>JAFIDM010012231.1:130336985-130366786 GCA_023159025.1 Thereuonema tuberculata | reverse complement strand
ATTATTCCAGTCAAGTGTACAGGCGTGAACGAACTCAATTAAAATATCCAAAGTACACGTAAAAAGTTTTTATGTATTCATTATATTAGCGTTAAATTCGCTCTTAGAATTGTTATCAAGGCTCGATGTTAGTTACCCATAATGATTCTGGAGAACAATCTAGAATGGTGTTATTCTAGGAACGACTCAATGTACGGAAGAAAATCTCAACCTTGAGTGAGATCTGTCACACTTCGTGATATCATTACTCTGGCTCCATTGAACCCAGAGTTTATTATTGCAAAATATTAATAATAAGATTTAACAGCAAAATACTTTCTCGAGAATTGCGAGAGACACATTGCCAGACTACAGTCAAATTATGAACATCAAAAATAATTAAGCGATTATTTGACGTAATTTAACGATTACAAAACCCAGTGTGATTTCATTTTTTTCTCTTTTGTTTTGAGTACTGGAGGAGGGTCAACACTAAATTAATCTACCTAACTATTAAGTTGACCTATAAGCAAGAATTACACTAAGTTTTTAAGAAAATTGGTTCAGCCGTTTTATCATGGTCACACTTTAATTGGAAATTTCTTAAATTTAACTGATAAAAAAAACGAAATGCGATCCTAAAAATGACTTTTAACTAGCTTGAGCTTATAAATATACTCTATAAACCCTCGTTATTCCCGAACCCGTGTGAATTTTGAAAAATCCTGAGAAAGAAAAATCCTGCTTTAGTCATTATAATTACCTACTTATATGACAAATTTGATGTCTCTACTAATTATAGTTATGGAAATAAGAAACCTTAAATCGACAATAAACCCTCGTTATTCCCGAACCCGTGGGAATTTCGCAAAATCCGGCCTTATTCCTTGTCTACAACATAAAGGGAACCTCTGTGCAAAATTTCAGCTTTCTAGGTCCAACGATTTGGGCTGGTCGTTGATCTATCAGTGAATGAGTGACTGAGTCAGGTCTTGTCTTTTTATATAGTTAGATTACCTAATAGGTGTTTCATTTATTTCGTTGCTATATTTTAATGTATTATAGCCCTTTACTATTTTAAAATAAAATCATAAGAATAAAGAAAACTGGTCTTGAATCTTTAGTTTTGTGAATTTAGCCAAACAGGTTGATGATGTATTTTTCTCTTCAATTTCTTTTTCAAATTAATGTGAAGAAAAAATACATTTTTAAGAATAATTTTATTGGAACTTTATTGAAACAAGTATCTGAGTAACACCAACTTCAGTAGCGGTAACTGTCTTTCTTCTTTCTAATAATTGTGAACGATTCTATTTTGGCGAATCTAGGGACGAGAGAACAGAAACGTTTATCCTCTCATCATTCATTATTTAAAAATGAAGATTTTACTAATACCCAAATTTATAAACAGTTTTTCTTTTAGATCAATTTTTGCTAGTTTTTGAAAAGAGCTCCATTGTTAATATATGCAAGCTCCCTTAAAAGTGATTAATCATAGAGAATTTCCATTACCATATTTCTTCCTCTTAAAGTAGAATCATCCACATTCCGACAATCAACGAATATTTATGGTAGCCATTTTAGGCATTTTCCTTTTGACATTACGATTCGACGAAGTGGTTCTAAGCTAATATACCTTTTTTTAAGTTTTATTTCTCTTGTTCCATTTCAGATACGCACTATTTTGTCTTGCCATTACGTAAAATAATTAACAATATAAAAAGTAATAAAGCTTGTAATATGCTCGTAGAAGCAAGTAAAAGTGAAAATTATATATATTACGGTAATAGAAAAATTAGAACATTTTTAATTTTTCTTCAAATTAACATCTTATTTCTACATTAAATTACATTTCATTCTAATAAAATTCCATCACTTGCCATCATAAAGAGATTCAGCTAATTAATTCAGAATTATTATATCCTTAATACTATCTTATTCCTGAAGTTATAATATGATGTAAATTTCAGTTCATGAGCTCGCATTCTCACTTATTAGAGGGTTTTCATCGTAAATATTACTTACAAAAAAGTAGCAGAAGAGCTACAGAAGCATATTCAGAGGACGGGCTCGAGAGTCTTGCATTTTAACCGAATTTCCCAGAGGAGACTGGAAAATCTATTAAAATAAGAACAGAGATTCTTTAATCGGGAAAAAAGTAGGCATCTGTCCAGCTATTCGTTTCATAATATTTTTTTTCTTTTATTGGAAGCGATTGCGCTAATACCTAAGAGGCCTTCCGGTTATCTTTTGTATCTACAAAAAATTAAAAGAAAAACTTTGCATTATTGAAAAGATATTTTCACTTTCCTTTTAATATATTTTTGATTTTCACTAACATTATTTATATTAACAAGATTTTTTTTCTTTTATCATTTTTAGTAATTGAAAATTAACATCAAAAGCATGATTACAAGTTATTGTATCTACTTCACGTTTTTTATCAATACTTTTTTCTACTTCGGAAATTTCTGTAATGTCCTACTTTTATAAAATTTATGTTAGTAGAAATATTTATGTCAATATTTCTATTTATCTTCACAAAAACAATTCTAATATTCGTTTTCATTTTTACAATGCTTGATTTCGAAAGTATTGCCTTTGAAATTCAAAATAAAAATAAATAATAAATTATCATTTTTTTTTCGAGTTTTGTTCGACAGTCCAAATTTGATAAAAAGAAAAAAAATACCGTTTTTATCTGTATTCTGTATTAATACACTAAATCTCGATTAAAGCTTCTAGTCTATCTCTCGTTTTCGTTAAACTATCTTCTTCATTGAAAGCATTGGTTTTCAGCCTGTTCATTGGAGCAACAGCCAAGTGATGAATTTTATCGTGGATTATCGATGAATGTCGCAGAGGAGTTGCAATAAATTTCGGATAAGTAAACTTCACAAAGATGAAGTTGAGAATCTTGAGGAAAGTCAGCCGTAAAATTTTCTCTTGCCAAAGGGAAACAAGCTTTTCCGAATGACTTTGCTCTCAAGTCACGTAAGATGGACACCACTTTTCAAAGGTATTCTTCCTATTGAAAATGAACTGGTGGATCTGGAATTCGACTTTTTAAGATGGCGCGGAAAGCCTGAAAAGATTGTCTTTCACGTTTGAGCATTTGACAAAAAAAGAAAGGTATTTTTAAGAAATTTTCTTTTTTCTTTACACTACTTACAGAGAAAGTGTTTAAAACTTCCCATTTGAACTTCGCTTCCAAACAAACTACTGTGTAAAAATACGTTTTTAAGTTAAAAACTGTATTTGTTCAGAATTATATCAAGGGATTTAAGAAAATTCTTTGGCTACTTTCTTTTCTACTAGAAAAATATGAACGGGAAATTTGATTTCCGATTAACCAAGAAGCAGATTCGTAAATAGATAATATGTAGAATTGTATATTGTAAGACGAAGACTTGGAAACGGTCAAAAAAAGGTTTCCGATTTTCCGCAGGCTCTATTTAAAATTTAGTGGTAGCTATTTCTATCTGTAGGGCTTTTTAAAGGGACAACAACAACTGTATTATTCACTGTATTATTCTCCAAATGATAGATATCTGAATTATCATCACAGGACGTACTTTTTAGCTCTGCTTTTGTAGGGTATTACAAAGTACCTCTTATTTTTCCCTTTTTCTTTTCTCAACCTTAACACAATAGAGTTGAAAAGAAAAAAAAAAAGAAATAAGAGACGCACCTTTTAATAATTCTTTTAATCAGTAGCTTTTAAAAATTCTTAAAAAAAGTTGTTGGTTGTAACCTTCCTTCTTTGGTACAATTGGCTAGTTATAAAAAAAGTAGATAAAAAATAATCAACTTATTCATGCATCCAAAACCAATGTATGTATTGTGTAGCTAAAATGCTTTATTTTTCTCCACAGATATGTCTGACCTTCATAGATTTGCTGAGACTACAGTGAACGCTATTCTTCAGACTGCCACCGATGAATTGAGCCACCGAGGACAATGTCGTTCCAAGCGACGTCTGCCGGCCTGCGATGGCGCCTCTTTCTCTCAGCAGGATGTCGCCAGACGTAAGTCATTCTCTTCGCTTTTTCGTAATTTTCATTTTCCTGATTACCTTCTGCTGCGAATTAGAAACCAACTTAGTGTATCCTAATAATTCGTTTACGTTTTTTTTTTTTTTATCTTTTTTCTTTTTATTCACTGCGGTTTATTCGCTTCCGTATTTAATGGAAGAATCGTGTAGTTGACTTGGGTTTTCTGATTAAGGCTTAGGAGGCAATTTGTATCGTCGAAATTAATGTTGAAATCAATTCAGTTAATTCGTTAATGTTTTTGTGTTTTTGTTTTTTTTTTTTTGAATTATGATAAAAGAAAGAAAATTAGCACTTTTTTTGTGTTAATTACGAAAAGAAAAGAAATTATGAAAAATTGAAGTTACATTAGCACGGTGTGAGTTGTTTACAAATCATTCTTTAAAAAAACAAAAAAAGAAACGTAAAAAGCAATTCTCGTAATAAATTAGATGATAAACGAGAACAATTTTTACGAAACATTAAAGAATACAAATCTCTTACAAAAATTACAAAAGCAACCTCATTAAATTCATTTGTGGTTGAAGACATATCTAGTAACCCTTTTTTTATGAAATATTTTCCAAAAGTTAAATCAGAATATCAGCGAAATTATGATGTTTCTGAAGGTATTACATGATTCACACTATTTTATGTATGCTTCTTTACACTAAAACGTGGACTCTAAATAAAGATTTCTTAAAAATATTATCAATAGAAGCATGTGAAATGTGATCTTGTGGAAAAATTAGCTAGATAGAAAAAGTGACCAATGAATAAAGGGGAAAACATTGTCCTGGATTGGGCTTGTATTACAACAGGTAGAGAATCTGATGGGAGTGTTTGAAGGGAAAACATCCTGGGAAAAGAAAGCGAGGAAGACCGAGAAAGAATTTAAAGAAGCTATTTCTCAATAGGATGCAGGATGTAGGATTGGGAAGCTTTGAAGAAGCCGAATGTTTGGCTCAGGACCGACGTACATGGAAAATGTGGGTATAAACCTGTCGGAAGACTCACCAACGATTGATGTTTAAATAATTGCTAAAGAATTTTAATTAGAGCTTGGAGGGTGAATTGTTAAAATTTGTTAATATTTGTTATTGTGATTTTTTTTTTAAGACCTACTATTTTTTATTATTTGTCTTTTGTTCATTAAAAAAAAAATCATAATTCTATTTGGGTTTTTTTTAAGAATTTACCTAATCTAGATAAACTAAAGCTTTTATAAATTGTAAAGTAATAAAGTGTTTTATTATTTCTCCTTTAACATATTTCATTGTTGTTAGGCTTGTTTATTATGGTTAACGTATTTTGAATATCATCTCGTTAATTAATTTACTTTAACTTTTAACACCAATTCAATTTTTGATTTGATTTTTCCAAACGAAAATTCCCCAAGCAATTTTTATAAGAGACACGTGACCTCCTGGCGTCACTGAATGATAGACGTTTTTGTCTTTTTAAACATGCAAACACCAAATCTACTTTTTTTTTAGTAGATAAAATACAAAGTCTCCACTCTATCTTCTTTAAAAACATTATCGAAGCAGTTCTAATACAAAAGGAGTTCAACTGTTACTGGGGATTACATTTGCAGTTGAGTGAAGGCATCCAATGGAACTGAACATCGTGTTAGATCTGATAATCCTGTGATGTCTAAGGGATTATAGTTTAATTATATTCTCGTTTTCATCTACCATTGCCATGAAGTTTAACTAAACCAGCTTATTTATTTTCTCTTTTTTTCCCAAACATTCTAGTACATTCCTTTATTTTTTTATTTTTTATCGATTATTGCCCCTCCCCCTCAATTTCTTCCTTCATCTTCCGAAATCTGAAATATGGTCTTTCATTTTAAACTTCGTGTTTCATCTTGGTTATATTGAGTATTTTATTGAAACTTTAGCTAAATTATTTTTGTTGTTCTGGATTTTTTAAATTTTTTTTTGCCTGTGTGTTTTTAGGGTTCGAATGTAATATTTAAACCCTTGCACAGTCGAATCAGACGTTTGGTTCCTGCAAAATAGAAAAATAATTATTTTCCGTTTCATCGTAACTGACAAATTGTATCGATCGGGCGGTCGGCTGTACTGCGCATGCGCCTTGAGTGTCAACTGATGCATCGGCGGCGTTAGCATCCTGCCGGAACCAGGCTGTGAACAAGTTGCAAGTAATTGCATATTATTGCACATCGGAATAATTTGCTTATTATCTTGCTAGACTGAACACACAACCGTGCATGATGGCCAGTGGGTGGTGATTATAAATTGATGTCCTCGCTGCGAAATCGATGAAGTTATCTATTAGAAGCCGACAGCCAACCATATCGGAAGCAAAGAATTTGAAAATAAATTGAAAACAAGAAGCGGTGTTAAATGGAAAGCTGGGCCGCTAAATAAATTCCAGCAAACGTGGAAAAACGATTCAGTTAATAAACGCACAAGATTATTAGGAAAATTCTCGCTTCCTCGGAGTTGATAGAATAGCAACGAAATTTCTGGAAATTTGTTCGAGACACTTATTACCACAGAATACTTAGTAATGTTAAAGCATTCTACAGATCTGCCGAAATAAATTAAGGCTGGTCAAATGCTCATCACACACATCATACATCTTCTAAATAGTGAAAAATCAAATGAAAAATACATTCTATTAAGAACTACTTTTAAATACGCAGTATCATGTAAAAATAGTTTTTTTCTATCTTATCAGCAGTTACAAAATTTCGTACTTTCTGTGATTACACTATCCCTTTGCCTTCTAATAAATGCCTGAATGCTACCAGAAAATAAGTACATACAAAGAATCTAGCTGAGTTAATCAATATTGTATTGATGATATGATGTGCTCCAACATATGCTCCATAGGGTACAACGCTAGCTGAAGTCATTTTCGTCTTTCGGAATTTTAGGCCTAGCATTAATCTTTATTTTCAAAAAGGTGTATCTCTGGTTGAGGCCGAATATTTCCATTGAAAATAGCCCAAGGCTCCCAGTGAAAATCTTCTAAAACCTTGATGAAAACAAGATAAATGGATGAAGAACCAATGCATCGATTTACCTTATTGTAATTTTTATTTAATTCTGCAATAAAATGTTTGGTACTATATAAGAAATCAAATTTTTACCCGTTTCCTTTTTTTTTTGGACGAATCGTACGGAGGCGCTATTAGGATTCCCGTATCTGTTGTGTGTTTAAAGCCCCTCCAAAGCCCAAAGTGGGAGTCAGAATCCCTTAAAGTAGGGTACCCAGATTTTTACATTGGCAAAGCGGGACACCATTAACGGGGGGGGGGGGGGGGGGGGCGGAAAAAAAAAAAAAAAAACGGAATATCCAGTTCAACAACCAAACAAAAAAACAACGGAATCTCCAGGTTCGGCAATCAAATAAAAAAAGGAATTCAATAACCAAAAAAAAAATCGGGACTTTTTTAAAATGCCGCGGGACGCGGGACAAATTGTTAAAAATCGGGACTGTCCCGCCAAAATCGGGACGTCTGGTCACCCTACTTAAAGCATGACTTTTGGACTCCCCACGGCCTGAAGGTTTGGGGAAAAAAATTCGATTGCAGTCCATGCCACTTATGGTAGCCATTAGCAGATCTGGAAAATAATAGTAAAATTCGACAAAATTTGGGTCTATCTACAATGAATGCTGAGAACGAATAAAATATCTCGACTCAATGTCGCCTTTCGGTTCAAGGTGACCACTGGCATTTATTAAGAGTCGCCAGAATGATGCAAAGTGCGGGTGTTCACATTCAATACGGGCATCGTTTGAAATTGTGTTTGAGCCTATTTGTTATTAGTACTGTTATTAAATCTGCGCAGTTTCTGTATTCCAATAAGTAGTTCAGCAATGCTGGTTCCTCTCCTTGAACCTCACTTTTCTTATATGTTTTGTTTAGAATATTTCAATTCATTTATTAATTACGATTTCGTTCGATGTTTACAAAGAATCATTGAAAATAATATTTATCTTATAAATGAGCATCTGATCAGAAATACAAAAAAAAAAAGGTAGTCAACGGTTATTTCTCTTTTATCTTATCGTTTATTGTTGATTTTCTTGTCCCAAACTCCGAATTTGTAAATCCAATTTCCATCAAAAACAATAGAAAACAATCTATTACATCTATTAAAATTATCCATTAAAATTTCTTCTTCCTGAGATAAATAGTTACTGACTTAACTCGAAGAAAGTATTTTACGCAGTTTTTCAATTCAGTGAACACAATAGTAATCTTATAGCCTACTATAAAAACGTTATTCTGTCTGTCGTAACACGTTAAGTTTTTCCAATTTTGTGATCAAACTATAAGAGATAGATTGGTCATGCAAATGAATAAAATTGTAGGTCTTTTTAAGACAAACAAGATGCTACAAAAATCTTTCGAAAAAATTTTTTGGTTTCCAAGATGGCGCCTTTTAAAGGATCAAATTTTAACTTTTTCTCAATTTAAACGAATAGTATAAAAGTTGAAAGAGAGCATTATATTGAGAAAATGTTAATATTTGAAAGTTCTATCGACCGATATATCAGTCATTCACAAACGATTCTGCGTTTTCAAGATACATGCAAAAATCATTTTTCGCTTTAAATTTTTGGTGTGTGGCGCCAACACGCAATACATCTTAGTTATCCGGAGAAGCCACAACGGGCTGGGAAGTCGTATATTCTCCGACGATCTCAATATTAATTTGCTAAATAAATATTGTTTTTTTTTAATGTTATATATGCAAGGGTTCCGGAGCGAAGCGACGCGACGGTTCCCGGCAATTATTATATTATAAAAAAGTTCATTTTAAAAACGTTAATCTGTCTGTCATTCTGTAAGCAAAATGTTAAATTACAAATTACTAAAACGTCGGAGCAAGGAAATCTTTTGGAAAATGATTCAAGAATTTTCACAAAACACTTTATTTATCATGACGTTTTGTAATAAAATCTAATATGTTTCGTTATCAAAAATGGGTTTGTGTTATCAAATACAAACTATTAACATTTTAGTCATATATAAACCACCAAACACAAAGAAAGGTAAATTATTGAAGATTAGAGAATCTATTCATAAAAAATGAAAATATATTAAACAACTGTCCAACTATACTAATTGGCGACGTAAATATAGATCTTTTCAAAATGAATGAAAACTGTAGTATTTTTCTTTTTGTAATTAAAATTTGTCTTTGTATTATACAGGTGTACGGCTCTATACATGTCTCCAAAAAAATAGATCACATTTTCATAAATAAGCATGATATCGAAACACCAGGAATAATATGTAAAGAACAAATCTCGGATAATAAGAGTTGAAAATGAGAAAATAACAGATCCAAATATAATCTACAAAGAACTAATCAATGAGATTAAAGAAAAATGCGGACTCACTCACTGACTGACTCATCAATGCCCACCCCAAACCCTTTGGACCTAGAAAGCTAAAATTGTGCACAGATATTTCCTTTATGATGTAGACAAGGAATAAGGCTGGATTTTTCGAAATTCCGACGGGATCTGACTAAGTGTGGCACCAACCCGCAGTACACCTGAGTTAAGCGGAAAAGACCACAACGGGCTGGGACGTCGTATATTCTCCGATCTCAATATTAATTTCCTAATAAATAAAGTTTTTATATACAAAATAAATACTTTGATCACAACGGTAATATGGCCATAATCTCAGTTCTATCTTAAAATTATATTGAAAATAGAAACCAAGGCTCACATGAATAAACAATAACGCGTTTCGAGTTTATCATCAGAGGGAATCGTTTCGTCCTTTTAAGGACTCATCAGCCCGATCCATCCTCCCCGATAATTAAACCCGGAAAGCCGTGAACATAAGTGGAAGTCACCCTCGCCCCCGATAGCAACCCTCAAACCAAACAAACAACAATAAAAAATAAGTGCTGTAGCACTTTTTCCTAATAATTAATGCGACTAAGAGGCTTTTCATTTTAAAGAAACTAACAACTGAAAAAGTATTATAACCTAAATAAAGAAATTTAACATGCAGAAAAATTAATTAAAATAGAAACCAAGGTTGCGCATGAATAAACAATAACACTTTTCTGGGTTTATTATCGGGGAGGATAGATGGGGCTGATAAATCTCAAGAAGGACGAAACGACCATTCCCGATTCCCTCTGATAATAGACTCGAAAGGCGTTATTATTTATTCATGTGCAGCCTTGGTTTCTATTTTAATTAATTTTCTGCACGTTAAATTTCTTTATTTATTTATGTAATTTTATTAGAAACCTTATTCTTTTTTTTTTGCTCTGCGATACATTAAAACTGTAAAACATTAGATAAAAATTATGCCTTTCCTTTTCATCTCAGAATAAAAATCTTACATATTGCATTGTTCTTCTAAATACCAAATCTTTAATTTTGATATTTCGAATAACAATGCAAATACGGAAGATGTAAAGATTGTTTAGATAGTTAGAATTAAAGTAAATAATAGATGATATTCATAATTTTAATTATTAATAAAGAACAAACACTGCGCCTCCGATGAAGTTTAATTTTATAATTGCTTTTTTTCTCAAATTTATTAAAGAATGAATTTTTGTACCTTTAAAAACGTTTTGGGGCGGAAATATATTAGTTAGGCTTGAAAGTTGCAATTGCCTTTTTTTTTTCTTTTGGTACAAGAAATAAACTCCCTTCATTTAAGCAGAGGGTGCATAAAAAAAACAGCCCTAGCATTGGTACAGGCCTTGATGCATTGAAGGGTGTGCAGGAAAACACTTTCAATTTCAAGGCGTTTTCAAAGAAGCTTTATGGAAACACAGGAGAAATTACACGAAAAGGTAAAATGGAAATAGGATGGAAAATGGCTTTAAGGGAATTACAGAAATTTTGAATAAAAGTTATATTTCTATTTTCTTTCTTTTTTTTTGTGTCAATATATTTATGTGTGTGTGTGTTTATATCCTCTTCTCTTCATCAGCATTTGAATATGTTATAAATGAAACATGTTCACAATTTGTAAATCCTATTAGTTTATATGGATTTACAATTCAAGCTCGCAACATTAATAATAGATGAACATTAATCCAATAAGTTATTAAACAATTTAAAACACAGAAATAATAATTTTAGAAAGTTAAGAAAAAAAACATTTATCTGCGTTAAAAACAAATACAGAGGATGCCAATAAACAATGTTTTACGAGTATTTGACTTTATTATCATCCTTAAAATCCTTTTTAGCTGAATCGCTTCAAGTAAAGCTTCCACCCTTACTTAAAAAAAAGTTAAGGAAAATAGACTCCTTCTATTTATAGTAAATTTAATGTATTTAAGTCGGATAGGAGAATGGATTTTGTAAAATTTACGATTCAAAACTCTCTCTACCGTAAAATAGGCGGTAGCATGAAATAGAGTTGAATCGAGAACTTTCTAACTCCATGCGTATTTGGGATTTTATTTTTATATTTATTATTACATTCTTTACATTTTTAAATTCCAATTGGCTAAAGAAAGCCATTGCAATACAAACCTCTAGAGCTCGAGTTGTCTGTCATTCGAAAAGTAATAGTAATTTTAAAGCAAAATTCTAAACACAAAATATCCTAATTTTAGTTAAAGAAATAAGATTTTATTGTGATTGTTTACTGAGAAATGTTTCGCACTTTGATTAAGATTCTTTCCTTACCTTACGAATATTTTTAAGAATCAGCGCAATGAATCGCACTGTTTTAACGGACGGAGGAAGGAAACCAAGAAATCTAATAAAAGAAGCAAGGATTTTTTGTTTCCTTCCAACTGTGAACAGAAACCTTTTGCCATTCAAAGCGTGAATATTTTGGCCAGGTTGCACTTTTACTTGAGGACTCCTCCTCTGTGAAACAAAATGATTGAACGATTTCCCTTCTCAAAAAGCCAGTTCCTTTTCTTCTCGAATTTAATTCGCAGCCATAAAAGTTACCCCAGCAGCGAAGCATAAAATGGATTTCTTATTTTGACACATAAATTGGAGATCGGAGAATGAGGCAGGCGGTCGAGGTGTCGTAAAGCTGAATTTTTGCAAATGCGAAAACGACTGGCATTCGTCGAAGAGCAGCAGGATTTTCTTGACCGTTTTCTTCCCTTCTTCTTGGAAACGTTGCCTGGGCGATTATTCTGTTTCGAAAACACAAACAACGATTTAGCCAGTCCAGTGTTTATCGTAATTAAGTGGAAGACTCCATTCCCAAGGGATGGGAGGAGAGAGCCATCTTGATCGATGGTTTGGACAGCCCCGTAGATAGGATTCCGTCGTTGATCCACTTGAGGAAGTAGCTCTTAAATATCAATTCCCCACCCGTCGGCACTGGGTTTCTTAGCCTTTTTCCTCTCACCTTTGTAGTTATTTATTTTTTGTTTCCTTTACGTTTTCCATTTTAAAGATGATATGAAAGAATTGAGAAGAAGTCGACCCCAGTCTTTCGAATCTACGAAGAATGTAGACAAATGTTGTTTTTTTTTCTTCCCTTTCATTGGATTTTAACCTATTTTAATGATTGTTAACTTAACCAAAGCCGCGTGTCTATTTTTCATGCGAGATCTTTGTTGTAAAATGCACGATCATTCCAGTTAATTATTGCTAACATTTTTACAAATTTACCGAGACTTACTTTAAAATTACCGAATTGTAAGGTAAATAAACTCTGACCAAAAGCGAAGGTTTGGCTTAGGAAAGCAAATAATTTGCATTGTTTGGATTTATAAGGAATAAAATATTAGGAAAACAGAAAACTGGCAGTCTTTGCTGAATTACAGAATAGAAACATCTTTTATATGTTAACCTCAAAAAATTATAACCAACGTTAGACCAAAGTAAAAGCAGTTTTAAAAACATGTGTATAAAACAAGTAAATTGGTAAGTTTTAATATTTCGGACGATTGAAATTGAATGTGTTAACATTAATTCTTATCCGATTTGTGTCTTATGATTATCTTAAAGAATATACTTAATGGCGATGTACTTATTGTCATCTACTTATTTGTATCATGTAATTAGAGTATCTGGATAAGATTAATAACTGCTAACACAATCCCAGAACGTTGATGTAGGTGTCATTCTACAATTACTGTTCTTTAAAACTATTGTCTAACAAAACTAATCTCTGATGAATTTATTGTATTTAAGGAAAAATCAGATGTAGACAAGCAGCTATCTTTCATTGAAGTAAATTTGAAACACGCTACCGGAAATTAGTGGAGCTGGAATTTAGTAGTTCGTAAGTAAATAATATGGAATAAAGGAGGAAATCTGGGAATTGAGTCTTTGCAAAATAAGCTTTTTTTTTCTAGTTATGTTTGTAAGTTTTGTGATCCTTTAAACACTGTACTATCTTTATTTAAACAAGAAAGGATTCAACATTTTGAAATATAGTAATCGGGTTAAATTTGCACCATTAATGACAATGTTGCACTATTCAACTTTAATTGTAGACAACTTTAACTGTAGGCTTTTAAAAATGGATAGCACTTCAGATAATATCCCTTGAGAAATGGAGGCTTATATGTAATGTTTGCACTCCGTGGTTAACTCTGTGAACTAGAATGAATGTTGTACGGACTTTGTCCAAAAAAAAAATCTATTAATATCGGTAAATCTGTTATTTATTTCAATGTTTGGAGTGTATTAATTTTTTTAGTCTACATTTGCTTTTCGAAATGATTATATGTTGTGATTGCAGTTTCTGAATGATAGCCACAAACAATGACAACAATTTGTGTTTGTTTTGTTTACTTTGTATTTAATTTACACCATAGTTTTTAAAATAACTCTTAGGAAACAAAAACTAAAGTTACTTGTATTCGAAGTAATGGTTTCAAGCTAAGAAAACGATTATGAAATAGAGTTCGCTATAAACTGCATACACAATTAGAGAATTGGTTTCACTAGGAAAACCTGCTATTGAGAATGTAGATGTTTCAAAAACAAACGCAAGAAAAAATTAGTTTATAAAATCAAAACAAAAACTCAAAACAAAATACAGTAAATGAGGGACAGAGTAATGGTTACTAAGCTAGATTGTGGCACCAAGTCTTCTTTTGATAATGGTAGCGATATATCAGTGAGGTAGATTGAAGATGTAGATGAAAGAGGAATGTGTTAGAGCAACAAAGGGAATTGCTTAGGTATTGAAAGTCATGTAGCAAATTGTGAAAATAAAACAGAACTTGGCGGCAAAATGGATTAAGAATTTCCTGATTTTATTGGTATATAATGCACTAACAAAATCTCACGTCAAGAATTGACAGAATTGTATAAATTTTAGTAATCTATTCTTCCTAGTTTCTGTTTTATCAGGTGTAAGGTTCTTAATTAGAAAAATTTCAATGAATTTGACTTTATTTTACTTAAATCAAATTCGGTAAAAACAGAAAAGTCCAAATTACTCTGATAATGTGTTAACATTGCGACAGATCTTTGAGTTAAGCTGAAATCAAGTGTTTGTGCAGAGTAACCTTTGATAATAGTAACTCTACACCACTAGGTTCTGGTTTAAAACGTTTGCTTCAAAATTGATTAAATATTAAATTTCTGATGAAATTATTTCAAATCCTTTACGCGTCCAGCTTAAATTAAAACAGTAAGTTGAGATATTGACAGAAATGTTAATTTTGCACAAAAATATGTGCCAAATTACCTCTACTTACGGTTCTCATTATTTTTCCCAATTATTTCCATCCGCTCTTTATTAAAATATTACACAATGATTTCTCTATTTTCGAAAGATCAGAATTCTGCCATAACATTGATCTACTGACATTATCAGATCTATCATATAAAAGAGTTCAACAAATATTTTTCTAAATTGAAACTTTACTTTATAAGCTGTTAAAATAATCCACCGATAATGCTCTTACTAACAAATTATCTTATACAAAAGTTATTAATTTCATTTTTATTACATAACCAACTGACAAGATCAACATAAATAGTTAATTAGTAGCACATATACACACACATACACTAAAAAAAAAAGACACTCGAATGTAATCCTTCGACATCTTTCATTTCTAAAAACAAAGAGTATCGAAATTAATTCTCGAACAACTTGCTTCTATTTCTACACTCACCTTTCTTTCCTAAAGTAAATAACTAATTAAACCGAAAAATTACTTTCCTAAATCATTAATAATTTCATAATCTGAAACAAATCTGAAATAAATTACGGTTTTTGTTTTTTTTTTTAATTTTAGATTGTTTGAAATCTCAACACTCAATTTAAATGAAAAATTTATTTCATTATATTTCGATATTGGTACATATCTTAGTGAACTTTCCATAAGTGAAAGTAATTAGGTAAACTGAATTATTTATATTATCAGTTTTAACTTGTTTTTAATGAACCTTTTTTATCATAAGCAGAGCAAAATAGTCTTAAATATAATTGACATAATTTTTTTATAGTTTTATACTTAATTTATAATTTGAAATACGTTATCCTAAATGTATTTCACTGAACAGCATTAAACAAGACACAAGATGTGAACTAAATGAAAATCCAGAGCTATTCTTTTTAGTCCATTGAATTATTTGCTTATATTTAAGAACTTTAAATTACTAAATTCAGGTTTTATTAATGGATAAGACATATATCATTTCAAAAATAAAAGCATAAGCTAGGTGGGATTCGACTTTTAACAATATCTGTCCTAAAGCATTGCAACTGTCCTAATAAAAATAGAAACAAAGGTATTTGTTATTTATATTCTCTTATTTACCTTCCTGTTTTTCCTTAGGCTTTTTGTTTTTGATAGTAATCCATTTAACAAATGGGTGAAAGTATAGAATATTGATGTAATTGATGTTCTCTTAAAACGAAATATTTGCCTAGAGCAAAATAATTAAATAGTGGTTTATCATTGCTAATTTATTTATAATATTTACTGTTCAGTTTTTACATCTCTGTATTACTATTCCACATAAAAATTTATGAATTTATTAATTGTGTCTAAATAAACCAAAAAAATTTAATAATGCATTTTTATATGTTGACTTTATCTATCAGATGTTTCTATTAAAATTACTTTCGAAGCCATCGATTGTTTATTTACTTTTATTCAGGCTAACAAGTTCTCATTCAGCTTTAAAAAGATATAATTGATATATATCACCAATGAAAAGTTTCACAACGGCTTATCGTCATTTTCTTGATAGATAATAGTCGAAGTGAAAATCGAAACAAATTAATGAAAGGCATGTTAAAAATTTAAAATAACACTTCATTAACTTCATTAACAATTTATTTAATCATTATTTGAAGATAAATTCTCGGAAACGAGAAATCGGTGTAATGAGAAGTCACTACGTTAACAGATAACAATTTTGTTAAGATGATCAGAATATGATCAGTTTTTATAATAAAAAAAAAAAAACACACATAAACAAAAAAAAAACTAAAAATAGTCACAGCAGTTTCGGAAATCCATATTTTTTCCTCGATTTACTGTTTATTTACTTTTTTTACTTTTTTGCGTTGGTTTTTATAAAAACTGTGGATATTCTGGTCATCTTAACATTTATATAGGCCTATCTACTGCATATTCAACAAGATGAAAAATCACTATTTTATTTAAGTTAAAATTTACATTTATGTTCAAAATAAAAATTAAGAAATTAACAAAAGTCCATCCACTTTGTAGGAAATCTTTGAGGTAAACTTAAACTTAGTGCATTTTGGCTTAATTTTGTAGAACAATGAATCTCACAACCCTTGCAATTCCATCTTTAAGGTTTACCCCTTTATCTACATTATTATGAAATATTAAAAAGAAAAAAAATATCCTTTTATCTAGAAGGTAAACCTTGTAAACATTAAATTTGAAAGGATTAACTTTAACCTGTCACAATTCCTTGGAGGAGATTTACTTCATAAAATCCTTTATGAATATTTCTGAAAAATAACTACCGGTGCTTTTATTTAATTCATTGTTAGTTCTTGGCAGCTACCATTTCAATTATGGCGAAGAAATTAATTCTTTAAGAAAACTAAAAGGAGAAGTTTGTGGCTCAAGAAAACTTGAAAATGTCTGGTCCATCCACCATAATTTGTAAAGTAAAAATTTTTCAGAGACGCTGAGATGTGCCTTTTAAAATATGCTACATATACCACTTAACTTAAAAAAAGAAGATATGAAAATGAAAAAAAACGAAAAGCGTGAAACAATTCAGCATTCTGACAGCATGGAGTCCTTGCCAACGAGAATTAAAGCTTCTGAAACCTTTTTTTTTATCATATTTTTTTTTTTCAGTATTTCTTTCATTCGTCATTTTTTATACATGTACGTTTCTTCTTTCTAAAGGTTTTGTGCCCCACATAAATTTCCATTACATTGAAGCATTCTCTCTCCTGTCCTCATCTTTACTGTTTTTTTCTTTTAATGTTTTTATACATCTTCTCTTCTCCTTGCGTAGACTTTTCTTTTTTTCTTCTGTTGTTTCTTACTTTTCATCCATTCTTTCTTCTTGCCTTGTAATCTTCTTACGTATTTCCTTTTTTTTTCTTCTCTTCACCAAGGCAGTGTGCCGACGTAAAGACGAAATAATTATCGTTAAGTACAATAATTAAGCTCTAACTTCGAGGAACTGAACTTAGGTCTTGTTCTCCCAAAAGAAAATTCATCTTATAATTAATCAAATCAGATAGATACCACTTACTTTCAGACGTTTCTGAAACGGAAAAAAATCCCGACTCCCAGAAAGAATTCTTAATCCTAAGGACTGACCTATACTACATCCTGCTTCAGCGTAAGAATAGGAACCTCCAAGCCTAAATATCAACAAGCGAAATGACCTTTGCACGTTTTAGCTATCTCCATTAAGTAAGCGTTATTCTGTTTCTTGATCTAAAACTTTTCATTTTCATTACATTAATTTTCATATTTATCTGTTCTGTTTCATTATTTCGTGTCCTATTACCTTTTTTCCTCGGAAAGATTTTGTTCTTTCTTGACGCCATCATTGGTGTTGGTATGCGTTTCTCATTGCACTGTGAGAGCGCCGAGCCGTTATTATGAATATGAAGGTGGTGGTGTTAGATGATTATTGATTTCTCGACTTGTCTTCTCTTCCCCGACGACTGAGCCAGTGTTAACAGCCCCCTTGTCCGCTGAGGTGATGGAAGTCCATGAATATTTGAGGTTCTAAAGCAACACCTCATATCAAATAAATAAACAGAAAAATTGACGAACACTTTCACGAAAGAATATTTAGCTGAATAATTTAGATCACGGTAAAATGATTCAGTTCTGATTTTACATTGTTTATGCATGAATCTAGATCAATTTTGAGATTTTAAATAACGCGAAATGATTCATTTTTAATATTTTGTCGTATAAATTCTCTTGTGTATGAAATAGCTCTCAGATTTTTCTTCTTAAAGTTTTAGGGAAAAATTTACTTCAGAAAAGAATTTTATGATCAAAAAGAATTAGAAAGATACATTTGTAAAAGATGCTACACTTTAATTTTAAAAAATCTTGTTTTTCCCTATCTTTAAATTTAGGATAAATAAATAAAGCATTTTATTCTAAAGTGTTTACATTATATTCGATTTTTTTTTAATGGAGAAAATAAGTGCTTTGATGCACACCTTTAAAAACTTACGTTTTAAATCTAATTTTTAAAACGAAAATTGAGTCGAATATTAATTAGTCTACGCAAATTGTCAATGGATGTCAGAGAGAGGTCTGCTATTATTGATCGAAAGGAAATTGCAATATTACTAATTAATTTAATACTATGAAATTGATTTCTATTAAATTCCTTTTTTTTAATCAAACTTATTATCAACACCTTTTCTTTTCAAAACGATAAAGGTAAAGGTATTTAAAAGGTAAAGTTGTAATGCTTCATTTCGTAAGGACATTAGTTAAGTTGTTGTATAATTTATAACGGGTGGCCTGCATTCTTGTGTTTAACATCTTTCAGAAAATAGCATCCTTTTGAATTTAAAGTAAGTTTCCTCGAGAAAATTTAGCCTCCACTGTTCTTTCTTTTAATTTTCTTACTTCTCATATAATAATCTAGGTTTGGATATTTCTTTATCAGTAAATTTCCGATTTTTCAAGTTCATTTTTATAAAATAAACTTCATATTTTTTGATGTTTTACAGATTCTAAATTACTGTAGTTTAAGTAAAAACTTGTTCATATTTGCATCGTTGTTGTAATATATTTTTGAATGAAGAATAAAACCTATGATGCAAGTTTTCTTAATTTACCATGCCATCCAGAAATATTTATAGTGGGTCCGGTAGCCAAATGGTAACGCGCTACTGGACCCAATATCACTACAATGTGGGCTGAAGGAATCGGATTCCATCTCTGTGGAGGTCTGGGATTTTTCCACATTGGATGCTCCTCCAGACTTCCTCGAGTCCACCCCAGTCTCTGTAGAATGGGTACTAGTTTCTCTCTCGGAAGTTGAAGGCTGACTACCCGATCTCTACTTATGGCCAGTTGCACCATTGAAGTTCAGTAGCTGAAGCACGTTCAAACTGGAAGATGAACGGAGATCATTCTTAAACCAATTGCTCCAACAGCGTTTAGTGATGATCTTGGTTCAAAAGCGTCGACAAGCTGATCTGCCGATTTCGGCCGTTCAAGGCGCTGAACTCGGTTCAAATCCGCTGTTCGGCGTTCGGCCATTACTGATATTCGCTTGCGAATTGAGACAAAAGCAAAACAAGTTTTCTCTCAACTATCAGAAATAACTTTGAAAAATGACAACTTTGCATTTATGTAATTTGTCGGACAGTGACTGTAAAGAGGAATTTCAGTTGTTAATAGAGTTGCATCATTTGTATCCAAAAGACAGAATATTTCGCGATCAGTTTGTATTAGTAATATTCCATGTCGGTTTTTTTCCCTAAAATATATATATAGGATTATCAATTAAAAGGTTGTTTTCCATCTCTGCGTAATTAGGGACTCGGCAGAATTCAGTTTTTTAATTCCTAAACTCCATTTTCGTAATGAGATTGTTGACTGCTGAAACAAGGAAAACTATTGAAAACTATCCAATGGGTTGATTTCCCGCAACAAAAGACGAATCTTGTAACCAATCAGGAATCAGCTTTGAACGCATGACGTACTTCCGCTACTATATGAATCAAGATCACAGAACCTCAGTTCAGTTGTGCCTGCTGTTGCTTGGTGCAACAAGGCTGAACTTCGATTTCAGGTTCAAGCTGAACTTGGTTCATGGAAACCGTAGCTGAACGCTACTTTGATGCAACCGGCCATTAGTCCCGTTGGTCAGGAAACGCCGGAAGCCTTATCAGCCTAGATCTCAATGGACACATCACCCTAGAGTGCGATACTTCAACATTTAGCATGGCAAAATACACTAAAGCCATTAGACTTTGACTCTTAGTTAAATTTATTACAAAAGTCAACAGCTTCATCCCGACTTCATTCATATAGATTCTTTTTCGTTCATTTTTTTTAGCTTATACTAAAACCTTTTCCAAAAACTTTAATTGGAAAGATTTGTATTACCTAAGGGTTTTCCTGTATGTCAAATTATCATTGCCTATCTTTTTTCCAGTAAGAGTTTTGTTGAAGAAATTCATGTAAATAAAAGACCAGCATTGAGGAGTAAGGGTTTTTAAAATAAAGGCGCTATATAAAAAGAATTATAATAATTAAATATAGGGGAGATCCGTGTATTATGGACCATCGTGTACTACGGACCATGTTGAAATTTATCTGTTCACCACTAGTGGGCAGAACCATCCCATTGCCTTTAGTGAATATTATTGTTATCCAAGGCAGGAGATTACTTTTACATGTGTCCCTTCATTTGGACGAGTATTAAATTGTGTTTGCTGTTTTACATGATCATGGATGTAACAGATATGTTAGAATGAATGTATTATTTTCTGCTGTTAGGTAATTTTAAATTAATTTTCACGTTAATAGTAGCAAATGTACTTATTTTCTTCGCAATCCAGACATGTGTTTTATGCGCAAAAATTTTCCGTAGCGATATGTGATTGGAAACAACGTTGCTCCATCCATGCGTGTAATATGAACCGTGCGCTGTTGTGTAATATGGACCACTGGTTGCTAAGCATATTACTAAGAGCCTGAAGCTTGTTTTATTTAATATATTAAACGAAAAGCACAAATTAGGGCTTGCTTAATGTAATTCAAGTCGTACAATTTTTATGATTTAAATTTTTCAAAATTCGACCCATAAGGGGAGGTAAAAAGGGGCAAATTTTTAAATCCAATAAAAACCAATCCCAATAAAATCGTGAAACTTCACATGCCTACAGTATGACTAGTATTTACTGCATTATAATGAAAGCTTGTTTGTAAAATTATTTTAATTAATTTCTTGTTATGTTTTATTTTTGGTTTACTCGGTCTATATTACACGAACGCCTGTGTAGTATGGACCACCGACACGAAAATAAAAAAATTGTTTCCTGCAATTATTAATAGTTATCAGAGTATTTTACCACGTTTGAATCATGTAGCTATACAGTTGTTATGAGCAGCCAGCAAATTAAATCTTTTTTTGTTAATAATTTAAGGTTTATGAGCATTCTTGCTTGGGGGGTCCATAACACACGGATCTCCCCTACTGAAATTTACGGACTACCATCAACTGTCTTCTTCTTAGCGCCACAAATTAAAAATTAAGAAAGAAACTAAGAAAACAAAGTAACAAGATTTCATTAAGTCTCGTGTTATTTAATCATAATGTCGTCCTAACTACTTTACTTTGTAAAAAGTAAAGAAAGATATAAAAATTATCTCCAAATAGAGTCATCTAAGGAAAAAACAAAATATTTTGTCTTGCACATCCGTATTTTAACTAAAAATTCAAATGCATGAATAAAAAGAAATTTCTTCTTGCAGCATTTCTTCAGATACAGATAAGAACAAAAAAATAAAGAATTAAAGTGTTAATTGCCGATTTTGCAAAGTTTCAGTCTATTACTACATTCAGGATCACTGATTTCAATCCAAGGACTCACAGTGAAGTTGGTAGTCGTGCGGAGCTTTAAAACCTTAGTCTGTTGATCAAGAATTCTTGATCCAAATAATTTTTCATGATAAAGAAGGTAATAGAAATTCTCAACCAATTGTTACTATTTCAACTTTTGTTAACTGGGTACCAAAAAAAAACAACTACATTTTAAGCTATATGCTCTTTAACAGCTTTTGTAATAGCGTTTGACTATGCTATTATATTTTTTTATGCTTATTTCGCTTTAAATATTAGAAGACTTTTTTCTGAGATGTTAAATCTAAAAGCAATCAACTCAACCAGAAAAGCTTTTAACTAGTTTCCGATTCAGCGGAATTATTTACAAACTTTGGAAAACGGGTCCTCAGGATTAATGGTTGTTGATAAAAGTTAGACGTAATTTATAACTGCAGAGATTTCTTTGGAAATTTACAGCGGAGGTGGCGCCATGACTAGTCAATACATTTGTTAGTAAATCATTGTTACCTCTTCCTATATATATTAATGTCCTTAGATACTTTAAGTCACCTTTTATGTCTTTTAAGAAGCTTTTTCAACTCTTGACACGAAACTGCCAACGTTATTTATGGAGGGTTGGAGGAATAAAATACTAGTATCCAACAGTCTTTAGTTTTTTATGTCCTTCACATTGTTTGGTTATTTTTTTTAATCATTAATTTGAAATGTTTAGCTTATCTAAAAGATTTGTAAAGGACAGTTTTGGACAGTTTTCTTTTTTCTAAGTATTGATTTTTTTCAAACTATGAAGTCGATGAACAGCGATCAAAAGTTGCTGTCTGCCTTAAAAATCCAGAAAATCCAGAAGCATTACGGTTTGATTCTATAATTTTCATCTCTTTACATTTTTAGAAACGATTTTTCACTAAGAAAAGATTAACCTCGATCTCTCTCTTAAAAATTCCTTTCTGTTCACGTCCAAAGCATTACAAAGAATAATACATATTTCCAAGTGAATTAGAACCAAAAAGTTTTAGAATACAGTTTTAAGTTAGAATAAGAATTCCCGAAAATTCGAGTATTAATAAGAATGTTAGTGATATAATGCTAACTCAAAATTATATACTCTAGGAAGCTAGAAGTTTCCTGGTCAATTATTGTGCTATATGAAAAATCCAATTGATATTTAATACATATGGATCTGTGGTCGTGAAAATCGTCGCTATACGTTGTCATTAGGAAGCTAAAAATCACGATAACTCAAAATTGCTTGTGAAACGTTATAGTAAATGGATGTTATTAAACTTAGCTCCTTGGTGATTTCGGTTCAAATTGAACCCATTAGTGAGGAGTTAGGAATAAAAACACCATTAAAGGATGTCCGTTAAGCGCTGTTATCACGATTTATTGTCCTATGAAGTTGAAAGTTTAATGGTGTATTTTGCTATCCACTGTTTGTTCCCAATTCATTTTTACTACAAGGGCTTGAAGTAAAAGAAAACCACTGTTAGTATGAGTCCTACGAATAAGCGCATACGAACTAACTTTCTTGTTACCTTTACTTTTGTTAATATGCGCTTTAGTATTATATGCATTTTGTTAATAAATGTAAAAATAATAAAGATTATTATAATGGCATTTCTTTTGAGGAATTGAAAAACGCGATCATGTATTCCTTAGACTTTTCTGTAGCTGTCTAAACAGCCACAAACACTATGGCTTTTAACAAAAATTTAATTTGAAAAATTCAAGGCAACATAAAAGTAGAATTTATTCACATTTTAATTGAATATTTTTCATTCTTTTTTTTACACGATGAAAGTCTGTGTTCACGAATGGACGAGTAAGCAGTGGTTGTTCAACCTAATATTATGTATTTTTTGCCTGAGTGAAATATTTCCATACTTGTCCCTTTAGAAATTTCTTACTAAATCCTTAACTGCATCATATTTTTAAAAAGATTTGAGCCTTCGACTGTAGATTTAATGATTTTATCAATTGATTCTGTTGTTATATAAAAGAAATATCAGCACGTAATTAATTATTACCACTAATTATTATAAATAATTAGTAGTAGTAATACTATAATTCTTTTCATTTTTATTTATAAATAAGTCATTGACTGCAAAGATATGTTTCAGATTTGTACCATCACCCTTTAAGGTTCGAAAGATCTGTAAATATTAAACAGAGATATTTAAAATTTCATTATCTCTGATATTAGCAAACATTAAATTCAGCTAATTTACGTGCATCGCTTTCATTTATAGATCACAGTTTTTTATCTTCTTTTTTTCTAAAAGAAGTATTCCACTGGATTTATTTTAGTTCTAATTACGCAGTGATGTAATAATTGCTGAATTAATATAAAAAAATTGCAGTATAATTATTAAGGAGAAGCCTTGTTACACTTTGACGTTGGATCTAACAACTTGTCTTCAAAATGAATAGAGCTCTTTGTATTTCCTCTGTTAGTATGACAAATGAACCTAAATTCCTTGGTGTGCTGTAACTGTCAATCATTTTACAAACCATGGATGACAAACAGCGCACTAGGTTGGAGCAAATGACGGACACCAAAATTATTTCAAATTGAAAAACAAAAAAAACACCAGTGGGGTGGAGCTGGTTTGTCTGAGTTTAACGTTTTATTAAGTAAACCGTCAACTAAATAACGGAAGATAAGTTGTATCTTGTAGAAGTACGGCTTTCAAGTTTTAGTTTTATTTTTGTTGCAAATCAAGAAAGCTCATCATGTAACATATCTGATTGGTTCAACTAATTTCGAACAGTCTAACCAAGATTTGAACTTAAACAACTCCCATTCAATTAGATCAAGTTAAATCAAATTGTAAAATTAAAATTTTTCGAATGCAATGACTTATTGCGGAAGTTTGAGGTTTTTAAAGAAATCTTTGGATAAAACAACCTTCAGCTTCAAGATTATTTTCGAGAAATGTTGTCTATGACACGATTTTTGTTGTTTTGAATTTGATTACATGACTTCCAGCTATTTACTTTTTCTTTTCTTATACTTAACAGCTAATTTTTCGTAAACTTGGATAGAGTTTGCTGGCTTTCAAAACAATAGTAATTTATTTGATTTACATCGATTCTACATTAAATGAAAGATTAGATTTCAATTGACGTATCGTTTAGTCATTTCTTTTTCTACTCCTACTTTTTGCTCACTTGTAACTTCAAAATGAAATTGGGTATCGTACAAACTGTTTTCTTATTAGATAAAAGAATTCGGTCTCGCTTCTGTATCGTCTCAAGTTTAGCCTCTTGGTATCAAGTGTGGAATTCCATAAATAACCTTATTTTTCTTTTTCTCGGTCGTTAATGATAAATCAATACTGATTTTCTCTGACAGCATTCGGTGTCTGTTTGTACCGATGCTGTTGTTGTCTTATGCACACAACAGCAACGTTTCTTAATCACGTTTCTCTCTGTTTGTCTCGATTCTCGGCTTTGTATGATACAAAAATCGTCAATAAAACATTTCCTATTTTTCTTTTTCCGTATAATTTTTGATCAGCTTAAAGTCGCTACCCAAACAACAGCTACACATTATAGGCATGTTCTATCTTTGTTAATAGTAGCTATATTATCCACTAATCTACTAGTAAATAACATAGCTACTATGCTACTTAATCTCCTTCTTAGGCTTCTAGCCGTTAATCTAAGTTTATTTTGATGATAATGCTGTGAGATGTGTGATAGAAACTCCTACTTGGAGCTTATCTCTATAGCGCAGCTGAAGATATATCATCAAATATAGATCGTTTTTCCATTCATCAACATTTCATAGTATTAGTAATTACAATAGATAGTGAAGATAGAAGCCTGAGACTAGGTCAGTCCCTATATGCATCAGAAAGGCTTTGCATTATACTTAAGTTTTGGCGAAAATCTACTAATCTCTTTAAACCTAGTTGTAATGTGATTTTTTAAAGTCAAGTTTAATTTTATTTTATTTGAATTTATTGCAAGTAAAAAAAGAAAACACTGCAAAAGCAGTTGAAATTTTATAATCTAATTTTAGTTAAGTAATAATTGTATAAATTTCCTTTGTATATTCTTTCTTTCTTTTTTCTTTGAAATTATTTTGTAGATCTGTTTTAAGTAAAATAACTTTTAAATAATATATTTCTTCCTATTAAAATAGAAGATCAAAGCTAACAGAAGAATATTTGATTTATTTTTATTAAATACATCGCATGATTCTTATTAAAACACCATAATTTAGAACGAAAACGTAACATTACCGATCGGCAAAATGCCGATAATTTCTTCTTTCGATAGTTGCATACATAATTTCTTACCAAGTTCTAAAAAGTATTTCTACCAAGTTCTATATAAAAGTATGTGTTTTAAATGTAATAGTTCTAATAATCGCCAACATGATAACACGAATCGCTGCCACTGGGAAAATTGAACATTTACGTAACTCATCCGTTGTACTGCGGATAACTTGTGTAAATGTACGAGCGTACTAGTTCTACTAGAGATGATTTCATAAAACTGGACCGTCATTTTAGAAGAAATAATTTGTGTTTTTCTTTTTAAAAAAATACGTTACCTTTACTTTTTGAGGAAAGTCAGGATCTTAGTTAGTTACTATTGAATTATTAATATTTAACTCCTTTTGAGTTTATTTGATGAGTTTATTTGATAAGCGTAACGTATACAAAACATTGAAAGATCGTCAGTGAAAAATCAATTTTATTAATTTCAAATTGTCATCTTGGGTTTGGAAGATTTGTCCATTTATGGTGTAATCCTTCTTTTAACCAAAACGAACACTTTTATATCAGAATTGTCTTATGTTGAGAATTTCATTACAGGCTTAAAATTTTACGATTGTTCAGTGCTATGTAAGCTGCACTGAAAATTCTTCGCCTAATGTAGTAAAGAAGCATCGCATTATAACTTTAAATTTTTAATATTCCTTCGTCGCATCTTAATTCAAATAATGATTCGTGCAAACTGAAGCTGTCAATTGCATATTGCTGTCAATTAATTCCCTTATGGTTAAGATTTTTTCCCTTTCTGGAACAAAACTTGCTTTCATATTAGAAACGTAACTTCTCATTTCTTTCTTAAATTAAACTGAATAAACAATAACATCTCTGTTTTCATTGTGATCAATTTTTCATTTATAACGAAATTTAATCAAAACTGCAGGGTCTTTTATGTTGCTTGAAAGTGTTCTAAATTAAACATTAGGAAATTCTTCATCTTCTGCAAAATCAATTTGATCTCATAAGACGATTTACGTCACCCAAGAGACTCAGCTCAATTTGTTTTTTCCTTATCGATTTGTCTTCTAATTTTACGAATGAAAATTTCTGACTGTGCTCAAATAAATTACGTGGAATAGCTATTAATTGCTTCTTTTTTTTTCTTTAGTGAGGAATTATCACTGCTGTTTAATGTTGTGTTGCAAATAGAATGAAATTTTTCATTTCTGGCATTTTTAAATATTAAACCACAATTGAATTTGTCTCTTATGATTTTCATTTAAAGGAGTACCACTTAAAACTTTATGATTATACGTCTCTACTTAATGTATTAGTATTTCTAACTACTGGAATTCTCAGTTAATTTAGACTTTTTCTTTATTTAAAAAAAAATGAAAAATAATCATATGTACAAAATATGAAAGGCTTATTTGAATTTGTTTTGAAACAATGATTTCGTAACCTTTTCGTTATTAAAACTATATCAGTATCATATAGTTTGATCTAATGTTTTTACATATTCTGTAAATCGGAGTGAAAATTAGAAAACAAAAAGTTTTAAAATGAAATTTTTAAATTGAGATGTGTTGTTGTCCGTCCAACTGTGAACAAAGCAACTCAAAAATTGTTTATCCTAAAAAGCTGAAATTTGTAGTTAGGTTGAGCTTCTTATAACGAAAAGAACCCTATTAGTTTTAGTTCATACCTCCAATAGCTAAGAATGGAGGAGCAAAAAGTTGTCAAGCGCAACGAAGAGCGCAAGATTCATTATATCTTTCAAATTATTTATCTGAGAAAGCTGAAATTGTAATTTAAAAAAAGGATCGAAATAAGATCTCAAATGATATTTGATTAGAATGAACCCAAAGAAGCCGAAAACTACCAATACAGTAGTTCGGGAAGACAGCCATTACCACAAAATGAATAAGAAGAATATGAAGAATAATAACAAAGTTGAATACGAAAGTAATAAATAATGGATTTGTCATCGGTACCAGGCATAATATCGTGATCTTATACATGTTGAGGTTATCATTAATTACTCTGAAATTTATTTCTTACCAAATAACAAGTAAATCGATATCAAGAAAATGAATAAATTTCAAATTCAAGAAATTCGTCGATGTAATCTTTAATCTTTGCATACTTTTTATTTTAAGATTTTATACAGCTTTTTTTGCTCGAAACAATATTTTGTTTGTCCAGCGTTGTGGACTAATGATGACTTTTAATAATTTTTTTCTATTAAAAAAATATATTAAATAAACATAGAGGCCTTTAATTAAAAGTTTAATTATATATGATCTAAATTAATTGATATCAATGTCTGCTTTTCTTGATATTGGTATAATTTAAATTCGATCATGTGTAATTTTAAAGTTTTCTTAGAAAGAACTGCATTACAAACCCTGGACAATAATAACAATTCTTTAAAAAAAATTAAATGGTTTTCATTCTCTTATTCATTTTTTCTATGCAAAAAAGAAAAAAATCCAATCTTTTCCTTGTGACGGATCCGAGTTCCAATATCATAATAACGGGTATTATTTCTGGATGTCGTAAATCTGTTGTATGTTGCTATAAAGAACATATTGAATTTTAAGCTAAATCATTTGTTCATGTAATATTTGATGAGAAGTTTCATTGGTCACTGAGATAAGTTTGTTTTTGCTATCTTGTTCTCTTCTTTATTAGTAAAAGTTTGAGTTAGGGTATCACAGTATTCACAATATTCAGAATCCACAATTGTGGCTACGGCTAAGATCTTGTCCTTGTTTGCAATTTCTACTCCCTTATCCTTTCTTCTTTTTTTTTCTTACTTGTCTGTGCCCATACAGTGTTTCTGCTCTTATTTTTTAAATTAATTTAAATAGGTATGTTGATTACATTGTTATCAGTGTCTTACATTGGAACAATGATACCCTTCGCAATATTCTTTATCTTTTAAAAATTTCCATGTTACCCCATGAAGGGCCCCAACAGCTCCCATAAATGTTTCTATGGGTGAAAACATGATACGTTACATTTTATACACCATGGGAAGGTTTAATTTTGCTATCTCTATTCAACACTGCTTTTGGGGTGGACATTAATGTTGAAACGCTATATTTTATTGCTTTACAGGCTGCTCTAGTATTTTATTGCTTCTCTGAATAACTTCTGTGGAAGACAAGGAAGGTCAAAAACTTCTTCGTTAACTGACGCAATAGGCATTAAGGGGCTTAGATTCTGAAGATCTATTTTTTTTTAACTGTGTTGGTAGCGCACATTTCCATCAATTTTTTTGTTTCGATATAGTTATAGATATAGATGATTTCTCTTATGTGTAGTCCTTTTGCCTCAAAATGTAAATGGAAAATTAGGCAATTTACAGTCCTTAAAAAAATAAATGAGATCCCACCAGTAATCATATAATAGCCCAAATCTACGATTTTAGTCTGTTCTAAACTAAAATTCCTAACATTATAATGGTTTTCGTCTTTTATGTTCAGTAGGTATTTTATTTAGCAACCGTCTTATTGGAAAACTTAAGATATTCCAATAGAAAATGAAATTTTTGCTTTGCTTGTTTTCTCCTTTACGTAATCTA
>JAFIDM010012231.1:130325437-130336975 GCA_023159025.1 Thereuonema tuberculata | reverse complement strand
GACACCCTGTGCTATTCAGCATATAAACTGAATCGTATCGTATTGTCATATCCTTGAATTCATCAACCGAACTCCGTCGACCTAATTTCGTTCGAAATCAGATTTAAATCTTCGTCGCCAATAGATAATCTGATCAAGCACTTAATGTTACTTTCGGGAGAGTGAATTATTTCCACTTTGTTTCCTTTCGTGGAATTGCAAACATCGATCAGACCATGATTAAAAATTTCAAAGCTTAGCAATGTTTCCAAAGTTAGTATTGAACAAAACATTTTATTTCTGTTTTATTCATTACTTGATGGATTTTGATTTCTGATACAAAATTTTCCTGCCCTGATATCTTCAGTAAAAAAAAACTTTTGTGAACACTAACCTAAAATTCTCCCCTCTTTGAAAGGACTAGAGAAAAGCTCATTAATAAAATAATTAAGATAAAGTATCCCATTTCCGTGACCAGCGGGAGTAACAAGGGAGGTAACGGAGAATGAGGGCATAAAAAGGGCCATTTATGTACATCATTCGATGATTCTTCTCTAGTTCTATCCAAGACATTTATCCATTTGAAACAACATTTACCGCCGAGACATTTACCCATTTTGATCAACTTCATGACGTTTAACGAAAAAACTGAATTGTCTATTTCCATTAATATCGGCTGAAACCGCTAAATTTACTAGAAATTGGTCATTAGGTGACCAGCACATGCTAGCCACTACTGTTTGAACCATGAACTGTGTTTCTATCGCAACGCAGACAAAAATTATTGCAAATCAATTTTCAAAGAAACTCTGAAATGCTCTTATAAGCAATACTGATGATATCAAGCAGATGTCGGCTCTCTCAAATAGAAATTGACTACAAAAACTTCAACTTTTCAACTTTGATATCTTAGGATCATCCACTTCGAGCCATCTTTCATGAATAAACTCTAGATCACATTAAACTGTCGAAGGCTATGTTAGGATTTGATGTTTTTAGCTGATATTAATGGAAAACAGATAATTTAGTTTTTTCGTTATTTCTCTTGAAGTCGATCAAAATATGTAAATGTCTCGGCGTTTTTGAATGGAGCTAAAGCGAGCCATTGATTGATGTTGAGGATAATTCAGCCAGCAAAAATCCCCGACCTCCACTAGATTGAGGGATTGAACCTGACTCCTCCGGTTCGCAGTCAAACATGTTACCACGTGGCTGTCTGTCCACTTAATGAAGTCGTTACTATTTATAAATGCAATTTAGCATTCATAAAGTGTTTAAGATGAATTCTTGATATAATTCTTTCCATTTGTGCTACGTATTTGCTTTTTAATAATTTATTCCCTCGTTATTGAATCGCAACTGTAAAATTCGTAGAAAGTCGCTCGTTAGACTTAATAAATCAAGTCAAGAAATAATCAAGAAAATTATAAAATGTTATGTTATATTTTGTTCTTATCAAGGTCTGTCCTTTGAACTACTTCCGACGTTGTAAACGTGTTTTACTTCGTTACTTAATGTCTGTGTGCATTGGTCTAATTAGATCTCATTAAAAGGATCTTATCGTGATTGAGAAGCCAGGAATTAGTTCTTAGGAAACCTCTTATCAAAGAAAAGGAAGGCTACCTTTGAAATGAAATTGGGCCCAAAAAGCATTCTTCATTAGAAAGAGAGGCAGGAGTAGCTTGCTTTCTGTATATTAATATAGTTTTTTTTACTTTTACTATTTATAAACTATTAATTTATTATTATTTAGACTCTGAATACCTTATTTCTGCTCAATTTTCATTAACTAAAATTAACAAAAATTTATTCAATACAATATTATAAAATAAAGATATACATTAATACTTCTTTTTATAGAACAAGCTAAGTATAAAGAAGTGTAAAGTATTAGAGACAAGATAATATCATTGCAAGATACTAAACTATAGTGTCTAAACTTCTCTTAAGTGAGAAGGATTTGTGATGATACAGGGTGTCTATAAATGATTGGAGTGGTTTCAGGACCTTGTAATGCCCACATTCATAGAGCTCTGCTGATCGAGTTTTATTATAAGACAAGCACCTCTCAAAGTTTTGTTTGAATTGCCCGACAGGCATATGTTGGCGACGAACAATGAAAAGGCGTATGTTGTCCTCGAATTCCATGCAAGTCAATCTGTCACAACGGTCCAGCGTCAGAACAAAGTTCCATAAAGATCCACTCAGCGTCCAACTCCATTCGACGATGGCATGAACAATTTTACAACTACGGGATGCTTCTGTATAGGGATATGCTGGAAAATTGGCTCATTCCACAATTCACGAAACAGACAGAATGGACTTCATCTTCCAACATGATGGTGCTCCTCCACTTTCCATTATGATGTTCGTGACGTCTTGAACTGTACTCTACGAAACTAATGGATTGGTCATGCCGGGATTGCTGATCACGCACTGCTGCCACGGCCTTCACGCTCCTCTGACTTAACCCATTGGGACTTTTTATGGAGGTATGTGAAAGATACAGTGTTTGTGCTGCCATTGGCGGACTCGCATTTACAATGCTGTTGCTGGAATTGACTGGGACATGATACATCGAGTGTGGGACGAACTTGATTACAGAGTTGATTAGTGCAGAGTCACTAGCGGTTCACATATCGATCATCTTTAAAAACTTGGAGAGTTTCTCTTTGTCTCTGTACAACTTTTTTGATGATATGTTAAATAAGACACCCACAGTATAATCATGAAACCACTCCAATCATTTGTAGACTCCCTGTATGTATGAAATAAGGGACGATTCTGGAAGATTCGAAAGTAAAGCAAATACTATCTTAACTGAACATAAATCATGTATTTTATTTTATCTGTTATGCAGTTTTAAAATGAATCCCTGTTCATTTTAATTTCGCTCATATTTTCCACTCGTAATAAAGGTAAAATTTCATGAAAAAAATGTTCGTCTTCTGTCTGTCTGATAGAAGTCACTCGGAAAATGGCGAAGGAAGGAAAGAGCATAAGCTCTTCGATGGTTGGCGAAATTCGTGTTATGCTGGCTGCCTTGATTCTTTGAACCGAACATTACATGGGCGATGTTCAAGAGGATTTGGATTATAAGGACAAGCGGAAAAGCTATTTTATCACTTAGTAAAATAAAACTTAGCTTAACTTGAAGGATTTTCTCAAGAAAAAAAAAATCACTTGCGAGCCCTCAGCTGTCCTGCAAGATAGGAAAAACTAGAGTTTCTCCTAGATTTTATAATGATTACAGTTTGAACGTAATTGGAATTTAGAAAATATATATTCTAAAAATTAGTTTTATTTATGTCAGTGAAGAGATGAAGTGCTGAGTGAAAAAATTTAAAATTCGTTCAATATAGAAAAATATGAAACGCACCATAAGAACTTCGAAATCACAGAATTATTATTTTTTTTTTCTTTGGCATTATTGGGATTTTCTTTTATAGTATTAATTCTGTCATCTTTCTCCTTTGACAGATGAAATTTTATTTAGGTTTCTCATATTTTTTATTAGTCTTTCTTACAAAAGAAACAATAACAGAAAATTGGAATTGGATCCTTCTCCCAATCATACACACGAAAAGGATAAAGTTGGCATGTGCTTTATGGAAACGTAAAGAGTTGCGCTTAGAATTCAATATTGCCTTACCTCATTGTCTTCAGAAGGAGGAAGAGGAGTTTACTTACTTCAGCTATTACGGCACCATGTGTAAGTAAGATATTAAAAGAGTGTTCCTTTACCTATAAAAATTCTATAGATAAAGATGATGGAACTTCCCAGCACTTTATGTTATTGGTATGTTAATTCTGAAATAATTTTCTTTTTTTAAGAACAATGGTTAGATCTCAGCAAGACATTTTCGGCACAAACATCTCTTTCACATGTTCCAATATGATAGGTGAGAAATTTTCGCTCTAATAGAACTGTAATCTTTCCTCTCCCCGCTACTTTGCCTCTATTCCATGTCATTGAATGAATAGTCGGCTTTAAGGTGCGAGATTTATTTTCAGTGTTTAGATATCTTTTTTGTTAGGTACAGATTAATTGTAAACTAAGATCCAACAGGCGAATATCAAACAAAAAAAAAAAGCTAAAGACATCTGTTGGTAGTAATTGCATTAATGAGCCGAGCGCAGGTGTCGGAACATCATAATATCAAATCCGTTGCTAAATATAAGTAATTCATTATGTTTAAGCTCATTTTATTTTTATTTTTTTGCCACTAAATTTTTTTCGTCAACAGATAATGATATTCAAGATTTTAAAAGTCTAAAATTCTTTTCTCAATTTACTATAGGCATTAGCAAATCAATAAACCTTGAAGAGGCGCTATTGTAAAATTAATAAATTTTATGTTGAGTTAGACGCAAAATTGAGAGTAAAGCATCATGTTATTCAGTGCTCGAAGTAAAATAGAAATGTAGGAAATAAATACCTTTAATTTTATAAATTCAAACTATTTACTTTCTTATTATAGATTCGTAAGATAAATTTAAAATTTCCTAAATCTCTTTTTAGCTCAGAGCCATCCCGGCATCTTTTGTGTAGCACTAATGTCATGTGGAATTAATATTTGATACTGGTTAGGAGAATGCCAATAAGGGCAAGTATTAAGCATTTTATTGATTTGGTAATGGTGTCTGTTTATCTCTGCGGTTGTTTCATCCTTTGGGAAAAGAAAAGAGCTGAAATTTTTCCTTAAGGAAAATGGACAGTGATGTTGAGGATGTCTGCCAAACATTACTTCCTAAAGAAAACTCTACAAATAGTTTTAGTTTAAAGTTCAATTCACTTGAAGTGAACAAAAAAATGAAATAAGTTTTTATTTATTTACTTATTTATTTATTTTTAAGAGATTTTGCTAAAAAAGGTTGACATTTCATCCCACGGGAGTTTTGCTTATAGCTTATAAAGTGGCTTAACCAACCAACCTTCTGTCCAATGGATACCGGGTTTTTGCTAGGGTTGAAGGCGGAAAGGCCGTGGGCTCACCATCCGATCTAAACTTAGTCCTGTTGCTAATGGAATATAGGGAGCCGTAACACCCACCATCCCAAGAACCACGTAGGTTTATAGTGGAATACTTTAACTTAATTTAGAAAAATGTGATTTTTTTTTTTCGAAGAAGCCTTGAAATGTTCAGCCGGCTTCTTAGCTCTAGGCTGATTGATTTGTTAGGCTTAATATTCGTTTCAAATTTGATTCAGCGCTTACTAAATTGAATGCTCGGATTTCCATTTTATCTTGATGGATAGCAAAAAAGGGTTACTTAATTATCCATTAAATGTGATTATGCCGGCTGATAAGGGTTTCCTGTAAACTGTAAATAGGAAAAGTCTGCAGAAAAGTCTGCAGATAATATTGTTGCCTTTGTTTCGAAATTTTTTCTCGGAAGTTTGAAATACCAGGTCGTTCCGAAAATAATGTCCGATTTTGTAAAACATGAAAGAGAAATACAATAAAAGACACAACATTGTTTTATTCAAAAAAAGCCTTTTCTTCAGCACCACACAACTCTGCCAGCGATTGACATATGATTCAATGCCAGTTCGGAAGAAATATGGCTCCCTGGAAGAAAGTCCCCGAATGCAATCTTATCCTTAAGTAGTTCTTCATATGCAAGAAAAGGGGGTGCTATGTCAGGGGGTATGATGGATCGGTAGAGGTCTTCGTACTCAGTTCATGTACTTTCTATTTGGTTATTGTTTGATAAGTGTGGTTTCTGGTGCTCTATTAGTTCATGTGGAACCCACATATCTTAACATCTTCATCTTACCAATTTGTGGAGATGGTCGAACATGATTGACGCTGACACACGGTACTCTTTGGCAAGTTCTCTGACGGTGATAGTGACTGCCTCCACAGATGGCTTCAGAGCCTCCTTATCCATGACAGAATGTCGTCCTCGGCCCTTCTCATCTTGTTGCTCGTGTCTCCGAATTTCTCAAACACCGATGAACAGTATGTTCAGATACTGTTACCTCCTCGCCCCATGTTTCGACCACATTACAGTAGATTTGTGTCGCTTTACGACCCAGTTTGAACTCATGAAGCAGAATCACCAGCAACTCGTCCCTTCGTAGCGTGTTGTAAAGACCACTCTCACACGACTACTGCTAACTGCATCTCAACATATTACGGCGTGTAGTTGGCGCAATGGATTGCCCTTCGACTTGTAAGTATAGCACTGCGATCACGTTGGATATGTTACTATCGAGTTGAAGGGTAGCACCTACGAAAATCGGCCGTTATTTTTCGAACGGCCTGGTGTATTAGAATTGCCGGAGAATAAATTTGATAACTTTTATTTACTTTTTTTTCCGATTTTTGATATTTTAAACGAAATTCAGAAAGATATAGCTTAGAAGGCACCACACGATGAGAGAAAAAAATCAGATACCCAGAAATTTAATTCTTACGAGGTAGAAAAGGGGTGGGCGAAGCCCAATAATTTAATTTTTCAATGAATCAAATAATGAGCTTCTATTGAATCGGTAGCAATGTTTTTTCACTTTCTATTGTCTTTGGGCGTGCTGTTATTTGATTAAAATTAAAATAAGAATTTAAAAATTCAGTATTTTTTTTTTAGCAAGCGAAAAATTAAAAGATGAATTGTTTTTGGCTGGATTATCTGTCTGTATAATATGCCAATGATCACAATTCCATAGCAAAGATACAAAAAGAAATATTTTGAAAATTCCAAATGGCGATCCCGAAGTGACGGATTTTCAATTTCAATCCTGCTTTGATCGTCATCTGGAAATTTTACAGTTAAGTATTAATTTGCGAAAATTCAAAATTTGCGATGATTTAGGACGATTGTTCTTGGGGTTTTTTTTGTTTGTTTCATCCCTATTTCGTTAAGAGATTTTTTAATTAAAATATTTTTTAACACTTTACATATAAATCTGAAATCCGTGTAATAAATAAAGCTCTTCCTTCAGATGATGAGGAAGACGCCCGTTGGAAATACCGGATTATAAATAGCAAAGATGATTTTTAAGATGTAGGTAAGATATAATAGATACAGGGCCTACTAACAGCAAAATAGTCCAAAATTGTCTAAATGAACTGTAGGCAACTCGTTATTACTAAGTGAATTTATTATCTAAATTAGGTTATTGCATTGATTGCATTCCACATTAGTTGGGAACTTTTTATTTGAGTTAGTATTTCGTATATTGGGGCTTCACTGGCCCCGTTTTATTAAATTTCAGTGTGATTAAAAGCCTTCTGAACTTATTGAAGGATTCATTAATTGCGATCAGAATTACCATCTCATTTTTGTAATTGTTTGAATAACCACCATTCGTTGTTACCAAGACAAAATTTACAATTTGCATTTTGCGTGCTTCATTTCAGTTAGATTTCGTCGCTTTTAACTGATATAACTAATCAATACCCTTCCGTTCATTAAAGTTTACGCTTAGTTTAGTTATATGGAAATGTGCTTAATTTATTTTAATCAAATGTTTTTAAAATGATGTACTTTTAGAAATGTAGTCATTTGTTGTACTTGGTTTCACTGGCTTCTAAGGGCTATTCACAATAAAACACCTATGCACCCAAGAAAATTTTCCTACAGACAGTCTGAGGGTTATACTGGTCATGTCATACTATCCAAAATACGAAAACAGTTAATTCCCAAGGGTAGGGATTTTTCCATGTAATCTTTTATACCTTTATTTTCTTGTTTTAAAATCGCTTTCGTAAAGAACCGTGCTATTTCAAGATAGGATTCGAGTTGGATTTTTATTACTTTTTTTATACTATCGATGTTTGGTATCTGTTCCTTTTATCAAAGGTAGCCATTATTTAATGAACAATTCCAAATTTACTTAATTTTTTAAGAGTGATTTAGAACTCTGTAGCTACAATAATATCGTTAACAATAAGATGAATGTATGTTTTTCGTACCTTCTTTTAAACTAGAATTGATTTTTAAGTAATTTTTTAATATTTTTATTTTCAAATCATTTTGTTTTCTTGTTGAAGGGATAATTACACAAATTTACTATACAATGGAGAATATGTCGGATTTTGTTTTTGTTTCTTTTTTTGGGGCTATATATTGGCCAAATTCAGTCGTGTAATTCGATAGACTGTTCTTCATTGGTCAAGTCATTTATTGTGAAGGAGCAAGTACTTCTCGACCTAAATTTGTTGTTTTACGAGGAATTCCCGAATGAGAAAAGGGAATTAGATGTCAGGAATGGTCAGAGCGATATCTCGATGCAGTTATGCGCTGTTCAAAATCCAGTCCTGCAAGAAAGGGATTAAAAATTAATCAATCGTAGATGGCGCTACTTAACGAACCTCTAGGATGATAAAACGAAATTTACAAAAGACGAAAATTGGTTCTGTAATGGTTATGGCCAAGAAAGCCATCATTTGACTAGATAGTGTGGCTGTAAATAAAGATTCCTGTTTTATTGTTGTTATTCTTTCCGGCATTTAACATTACGTAATAAAAGTCGAACGACTAATAGTGCATTTCGGGAAATAAGTCGTAAACGTGCTTCAGCAATTCTCATTTACGGAAATTGCCGAATTATATTCTCAGAGGAATTGGGTTTTAAAGAGAAGGACATTTGGATATAGCAACACAGATCCTTCTTGTCTTTTTAAAGCGGAAGTCCCATCTTTTTTTCCGGTCTCACGGGTTCTTAAAGTCGAAACACAGTTGAGCGGAAGGGAGTGGAAAGTTGATTACGTCTATTTGGTATTTCTGCGACTCTTTGACCGTGAACAATAAGGCAGGTAGAGAAGTGCTCAATGCGCCGGAAGCCATGTTGACAGTGGTATAGGCTGGCGAACAGTGATAATGACGGAGCTCTTCCCACTAAAGCGGACAGACAGTAAACACTGCAGAGGAAGTAGCATCGCATTGATGCAAATGCTCCCAACTTTTCCGGGAACTTCTGCCGTAAACCACCGCCTTCGGAATTGTAACCACCTTTAGCTGACTCTTTAAATTCTTCTTTCTTTAAAGTTGGTTTGAAAAATTCCCACGTGAGGCTTTAGTTTAAATCTCAGTGCGTTTACCTAAAGAAATTGTATTTTTAATTTAAGTTATAAAAGAACATTAATCCAAAACTAATTTTTAAAAATTACTTAAATAAAAACATTAATGACTTCATTCAAATTAAAATTTTGAAGGAAATCATTTAATAAAACCCGACAGTTAACTTCAGTCTCCTTTCGGTTTTTTTTTTTAAACAAAAAAATCGCAAAAAAAAAAAATTTTTTTTTTGGCAAAATAATAAAGGAAGGCGGGACAATAGTTTGAAAAAATTAAGAGTTCTAAATTCATTGTTTAAAAACCATTGAGCTATATAACATAGCTAACTTTATCTCTCCATAAGATGAACATATAATTGCCATCTTCGGGAGAAAGAAAATACTTTGTTCAGCTTTTGATGTTTTTATTGAAAGAATGTATTTCTTAAAAAATGCCTACTATCTATAAGCATGGATAATTAAAAAGGATAAAATATTTAAAAGCTCGCGACGTTTCCGATCCTCAACTGATTAGGGTCCATTCTCAAGTGATTTTTAAAAAAGATCCTCCATCGATGGATTCGTCTTGTTATTCGTCTTGTGAATGAATTAATTTTTATCAACAAAGAATATATTTCTGTTGGTATAATCAAACCGTTGGAGAGGATTTTTTCATTTTTCTCATTTCCTTTTTCGATTCATTATTTTCATATGCAGTTACTGTTTAGGTAACTACTAAGACAACTAATGTTTATATAACTAATGTTATGTAAGACATCAACAATGCTACAACACATGATGGAGTCCTACAACCAACGTGGACGATGGGGATAAAAAAAAATCCTTTTTTGTCTGGGTTTTCGAAATATATTTTTTTGCATGAAAGAGATAAGTTTTCGCATGTAAATATTTATTTAATTGAAAATCAAATATCTGAACTGGAAACAAGTATTGATTTCCATGGCTGTTTGATGTTGCTAATTTCAATTCATGACAACTTTTTTTTCCGTTGAAGTATTCCACATTTTTTTTTATTTTCTTATTATAAAAAGATGTAATTCAGAAATGGAAAGTAGAGCGAAGCAAAGGATTAAATTAAACGGATTCTGTTACGTAATAGATTCTACTCTTGCCCCCACCCCTAACATACATACGAACTTGTTCCTATTCTTTTTTTTTTTTTTTTTTTGCTTTTACTAAATTCTAATTGATATGAGAATGAAATCTCTTTGTACTAAAATTGATTTGCATATTTTATATAACTCATTAAAAAAATACGTTTACAGAGAAAGATTTCAGTCTCTAGACAAAAATTCAGCGGTTTATTGACCACTCGTCTCTCGTGCTGAAAGCTTTCTCTCTCTATATATATATTTAACGTTATATCATTTTTTTTAAAACCAGTTTAGATATATTCTGTGTTTGTTTGATGTATTCAAACATCCGTTATTCATTATATTTATTTAATTGAAAACCAAATATCTAAACTTGAGATTATTAATTTTGTTCGATGTTCCTAATTCCATTTCATGACGTTCCTCGTTTTTAAGAAACCCTGAAGTAATCTTCTTTATGACCACATTAACAGGAGAGTTATAAACTACGTAATTAATAAATTAAAAATGAAATGGTAAGAGCTGCCCGTCAAGAATCGAGAAACTTCTGTGTAATGAAATGCCCGATCATTTGCGTTCGATGCATGTAAGCAGGGGAATGTGTTGTGATTAGGTGAGTGAAATAAAGGAAATTTAATTGCTTGTTTTGACAATTTCTGCAGGTTTTTGTTGTCCTTAATTATGTTCTGCGGCCTCATAAACAACGGCCCCAATGATTTAGACGCAGCAACATCTGCTTCATCGGTCGGAAGAAGGTTAACCAAAGAAACTTGTCTCTGGTTGCTTCCCTGAGCAATTGGTTTGCTTAAGGTGGAAGACTCAGGGAATCACTCTTTCTCATAAATATTTTAATTTTTCGTTTTTGATCAATGCATCATTGCACTCTAGCTTCCATTGAATTTGAGAAGATTAAATCCTATTTCTGTAATTACTAACTGTTGCTAAGTTTTCAGTGAAGATATTTCCTTCAATAGAGAGAAACAATTGCCTACTTTACCTTATAATTAAGATAATTGCTTTTCTAAGCAGTCAAGTTTGAGGTTTCGTACATTGAAAGAAAGATAAAAAAAACTTAATTAAGATTTTGATTATTTTGCTATTTTATTTTTTATTGTCTCCGTTTATTTTAAAATTATAATGTCTCCGTTCTAAAATACTTTAAATAACAAAGTTTAAAGTGCGGAGGATATAACGATAAGTAGCATGGATACTTTATGAAGTTATATTTTTATAATTAATCTTTCTTAAGCTAGGCGTAAGGAGATTAATGGTTAACCTATTTATTCTTAATTTGTTTTTCGATGTTTTTTATGTGAAGGGTCATTGTTTTGTCTATTTATCGTTTGCTTATGTTTTTTTCGATTTCACTAAGCTTTGGGTACTGGGCTAATCCAACTGACGAGGGTTTGGAAAGCCAAAAGAACCTGTCTTGAATTCCCG
>JAFIDM010012231.1:130295801-130320437 GCA_023159025.1 Thereuonema tuberculata | reverse complement strand
ATTGCTCAAAAAGTTTACTTATTTAAGAAAGATGAAATATTAATGAAAGACGGTTCTTACGTGAGCACCTATTGATTTTGTTATAAGTTGACTCTTCAGAGGATTAACTTAGGATTAAAAAGTACTATTAGATGGTGCCTTTATCACGATAAATCAATTGAAATATCTGAAAAAGCTGAAATTTTAATATTAGGTTTAAACTATCCACTTGCTTTTTGAATTACTATTGTAAGTTGTTAACAAGGAAGTTTGATGTTGTCGGATCAATCATATATTTATGTTCTTTTGTAATGGAATGATTATAAAATCGCAACCAAAAACTTCTCATTTGATTCTTCAAAGATAAAAGAAGGCATTTGAAGATATTTTAAGATGAAATATATAATCATTGCAGAATTACTGATGACATGTTCATCAAATCATCTCTGAGTTTTTTTTTTAATAATAAGTTGAGATCCAATCTTATATTATTACTAAATTCACTATTTTTTGAGAAAAAAAAATGGTCTGCTCTTAAATGAAACTTTCTTCTCTCACACAAATACATTTTAAGAAAAATTATCAGCAACCTTTTGTAAATGATATAAAAATAATTCTCCGTATATAGTATTAAGATAGTATATATCTTAATACTCCGTATATACCCCTTATATAGTATAGTATCAATAGAAGTTAATCTGTTGTATAATATAACATTTGTTAATACAAAACAATGTTTCGTTAACTTGTTAGTTGTTCGATAATTCATTCTCATTTTTTATCTCAAAGTTTTTTTTTGTTTTTTGTTTTTTTTTTATTAATGATTTTCGTAATAGAACTTTTTCCTTTAGAATTTTAAATACTAAATTGCTTGCAAGGGAAAAGAAGCTTAGAACGCCTCGGAACAATGAAATTAATTTTACGACAAATTTAAGAAAGCTTAACTTTTTTTAAAATTTTAAATACTAAAAAAAATCTTTAAAAAAACATGTAATTGAGAAACCTGTTAACAGGCCTTCCTCAGTGAAAGAAGGATTTCACTGAAGAAGGCCTGTTAATAGGTTGAAACTTGGTTTGGTTTCTCAACACTATATTTTTTTTTTTATAGGTTTCTTAATTTTTAAAAAATTGAAAAAAAGAGAAGAAGCAAGTGTGTTAACTTTTTTAAATTCGTTCCTAATGGTATTCACACAAGTTACATTTTATCCGCAATGAAATTAATATTGTTTATGAGATTATTGATGATCTTTTTGCACTAGAAAATTAAGATAAGTCTTCAATAAGAGAAGATTGTTCTTAGCATAAAGAGATAAATTAGAATAATAATCTAGAACATAAGATTCCTACTAAGCTTAGATACAGCAAGGATTAGAATGGTTAATGCTATTTAGAGATATAGAAGAATGAATTGTTGGAAAGTTTGATTGATCTTATTAAATCGATGTTCTCTTTTACCAACTTCGAATCGAAAATCGCAATTTTTGAAGAATGGTTAGCTAGTCTTATCATAAAGTGATAAAAAATAGTTTTGTTTTTTTTTTAAATGTTGTTTCTTCTAAACATAAACTACTATTTTACCAGAGATTCGTGGAAACTCTCTGCCTAATTCATCTTCGCACAATGATATTTTAGAGGGCAGTAATTAAAATGGAACAGATTATCTGTAAGTAATTAAAAGATACCATTTACGAAACTTGAATTTCATCAAGCTTTTTCTCTAGGAATATAGGGGAAAGCATCAATTTTTAGTTTCCGAGCCATTTTTTGGAATGCCTGCGTAAAATGCGCGCATATTTATACATTTTCCTATGCTCCTTATCTATGCCTTAAACTTATAGATAGTTACTTTAATATTTAATTCTGCAGTTAAACTTTTAAGCTTCATAAGTTGTCGATTTCTCAGATTATTTTATTTGCAGTTTTAGAATTTTGTTGTTCACTAATCACTTGTATCTGAAATTAATAATCTTGTATTTGAAATCTACAAATCCTTTTTAATATATTCAAAGCCCAGTAGTTTCATGATATATCTTAATGACATAGATTTGCTTGTTCCGATTTAAAATGCTGTGTAAATTTTTTGTTGTCCTGTTTTTCCTCTACAGTGTTTATTACAAATAAAGTGTTTCTACAAATGAGGCAATTCCTAAATATATTTTGGCATCTTTGCTATCTAATTGGATAAAAGAAGAAAAGTGCAATGAGAAGACTTTAGTAACATACTTCAGTCCGGAGTTAATATAATTTATATCAGTTTTATGGCTAACATAATCTTACATCTCATGTTACCACTGTGAATCATCGAAGACGATATTTATATCATTTCGCAAGAATAAAATTGTTTAGGTCTTAGCAAAGCCATTTAGTTAACCGATGTAGAAGTTTTAAGCTTCCATCTCCGGTTCTCGTATGTCGTCGATAAAAATTCGGTAATAGTTACGTTAATAGAGAAACGGAAGACATTGTATGAAAACTGACACATTAGTGTATGGAGTCGGATATCAAAAGGTATTTCAACCAACGAACATCCTTCCCAGCTTCTATATCTTAAATATTTTCGCTGCAGTTAATCATTCTCGGGAAAGATCTGTCAATGAAATTGGATTTCATTGTTTATAATCTCCGAGTTCCTTGACAGCATTTCAAAAAAACGTATGTCAATATGTAGCCTGCATTTAAAAAATGAAGTCATAACTGAATTCAGTTGACTGGCCATTTCGTTTTACTTCAGACCAGCAATTCTATCAAATTGCTGAACCCTTCATGATTCTTTCTCTCTCTTTTCTTTTTTTTCTCTCTCTCTCTCTCTCTTTCTTAAAATCTTTTAGGGAAAAAGGATGTGAGTAGCAGCAGTGGTTTCAAAAGAGTGTAAAGTGATTTTTTTTTTCTTCCTTCCAATATCCGATGTTTCCTGCAACTGAAGGAACTTAAAGAAGTCAATAGCAGTGGATTTACAGAAAAGAACTTGCACCCCAGTCTCACTTCTATCTGTGTCGGAAGGAATAATTTCTGGGAATAATTTATTTGACGTCAATGTCAGGCCATGCATTTACGGACGTCTCTCTCGCTGTTACGGTAGTTGATTGTGTCTGTTGCGGCCCACTTGACTGGCTTCTGCGATAATATGCTCTTGACGACAGCCATTCAAAGACAGCATAATGAATTCACTGCAAGTTGAAAATTGCATGTATTTTTTTTTCCTCATTCCGTGATTTCTTTCGGGTTTTTGATGAAGTACAATTGTCATTTGTAGAAAGTCTTTTTTTTCAGCCCAAGGATTTTTCTTATTTCTTTCTTTTTTTTGAGTTGGAGTTTTTTTGCTACTCATCTTTTTTTTTTTTACTTTGTATTTGTATTCAAAAGAGTACTTGAGAATTATTAGCCATCTATTTTTGCTGTGAAATGAAAGTGCAAGCTTTTTCTGAGCAGTCTACATTCAAAGTTAGTTAATATTTATTAATTCGTTCTGAATTTTTATTAATTGTAAGAAGTTTCTAACAGAACCTGTTCCAGAAAATAAAATTATTAAAATATACATACATAAATATTTTATAGTTGAAATAAAATAAAATTTAAACTATTTGCTTTTACCTCAATTATTTTGACATAATAAAGATATGAATAAATATTCTCTTATTTATATAATGATATGAATAAGAGGCTATTTGTATGTTAGAATGGACTACATCTATGAACTGTTAGAAAAGAAAACTTTAACATACTTATAATGTAAATGTGAATATAATGCATTCGAAATATTTTAAGATAAAATTGATGACCTATGAAACGAGAAAGGAAATTCGAAACTTCTTTTCATTAAGCAAGTCTAATCCGCTAACATACCAATTATAAAAACAGCAGTTGCCAAGTTAAAAAAATTATAAAAACGAAAAATAAGTTTTTGTAACTAATTGAGATCTTAATAAGGTAAGTTAGAAGCGGTGTATAACATCATGGAAGCTTAATCAAAAGGGATTGCTTAATTTTCAGCAAAATAGTAATTAATGTTTTAAGCTCTTTTTTGGTTTCGTACGTTTGAATTAATGGTTTTTCCTTGTATTGACAATTAGAGTATCAATCGGGGCTAAGTTAAGTTCCTGGAGACTGAAATTTATTGCGGACATCCCATCCGATTTCATTAATTCACGGATGGTTTGTAAATGCATAGGTCTCGTTGGCCGAATGAAGTGAGCAGCTGTTATCAGACGATGTCACAATTCAGTAAGCGGCGTTAACTTTGGAGTTGGCTACAAGAACACACGCCGCTTCGGAATGGGACGAGGATAGCTTTGATGAATTTCTCCCTCTTAAAGTGGAACACTGTCATAAATTTTAGCAGAGCAAATCTGCCACGTCTCTCTCGTTCTCCTGGACTGGTGAAATCGCCTGACAAGAGCATCAGGAAGTTTGGGGTTAGAATTCTTTTCGACGGAAGAAAAAAGAACGAGGTATGTGGGGGGAGAGAAAGGCAATGGATTTTGGTGTTTTGCCAACCATAACTTCTAAAATATGACTGCAGTTTGTGTAATTTCTTCCCCTGCCTGGAATGAGGTAGGAGAGGAAAAATTTCAAGATGAAACGACAGATATGCTTAAAAAAATGTACTAAAATCTTCATGCTATCAAATTGAAGTTAGAGTCAGGAACGAAATGAGATATTCACTTAGTTATCATTCAACTGCAACAGTTATAAAGCGTTTCGTATTTTATGGCAGAATTCTTAGTTAAATAAGTTGTAAACACCACCATTAAAACGAATTTGAACTGATTATTGAATTGGTTTGTCTAAATTACGACTTAGAACCTCGAGGCTTTAAACTAATCTTGTATCCACGCTTTGCAAATGAATCATTTCAGTCACTAAAAACCTTAAAATTAGCATTAATTTAAGTAATTAATTGTAGTAATTTTAAATTACGTATGATGCGTATTCAAATATGGTATTCCATTACAATCATTTATCCTCTTTCTAAAGTTAGATTGACTTTAATAACGATTTCATTTGTTACTTTGCTTTTCTTCTTCAGCAACATGATTCCAATGAAATTATCGTAATTTCCAGAAATATCCTAAAATATTTTCCATCTTTCAAAACATCATTGGTTAAATGCATCCTCGTGTTTCCACTAATCATTGACTTTACTATATACTGATTAATGATATTAGGTATTAATAGGAATTAATAAGAACTTTAGGCCATGGTTAATTGTAAACTATACAGATTGGCAGCCATCAAATTCAGTAATTACTTTGGCTGGCATAACCTGGTAAATGACATTGATGGAAGCATATGTCTCGAGATGGAATCTCCTGTTGGGTCGTCCGCCTGTCAACTCCACTTGTAGTGACTGCTTTTCAATATCGGACGATGGATAGGCCTCATTGCTATGATAGAAATATCCTTCTCGCGGAAGCAACAGTGTTTCCTTCGCTGAACAACTATGGCTGTTTTATTGGGTGTGTTTTTTTTTGTTTTTTTTTTGAAATCTTGTATATTCTAAGTTAAGATATTAAGTTAAATTATATCTTAATTTAAAATTAATTTTATCATTTTAAGAAAATTGTTAAGCTGCTTCCTTTTCACCTTTAGTAATATTAGATTCGTCTTGATATTTTGGGTTTTTTTTTTCTAATATTGATTTATCTGTTTCTATCCTTTAAAGAATCATAAGAGAAACCAAGAAATTAGATAATACGTATAACCATTTAAAGAACATTTAAAAATAATAAAATACTTATAGTTGAAGAATATTGTTAGATTACATCTAACTTTCGTTTTATATCAGCTCGCTAGAGATCGAAAGTTTGGTTTGTGATAGATAAATACTTCTTTCATTTATCGAAAAAATATGGACTTTTTCGAGCTTTGAAGCTTTAACTGCTTCTTTTAGGCATTATAGTTCCACTTCAACTCTTGAAAGATTAAACGCTGAAACCATTTGGCTTATAATGTTTCATGAAGGAAAGTCAACAACCTAATGTGAGGTACATCTAATCCAATTTCTACTGAAATTTCGAATGTTTTGTCTCTCTGCTGTAAGTCAACGGTAAGAACTGGCAACTTATTTCTCAGAATTCAACATTTACCATATGTTAGTCAATTGAGCTTACAGTATTTACTTTATAAAAATATCAGAACTTTAATCCTAAGTATCTGCTTTGAGATACATATTCTTTTCAAAACGAGATACATTAGGCACAAGAACCACTTGTAAAAAGATTTGAAAATTTTCTAAGCAAGAAGATTGCAAATAATTTAAGACGAGCACAGAAAAATATCTCTACGTTCATGAAAGAAAAATATCTCTACGCTTGCTTTATCAGCATTATGTTGAAGGATGCTCAGCAGCACCGCTGGTCTCTGCACAGACACCAGTGGTTACATTTCACAGTAAGTTTTTGCATTTTATGAGATGGATTTTATGAAATTCACAGAGGATTTTAACGATGTTTCATTACTTCTTCATCATTTGTTGGTTAAAATGACGTGAAGACTATTAAGATTTGGATTTTGAAAGAGAACATTTAACAGTCCAAATACACTACCATCGAAAAAATGCAGAGAGCTATTATGAAAAGTCATACCTACTAATCTCTATTCGACAATAGTCTTCATAAATACTTGAATCCGATATGCAACATATCTCTATCTAAAGATCATCATTGTCTATTGTTAGTCTATCCTTCAACAATTAACTTTGGGTGTCTGGTTGATAATCTCCTCCTGGAATAACCCAATATTTTTTTTTTAAATTTGAGTGTTGGCTTTGTTGCATAGGAAATTGTTGTTGATTAGACTTTGAAAGCAGAGAAAATTTTGAAAGTTTTTCTAAAGCATAAGAGATACGATATTTTAACTTCATTCATAGAATTGAACTGAAATTGTTACAGTCCATTTGTCTACGAGGGATTTTTGACTTAGGAAGCAAAAGAAAAAAATAATGCTTCACTTTCATTAGTTCAAACAATCTACGAAATTCGCTTAGTTTACAAGTTTAATTTACGAACTAATTCCAAAACTGATAGAATTTTTTTCAAATTCCTATATGTTAAAATTTTCCGCTGTAGATGAGAGTTCTGCCTGCATGAAATGAATTTTGGAGCTAAAAAGTATCTTTCCTACTTCATCTATGGGTTTGTTTTTAATTAAAAAAGCATAAACAGATTATAAGCAGACGAACAGGTTTCTGGAGAAGTAGAATATTTAGCGTAATTTGCTGTAGTTTTTAACTTGTTACGAGTGTCTTAATTCTAATTCTAAACTTTTGAAGAACTTAAAAAAAAACTCAAATGTTGGCCAATTGGTGCTGAGCAACTGCAATAAGATTCCATGTTGCAAAGCAATTAGTTGTCGACCTCAGATAGTGTCATTTCTCTGGAGACCAACATCAAAAGCCCCGGAAGGCCGTCGCAGACTCCCGGATGCTAACACTGCCCTCTTCTGACCAAAACAGTTTCTCTTAATACAAACATTCTCGTGGAGGAAGTGGCTGCTGCATCAAAACGAAGCCAAGCTTCGACTTTTGTCCTCAACTCAGGCGTTCGATGAAGAGACTTCGGATAAAACAACGAAACGAATAAATAGACAAAACTAGTGAGCTGGCAGGCATTCCTTGTGCCGCTACACTCAACACCGTTTTAATTAACTTTCAAGAGATAATTAATAGTTTACCCTGAAAGCTCTGCACTTGTTAAAATTTAATGAGAGTTATGTTGAGATTTAATATGATTAGTGGTGCGTGTATAAGTAATTGAATAAAAAAAGTAGACACGTGATGACGAAAAAAAAAGAAAATAATCTCTGTAAGGAGTTTTCATATTTTTAATTTCATTATGAGTAAAAAAAAAATGCAATAAGATTAGCAATAAGATATGAATTAATTTTTATATCGTCAATAGAAAATCTATCGAAACCAATTTTACAACTGATTTTAAAGAAATCATTGATAAAAAAGAAATGACATTTATTTAGATTTTATATTTATATTATTATTCGAATTCCTCAATTTTTATTTCGTTTAATATATAGAAATCTTCTGTGCTGTTCGTCCATCAAACACTATGTGTTTGTCTGTTCTATTGTTGGAATTCTTTAATCAGTTAAAAGTTCCTACCAAAGGCCGTGATTACTAATAGGTCGATAGGAGATAAAGACTTAGTGATTCGTGAACAATGCGACGTTTGGAATTGGAGGATCATTTTTAAGCTCGCCCGTCTTTAACCTAAACAAACAATTCGGTCAGATGTGCCACAGGATTGCTTGACTCCCATGACTTCTCTAGAGGAACAACTAGAGGAAAAGACCTCTGGAAAGAGAACCTTGACTCTTCATACTCTAGAACAAGGTGAATACTGCTGGGTGCATTTGAATTTCGTATCTGAAGGATAAAAAAAAGTACTTCTAGAGAAATGTTTCCATGACATAAGGCATATGCTTTGCCTCTGTTTCAGCTCGTATTTCAATGAATTTCATGATATCTTTACAGAAGAAGAATTGAGAAGCAAGTCAGAATGCTAAGAATAATCTCAGATGAACTCTAAAACAAACAATTCATTACTGTTTGTTTGGTTTTTTTTTCCCCATTTTCATCGTTATTTCAATGAAGGAAAGTTTAAAAAAAAATAAAACAAGTAAAAAAAAAAAAAAAAAAAAAAAAAAACCTTAAACAAAACTTTAAATTTTAAAAAAAATCGTTTCAGCAGAATGGAACATTTTGAACCAAGGTATTTTGTTTACGGAAAAAGGAACTATAATTCACACAGTGCAATAAAAATACAGACAAATTATGCCGACACACATTTAAAAAAGTTTAAAAACAATGTAAAAAGGATCCTCGGTTTCGCTCGTGCAACAGAGCTTTTTAAATTGGTGAACAAGAATAAGAAACCCGTCCTTAAATATATTCTGTGAAAAACAAAATGCTATAAAATTCCAATTTCAACCAATTAAATTACCGAAATTTCATTGGTTGAAATTTGGGTTTCATCGCATTTTGTTTTTCACAGAATGTACTTAAGGACGGGTTTCTTATTCTTGTTCACAAGTTGAAAAAGTTCTGTTGCGCAAGCGAAACCGAGGTCCTGATCCTTTTTAGACTGTTTTTAATCTTTTTTAAATGTGTGTCGGCGTAATTTGTCTCATCTATTTGCACACGTTAAGCCTTACATATTCGATGAAAATAGTTGTAAAAAATTTTTTATAGTTTTCAAAGAATAAATTGATAATTTCTACTGATTCCTTTAATGAATTTTGCTGCATTTTGAATGATTATTTTATGGATGTTATATTAAACAACACTAAAAACTTTATTTCTTTAATTATTATAATGAAGAACTAATTCAGGTTAATTTTGTACTGGAAAGTAGTGTATCGTCTTCTAAAAAGTGTGATTTTTCTAGATGAGTATATGAAATACAAATACTCTCTCAAAATGCTTAAATTGTGAGAATTTTTATTATTTCTTAGTTATATATTTATTTAACATAAATACATAAAATTTAAGCTTAAGTAAAATTTAAGCTAAATAATTTTTGAAACCCGTTGCTTTATATATATATATATATATATATAAAGCTTTGATATATATATATATATCTTTAAGAGCAAGTCAATCTTGGATTAGAAGTGAAGATAAAGAGAGAGGAAGTACTATTGCAAAACAAGGAAAAACAAGAAAAATTAAGGGTTTACTGAAATAAATAAGTATTACTGAACTATGGAATGGCTTTACAAAGGAAATGAAAAACAAAAGCAAAAAAGCCATAATAATTCATGAATTTAAAAAATTATGATTGTTGAAATAAATAATATTAGTAACTAAAACAATTGTTTTGAAATAATAAAGGTTTTGTAGCAGTTAATTGCACAATTATAACAATTGTAACTGAAATAATAATGTTTGTAGCATTTAAAGGGAAGAAAACGTTTGTTACCAACTATATCTAAGAAGTGTATGTGTATGATATCACCTGAATGTATATTATTATAACTAACAAACTTGAAAAAGGAAGAAAGAAAAAGTTCTTCCGAAAATTCGGAATTAAAATATGTTTTATGAAGCGTAGATAAAGTATTTATTTTTGCAAATATGTTAAGATGTCAATTGAAGAGGAAGTATGGCATTAGAAATTGTAAAGTTAAGCTGAACTAGTGTATTCATCGAATTATACTTTTGTGTTGAAATGCTGTAAATACGGAACTTTGATAGCCTATAACATGTTTTTGGATTATAAAAAAAAAAAAAAGACAGAAAATTTGGGTGAATCTCTTGGTTTGCAACACATTACGTGAGTATCAATTTCTTCTTTATGTATTTTGAAACAAGTTGTGCAAGTTTAGAAATTTATTGATGGAAATGTGAGCTATTAGCTTAAACAAATGTCATGTGAACCAATGCTCGACAGCGTGAAAACAATTGCAAGAAAAACTACAGCAGTGCATCAGAAGGAAGCTGTTGTCCTAAAAGCTTTTTGCATCGACATTTGTTCACTATTCTTGGTTTAGCCAATTGAGGTCGTTTATTGCTTGATCTTGTGCTGCTACAGAATCCCTTCGATTTCATCTCCTATTCACTTTCAAGCACCTACAGTGAACCTTTCTTTCAATTTCCTAAGCGTGTTTTTCATGCATAAGCCTTCCCGTTAAGGCGTCAGAAGTGTAGGTAAAAAGCTATTTGGTGTTAACACAAGAGAGCAAGATCCTTTAATGTTTCCGCCATTAGTAATTCACTAACCTCAGAACCATACCGGAAGGAATCATCAAGCAGAGCAACGATGAAAAGTTTATTCTTTCATCACCTGAAAGAATGACCGAGTTAAGTTTTTTATTATTTTGTGGTTGTTTTTTTTGTTGTTGATATTTTGCATAATCCCTTTCCGTATACAGAGCATTACGATTCTCCATACATGGTGTTTTTCCCATAGTTCATGTGATCTAAACAATACCATACAAAGTAACATTAGTTTAATAGCCATCCGGCCTAGGAATCCGCTGCTTCCAACTACCTTCCTACATCATCGCTATTGATGGTACCATTGATTTTCTCTATTGGAAGAAAGCAATGTGAAATTTATTATAATTGAACATCTGCGGTTATGAAAGATTGATGTAGTTAAATGTACCCAAGAGCCGTTAGGGACTCATAACTCTACTGTATTAGTTCCGAAAATTAAAATATTAATATTTCAGAAGAATAGACATTGTTATCAATAGTTTTAAAGCAGCATTTTTGAGACACATTTTTTTCCCAAACCTCTAAACGACATTTCATATTAGAAAATCTTTTCTCTATTTATTAAAGAGGATTATATTTATTAAACTGTGGCAACATATTTTATCGACTAATTTCGAACAAAAAAAAACTGAAAAACTTTGAATTAAGTTAGTTAGTAAATAAATAAAATATTTATTTATTTATTTATTAACTAACTTTATTTAATTTGTTTCCGGTTTTTTTATTCGACATTAGTCAATAAAAAAATGTTGCCACAGTCCATTGATCCTTATTTTATTTTCCCTTATTTTTTCGTTGTTTTTTTTTTCATGTTACATTGCTTTCTGTTTCTCTTTGAATTGCTAAATCCTTCTTTCCTTTGCAGGTTCTCTTCGTGGGGGTGAAATTCTCAACGGCAAATACTCCCCCAGGAAGTCTCGAGGGATTCAAGAGGAACTGGACGAGCTGTCTGAGATTGAGAGGATCAAGAACATTCAGTTCGACCCAAACAGAGAGAATGTAAGCCAGTCTTTTTATTCTATTCTGTAATCGACATTCCATATTTTTTTTTTCCCATGAGGATTTTGAAATTCAGATGGGAAAAATAGATCTTCGATTATAATAAAGATAACATTGGTTTTGCTTATCTTCCTTTTTTATTCAAAAAAAAAAAAAAATCCTTCTTTTTACTTAAAATATCATTTAAAAAATTTTAAAATCTCATCTTTTTCAAATGATTACGCCAAAAACATCAAGATTAAATAAGGGATTTTCCAAATCTCATAAAGAAGTATTGCAACCCACAACAAATATTGGAAGCAACTTCCAAAAGAGTTTGTTGTCAAATTAAAGTCTTAGTCATAGATTATTTCCTTGAACATACGGTGCAATTTATAATATGACCTAAACGAGATTAATGTTGTGGGGTTAAATTCTCTTAATTTTTTTTAAGCTTATTACAAAGACGACAACAAATAAAAAGTTTAAATAAGCACTGTTTTGAAAAATCCATCATTCCTAATTTAATGAAGAAAAAACATTCTTCATCATGAGAATCTTTTCAGGAAATTTAATCGTTTCGTGGTTTGACCTTTAGTTTGGGTAACTTCCTAACACAAAGTATAAGGTTAATGCACAAAAAAAAAGCGTTTCTAATACCTAAGAGTTTGATACGCCCGAACCTGGTTCCCAGCGGGGTTAGGTTTTTTTTTCTCTTTTCTATATTTAATTTCGCTTTTTTTACATGACTTTTTCTCAATTATATATCTTGTTCCTGCCGCAGCTTAGCCTCTGTTGGTCTTGTGCCATTAAAAAATAGCACAATGAATTACGTCTACGATCTAAGAAACAAGAAAAAAAAACAACAAATAAACCGTCCTTTTCATATTTTCAGCTGTCTTTTATAAATTATGCTATAAAAAAAAAGCAGCTAAATAACAAATAACGGTCAGTATGCCTCTCACTCTTCGAGCATCAAATTGCACCACAGACGAGCCCCTATTAGCATTTTAAGAAAGGTTTAACTTAGTATTGCTCCCATATACCACTATGAAAAATTTTATGACTTTCTTCCTTAAATTTGAAAATAGAAAATATTTGTCTTTTAATTTTATTTTCAAAATAATCCTGTTGTATTTATGTCGGTTAAGATATGGAGCATAAGACAGATACTTCGTCTCTCATTTCAGGGTAAGTTTTCACAAAATAGATAGGGAAATCAATATGCAGAATTCAAGATGATCAATTCAAGAAGAGTATTGAATTGATAATATCAAGCTACATCTGGGCGTAGCTAAGATGAAAAACATTTTTCATACCAATGTTCCAAATAAAGGTCTACCCTTAATCAAAGTTTTCTATATTTTGCAGCTTTATTATCACACGAAATTTGACGAAATGTATGAATTTTCCTGTTTAGAATGCAGAAATTCATTAGAAGCGATAAGCTAATTTTAATTTAAAATTTTTGGAGGAGTAGTTAGAAGAAAATAAATGTAATTACACTTGTTTCAATAAATTTAACCAAAATTAATTTAATGTTATAGTTGGATAAACAGACATCAAGACAATGAGTGGTTTCATTTATCGGTAACTTTCTAACAGTTGAATGTAGATAATAATCAAAGCATTATTTTTACTTAATATTTGTTTTAAAAGTGCTTAGACGCATAGAATAATGTAAAGTATAATAAATACTTCAAAAGTTATCATCAAAGATGTAGAATTTAAAAATAGCAATGTTTCTTAAACTGTATCCTACGTAATTATAAATTGAAAAATGTTTTCCGAAATTTTTGTGATAAAATGTTTTTTATAGAGATTTTTTTCTTTAATATTATATTTTTTAATTAATATAAAAATACAAATGAAGTATATAATACTTTTCTTCTAAAAATTTTATGTTTTATATTTGTTTTTAAATCAGATTAAAGTTATTGTTTTTCGTTTAGTGAAAAAATTAAATTTATTTTTATTTTAAAATAAAATCAAAAATTCCTTAAAGGTTACATATTACAACCTTTTTTTTCCTACTTTCCAATTTCAGATCACTCAGTATATGTGTGTGTGTATTTTAATATATTTCCCCTCTCATATATTTTCAACCATTGAATGAATCTTCTTGAAACTTAGGATGTACATTTAAGGACTAGAAACGATCTAACTATTAAATTTGAAATCTTTTCCAAATCGATCCTGTCGAGAAATTAGCGGGAGAAGGCGAGAAATATTCTCATAGAAAAGGATTGGAATCTAAACACTGGATTTCTATCCTTTATTTATTAACATTACATTGTCTTAATCTCCTTTAGCTAATCTATGACTAGTAAACCTGTCAAGCAAACCTGCCATGTTTTCTTTTTAACTATATATAGCTACCCGCACAATTTTATGGAGGCTTCCCTGCTGACTGAGGAATAATATCGGAATCCAAGGTTCTGTGCCCATTGTTTATGGTAACTGTGTGTATGACAGGGAAGCCAACCAAAAAGCAACGATTTAGCCTTTGACCTTACCTCACGTGACGTACGGTTTACCTATGTCGATGAAAAATAAAATGTTGGCATCTCAATAGTATACCTAACATTTGACACCTTATTTGTATTCCTTTGTTTTCTGGTTTCGAAGGAGTAGCCGGCAGAAAAACCCGATGTTTTCTTTTATAGTTATGGATTAGCCAGTGGTTTGACTACAGTTTATCCGACTTCGATAACTTAGGAAATTAATGCGGATTTAATTTTTATTTTATTTTAAATACTAAATTTATATTATTTCTATTCAGCAGATTTTACAATTTAAAAATAGGATTTTCGGGTTTGGGGGTTTTCGCAACTTTAAAAAAAAATGAAAAAAATTTCATTACATTCTAAGGAAACTAAGTTCTTTGAACTTCTTGTATATTTATACTCTGTTAACGAACGAATCAGAAAACATAAAACAGAGGAGTGTAGTTTGAGTAAAAATCACCTTTCCTTCTTTATCGATAAAAAAGAAATGTGCAAAAAACAACATTATTATCTAGTTACAATAAATCGGCGAGAATGGACAAGCCATTGAGTCAACATTTCACAAAGAAGATCCGTTGTCTTGATATTGGCCAATCGCTTGCTGTGTAGAATATATGCAGCAAAGAGCTACTTAATAAATCATCTTCTCAACATAGTTTAAGCTTAAATATTTCATTAGATTTATTTTTTAATGCATAAAAATTCCTAATCTTCTTTCAAACGTTTATTGATGTTACAATCTCAGTTTTGGCAGACAACCACTTTCTGTTCGGTTGTCCTGCCAAACCGGAAAATTATATGTATTAAAGCCAAATTATCAGACAATAGTCTCATACCTTTTCATCCACATTATTGAGTTCACTATATTTTCTATAATTAAATTTTCTTTATTATTGAAATTTTAATGTTAACCATACATGTCTTTAGAATTAAAGTAAATGAACCAATAGCCAAAGAATCGGGCGTACAAAATAATAATAATAAATTAAATGAAAAATCTTTAAAAATAATTTCTTGGTAGGTCTTCGAGGAAAAAATCTCAGTAGAACGAATTGAAAATATTTTTTTTAATTATAAAAGACAAAAGTGAAAACAATGTAAATTGCAATTAGTAAAAAAAATTAGTAAAAACTACTAAGGTAAAGTTGGGAGATGACACACAATTCGAATTTTTCACGTAAAATATTAAAAACCTTATTTTTTACATGTTTGAAAGCTTTAAACTATTGATTTAGCCTTTCCTTTCATACATACGTTATTTTTTTTTAATGTTTTTAATGCTGTTTCTTATTTTTAGAATTTAAAAAAATTTTTGGCATTGAGTCATCTCTCTCATACCTATGGGAGAGATGACACGGGTAGTAGGGGATAGATGGCCACATGGAATATGAATAAGAGACCTGTGTAAATCAAGCTGCTACTTTATTTTTATAAAAACATATGAAATGAAACACTAAAATTAAGTTGAATAATGATATTTTTGAAACTTTTTGGAAAAAACTGTTTAATAAAAAATAAAATTCCCTACTGATTCCCTACATTAAATATATTATTCAATATATATAAATAAATATATTTTCTCAATTTCAGAAATTTACAATAAATAAGTTTCTCATCACTAATATACATAAATATTAACGGAAACATAACTAAATTCCTTTAAATAAATCCAATATATGGAATATCTCCAAGGTCTCCTCCCCACTTCCTTTTGACTTCCAAAATAAACCACTTACAGTTATCAGATTTGCAAAATACTTTAGATTTTATTTTTTTAAGTCTATATGAAACTTAATTGGTAATTATTTTTTTGTAATTATTATCATCTCTCTCCATGTTATTATTGAAATTTTAATGTTAACCATACATGTCATCTCTCCCAACTTTACTATATATATATATATATATATATATATATTTTTTTTTTTTACTAATTGCAATTTACATTGTTTTCACTGTTGTCTTTTATTTTTTAGCTCTTATGCAATAAGGTTACACTTTAGACATAAGCTTATAAGGATATATTAAATCATTTTTCTTTCTTTATTTTGTCAGTTTTAAGAAAAAGAAAGTATTATAAAGACGAAACAATTTTTCAACTGCTGCAATTTATATTTCTTAAACATAATGTAAGAATTATTAATTAATAAAAATTAATGTTAAGTTACATTAATATTGATTTATGAAGTTTGAAAAAAATTCTCAGTTAACACACAAATAACCTTTTCGGTCCGTATAAGTAATATATTTCTAAGAAGCTAAGTTTCTACTGCTAAATATCTTTACCAATATTAAAAAAAAATGCAAAACCAAAACAAAATACTTGAAATAAACAACAAACGAGGACTCGAAATTTTTTTCGAAATCGTCCGAAAAATCCTCCAAATAAAATCTTCGTTTGTTTGTTTTTGTTGAATGCTTTCAAGAATAGTGCCAAAAAAACGCAATAGAACGTCTATAGGCATTTGTGAAGAGCTTTCATTATCTGACCTTTCAATTTAACATTGAAAGATAATATTTCTGACAACTCTGAAGAATTCTACTTGCAAACTTTGATTTAACTTGAATATGGATCCTTGCAAATACGAGCTGTTTGTTATTAGCCACGCATTTCTTTTGTTTGAATGTATTTGATAAATCTAGAGCGACTGTGTTCAAAATAGAGTAGTTTCTGTTCATTCTGATAGTTCTAAAACTTGGCTTAGTAACAATAATGTAAGAATTCTTGGAATTTCTTGAAACCTTAATGATCATTCTGAGTTCTTTTAATAGTAATGCAATAGTTAAATTATAGTAATGCCAGTTTGTAAACGATCGAATATTTTATTTTAGCTGAAGTGAAAAACGATTATTTATTTTTTTACTTTGAATTGAAATATAAAAAAAAAATACACCAAGATAATAACTTGATTTTTAATTAAAAATACAAAATCAGTCAAGATCTTATTAATTATAAAGAATTTTAATTAGTAATATTTTTAAGGACTATTGATTTGTGAATATTCTGCACTGTATTTGAAATTATTGAAGTTCATTTAACTTAAAAAATTCTAAAAATTTTAATTAACTCTTCATTTTTATTTTTATAATCATAAGCTTAACTGGAGAATGGTCCTTTCTTCAATAAACAGTTTTCATATGATCGACGACTAACACTTTTTTCCTGTACACACAAAAAATATTCTTTTTCGAAAAGCCAAGCATTTTCAGTATGAAAAATAAATTTAGATACTTTTTTTCCGTATTCTCGGAAAACTTTCATTCATTCACACTAGTTGCACCTGCGACATCTTGAGATCCATCTGTCACTATCGTAACAGGTGCCTAGAGCTTCTTGCGTAAAAGAAGAGATGAAGCAAAGGAAGGATGTCCCTACACTAACCAAAAGAGGAGACATATTCTTCCTTCTGATTCACGGAAATAAATTAATCTTGTGAATTTCATTTCTGGGAAGTTTAGTTCATACTGACTTTTGTGAAAATGGTTCCTTTCAACAAGATTTATTTCTAATATTTCCGATTTTTTAAAGAAGTTTCATCCCGTGACGTTTAACAATGTCAGATTAAAAGTAAAGTTCTTTTAATAGTAATGCAATAGTCAAATTACATTAATGCCAGTTTTCTAGCAGTTTGTAAACGATCGAATATTTCATTGTTGCTGAAATGAAACTGATTTTTTATTCGATTCGAATTGAATTCTAAAAAAAATAAAAAATAATGACCTAAAATATTAATCCTATTAATTGTAAGCACAATCTTCAAAGATTTCCATTTCTGTAACTGAAATAACTTTCGTACATTTATCCTTTGTTGACCTAACTTCACTCCTAACAGTGAAAAGATTAAAATATTAAAAACAACAAAATGAAAAAAAAAAAAAAAAAAAGTCTAATTTTGCCTGACAATTGTTTAATACGAAAACATGTATTACCGATATTGAAAATTTACTTGGTGAATAGTATTAGAACGTAACATACGAAATAATGAGCCAAGGAAGAATAAGTTAAATAGTAATAAATATTTTGAAGGTTAACATTGTAATCATTGAATTATTCATTATAAATTCGTTGTTAAAAATCCTATTGAAGTTCCTCTGCAATCTTATGTTTATTCATAATTTCTTTCTATTTCTTAAAGAAAATATTGGTTGAAGTGCAACTTTTCAATTCTCGGCCTTTGATGTTTAGCAATTGGGTAATTGGCAAGATTTTACCTCGAAAGTTTAAAATTTGCTGATTCCAGTTACCCAGAAACTGAAAGAGTTAAGAATTTACCAATTTCCGAGGACAAAAATTAACACATTTTTGGAAGTCCATTCAGTAACATGCCTAGATACTGCCATTCAAATACCAATGGTGATCGGCATGTTGTGTAGACCATGTGATTCCTTCTGTTTAATAAATAATTGTAAAAATTTACAAAATATGCTATTCTTTGAAATGAAAAATATAAAAAAAAAAAAACCCTTCTTTTCTTAATACAGTAGTATATAGAGAGGTTTGCTTTAAGTAAAAGTCTTAGAACAATTTAAGCATAAAACATTTAAATCAACAATTTGTTTAAGTTTGAGATACAATATTTTAACCACAGATTAACACCAAACCTGAAAACAATCTTAGACTTCAAAGAAAGTTGAGAAAAAGATACTTATTTTGATACTGCAAAAGCGTGGAGATCTTGATCTAATGCAAGTTACTATTTGCAATATTATTAAAGATTGTCATAATATTTTCGTTGTTTCTACTATTTAAGGTTCGTTTATATAGGGCAGATCGATGGAGATTAGCAAATAAAAGAACACTGCCCTGAAAAAGAAAGCTAGTGAATTAAATTGGACTGTTTATCCTCACTGTACAATGAATACATAATTGAAATCTGAAAACAAAAGAAAGTTTGTTTCACTTAGCGTCTGATTGGCTGGGGAAAGCTCTCTTAGCTGTCCCAATGTGTTTGCCATGACATTTTGAATTAGGGAAAGAAGTATTTTACTTTTATTCATCCCAAAAAAAAAAAAACCGTAGTTCGCATTATCCAAACAAAAATTTAAAGAAAAAAGTTATTCTTTTTATGTTGTTGATTTTTCTCCTTTGCCTTCTTTCCTTCCTTTCTTCTTCAGTTTTTTTTTTCCTTTCAGTCTTTTCAGTATGCGTGGTGGAAGATCAGCCTCATCAGCCCACCCCCGTCGTCCCACCAACTCCTTTGACACTTCCTTATCGGTAATTTGTCGCGATGATTACCTCCTCTGAGTCATCGATGTGTTACTCTTCAGTGATTCACCCATAAAAAAAACTTATTGGAAGATAGGCTTATCATTGCCATTGTACTCTTCATTGACGTGACCCATTTTAAATGCGCCCTAACACAAGAGATGCTAAAGAGCAGCCTATGTATTATATTTATCTATTGCATAAAATCTCGTTTTAATTCACTTGTAATAAAAGAAGTAGGACGCGTTATGGCTTTCCTTCATACTTAGACCTGTTTCTGCACTAACAATAATTTTATTCTCTATCAGCAGTAATATCTTAGAGGCATCATTTCTTTATTCATGAATGAAGGAAATATTCCCTCCAGGTGCAAACACGATCTCTTTCAAACCAACAGCGCTTATTCTTGCATAATAAATTACATTCACTTATTACCTGTTTACTCTCTTCTCCCTTGTGTAACTGATTCATTGCAATTGAAAATGTTGTAGAATATTTGTCAACATTTGCTTTGTTGATCTTAAAGTCGGTAGGTTTGGTTACAGTTAGTATCCAAATTTGTTTCGGCTCAGTATAGATTTTTAGTTATTTTTTGACTTTTCTTCTCCTATAGTAGTCTTAAACTGATCTGTATGTCATTTTCCAAAATAAATAAATGGAATAGAAGAATTATTGGCTTAGATTTTTTAGGTTATTGATAAAATTAGTCCAATGAGCAAGTGCTTTATTTATCAAATGTTAAACAGAAACAAAAACAAAAAAAAAAGGATTCACATCTCTCATAATATTTCATTAGGTTATTTTTTTATGCATTTGTCATCTCTTTCTCAAACTATAAGCCTGTAATAACAAATACAAATTATAAAAATATAGAAAGTGCAATTTCAACGATTATAGATTTCTTAAAACCTCTTCTCTTATTTTCAAACTTAATCATTGGACTTTATCCCAATTTATATTAAATATATTAAGCTGAACTTGACAGCTCTGTGATAATATATTTATTTTTTAGCGTATTTTTTAGAATCTTTCTTTCAGAATTCTTTCAGAATCCAAAGGTTAAGAGTATATTCTGTTATCGATCTTCAACTCTTGTTGATTTTTATGCTGACATGGGATCCCTATGAGGTTTAGAGCTCTAAAGCTCAACATTTAATTTGCAGTCAAATAGCACTGTTATCGTGGCAGTGTTAAAAAAAACAATTGTATTTACTCTTGGAAGCTAGGAGTGAGTAGAATTAAGCATCTTATTAGTTTTGATTTAGTGCAATTACAGGTAAGATAGAAGTCAATAAATCTACATTATTTACACTGCCCTTAAACCAACTTGACTACAGTGATATCACAAAAGATATTTTTGAGATGCTAAATTTATAATACCCAATTTCAGGCACTATTATTAAAATTTGACTTAGAACTATTTTCTATTCTACGGGCTTACATAATTGAAGTAAGACTTTGTAATGAGCATGAAGTTAAATATAGATCTGTTTCTCTCTAACGAATATGTTTATTCACATAATTACAAAAGTTGCAACAAGCAGTTATGAAACTATGATGTAGTAATGCTGGGGAGAAAAGGTTCCAGAGAACTTGCTTCCATTGTTGTTAAATGTACCTTACAATAGTTTTAGCAATAACAGGAATGTACAGTATTTTAAACATCAATCCAAAATTAGACTACATGTTTGTATCTTCTATTTGTAAACTGTTTCCAATAGCATCAGTAGGGAATTGGCCTTCATTGCTTTATGTATATGTTTATTACTTATTTTATCAATTACTTATTACTTGAATTATTTATGATATGAAATATTTATGAATTTAGAGAGACTGACTGAGAAAATCTGGCATCGTTTGAATAAACTTCTCATTTCGGAGATAAATGGCTGACTTTCTCTTCGCTGTGGTAACTGTCCGTAGGCATTAGCGTGTTTCTACATCGCTACCATTGAACTGAAGTACGTTACGGCGCTGTTTTGTTCTACCTCGATTTCTATCGATTTCATAAGCTTTGGTGGAGTTTGGATGAAGCGTGTTTGTTGTCTTTCACAGACGTTGGATGCAGTTGTTAATGATTAAAAGCCAAGATCTCTTTTCAGCTCCATTTAATTGGATAGAGATAAATTATGAAATGCAATAGCGGTAACCTTTGATCACTCCGAAATTAACCATTTCTCTTACATCCAATACAATAAGGATCAAAAACTTATCAATGACTGATGTAAATCCTTTTATTGTTCTATTGGGATGCAGCATTTTCGATAATATTTTCGTTAAGCTGTCAGTGAATAAGTTTATTGGACCCACTTCAAAGATTCCATATAGGAAGTTTAGAAGTATGAAATTATAGCAGATCTCTTTCTGTCCCATCTTAATTTGAGATAATAATAATCTGTCCAATTGTCTAACAGTGAAATGAATCAAGCTAGAACGAATTTTTGATTTTTAGGATGCAATAATATCTTGTTAGTAATGGAACTCTGCATTTCGAAAATTGCATGCAGATGCATTATCCTTTACGAAAAACAACACTTTTCTATGAAAATTACCAGAGTTCATTTTCTTAATATAATTAAATCATTTACAAGAATTTATTAACAACTTTATATCTTTAAATGTTTTTAATGACTCCTTTGATTTTGATGGAAGTCTTGTTTTTATGTATTCATTTATGTATTCATGTATTACATCTTGTTTTTGTAAAAATTACTTTTTCATCTTCCATCATTAAGTTTTTTTCTTCATGAAAAAGTTTTGTATCTTAAAACAGTATTACACAAATTCCCTTTGAATTTATACCTTTATCAATTCAACTATTAGAGTTGACTTAAATAGCGCAGCTGAAGCTGTAGTAAAAGCGAATGGTTTACGTTCTAGTTTTTGTAACCATGTTTATTTTGTTTTTAATTTTTTTTTTTTTTTGGAAGATTACCAATTATTGTTTTAGAGCAAACTAGGGCATGATATAAATGCAAGCTGTTCTTTTAACTTAAATCTTTTTTTTTTCTTATTATTAATGTTTCTAATAAGAAAATTGTACAAAAGAATTTTCAAAGCAATATTAATTTCTTTGAAAATTCCTTTGTAAAATTAGATTTTAGTTATTTTCTTTGTGTTCAGGTTTTGGATTTAAAATTCTAATGTGATACAGATAAAAGATCTCTTGCCGATACCTAGTATTTTCAGTATTCTTTAAAAATTGAATTTTAATTTCTGAAGATAATTTTTTATCTTTTTCCTTCTAGTTTTCTAATACTGTTTTCCAATCTCAGAAAGCAAGGTAATACATCTGATAAAAAATTGAATTCCAAGAAGTAACCACAAAAAAAGTAGAGAGAAAAAGAAAATAGTAGGACTTATTGTTATTAATTCACTTTGAAGAAGGCCAAATGCAATGATGCAAATTTTTTTTTAACAATACTAAGAACAATTCCTTGACGTGTTTGAAAGTTTGCTGTTTTCGTATTTTTTATTTCATAAACGTTTTAGCTATGAATATGGATAATTTGTTGGTAATATTCCGAATTAGAAACTAAGGAGTTTAACTTCAGTTAGATAGGAAATTTATTTAACACATTATCTGCCTCACAATTGAAAAAAGAAATGCATAAAAACAGCAAGAAGATTGTTAGTTTTTTTTTTTTGTTTTTTTTTTAACAAGTTTTTTATTATTATTATTCATCTAATAGTAATCAGACCAAAACAAAGTTTACTTATTTGATGACAAAAGTAATGGAGGGTCTTTAATAAAACTACGGTCCATTTATGTCAGATACACGGCTTTACATTTCACATTTGTTTTTTCTGAAAATGAAATTAATGAAGTCAAACTACTATATAAACAAGTAAATTTTTATCATCGTTAAAATTTTCTACTTTTTTCTTTTTGGTTTCTTCTGGGTATTCAAATTTATTTCAGGGCGTATGACTTTACTTTCTGAGATTTGAAGATAGTTGTTATCAAATTTAGAACTCATCCGGAGATACCCATTGAGTGGAAGTTGGGATTGGAAAGAATCTCGTGGCGAAGTAATCTTGCGAAGCAGTGAAAGATAAGTGAAGAAGAAATTGGTTGGACGTCACTCACCTATGGGAACGAAGCCATCATCATCATCTTGGTGACACTGCAATCCAACCGAGTGAGAAGGGTTCACTAACGTCACGCGATCACAAAATCCAAGAAATGGATTAGAAAAAGTCCTCCTGCCATCTATCCACTTGATAAACTTCTCTCATCTTCCCAGTTTCGGCAATCAGTAAAACTTAATTTTTAAATCTGTTAAAAGTCAGTTTTAAGACACTTTCGATAAAGCAAATGCTCAAAATCAAACATTTTACTGCTTTATGATTTTTAGAATTGTTCGAAAACGTAATGATAAGGTAAAAAGCTTAAACGTTTAGAGTTGAACACAAAGTTCAATTGTTTCAGAAATATTTGAAGGCTCTCGCAAAATTTTGAAATGTTAGGGTCTTAGAAAGTTACAGAGGCTTCCACAATGTATTTAAGTTAAATCAATATTTTGCAGACTTGAACGAAACTCAAAAGATTTGCAGACATTATGCAATCACTAAGAATATGGACCTAAGAATGCATAACGGCACAGACAAACAACAATGCCTTTAATACTTTCTCACCATTTCTCAATATCCCCATTAGCATGAGGTTTACTACGATAAGGTTTATACTGTACATCAGTCATCTTGAATCTTAAGATCGGTTCTGCATCGTTACTAAATTTGGGCAATACAACCCTGTTGCTTTCTGAGTTGTTGAAGCTTTGCCATCAGAGCAATTCAGCGCACAGTTGGAGAGAATTGTTAGATTTCGTCAAACCTTGATTCACTGTGAGGTCGCACTCTGAAATACACGGTATATAGCACAGATAATAGACGGTACAGTGATGACTCCTGATATTAAGTTTGAATCCCAAACACATTGGCTCAATACAAAGCAAATAGAATGAAGAAAGCAGCGATGAAACTTGCGGTACGAAATATTTATCAGCCGACGTCCAAGATCGGCGAATTAACATTTAATACAAGCTACATAAAACTTTTATATATATTTAACTATATTTTATATATATACATTTATTGCACTCTAAAGCCGATAAAGTAAAATCTTATGTAGCATCGAATAACGGCATTTTGATAGTAAACAATCGAACAGCATGATTGCAAGATTAATAACGGTAAATTATACACCAACCAAGAATGAAACAGAACATCTG
>JAFIDM010012231.1:130211595-130280316 GCA_023159025.1 Thereuonema tuberculata | reverse complement strand
AATAATTGAGTGCGGAAAGGGAACAATTTGAAACAAACAGGCCTAAATACTTCAGTTTACTTTAGTTCAAGACAATGTTGAGCTTGCAAAATATATGAATTGAGATGCTGAAAAAATGTTTTTAATTTAAAATGAAAAAAAATCAGTTATCTAGATCAGGAAAGAGAATTTACTAAGAAAGATTCTTAATAATTAATTCAAAAAAGTTGGAACTTGAATCTTATAGGATTAGGAAGTTTTCTTGTGTTATTAAGTTGCAGGAAATTTTTTTAAGTAAAACAATTTTTTTCAATTATTAAATTAAGTTTTTAAAATTGAACAAATGAACAAAGAAATAATATGTAAAATAGTTTATCAACAGCTGTACAAAGCTATCTGTGTGTATTTGTAATTTCAGTGTTACAAACTGTAATTTAAGAATGAATGAAGAAGAAAAATTTAAGATTTGATGAAACTTGATCTTTTGTTTTATACTGAGTCATTCATTTCCCACAGTTTTTTCCTTGGGTTTTCAAAGTATTCTTAATTTTTTTTTTTAATTTCTGTAATTAAGTACTACATTTAGTAGTGATAGCAAGCATTAACACAAACAAATTTTCCACGTGGATATGAAATTATGGTGAGATGTTGCACTGAAAAGAAGCTTCCCCCAGTTTTCAAGAAAATCACTGAATATGCTAAATGTTATCCATACTCTTTATTTTATTAAGTCACTCAAAATTCTAAAATATTTTTACAGATTTAATTAATAACAATAAAATGACTCATTTCCATACTATGCGAAATATAGAACAGATAGCAGAAAGGAGTTTGGGGGAAAAACGAGTGAAAGCGATACAGAAGTTTTATTCACAAAATATATCATTTTTAAAAATTGCATTTAATTTTCAAAACTATTTTTATTGAAAAATGCGCTTTTTCTCTGCCGATATTCTCGAAAGCGAAGTCTCAGAGATCTTTCTCCTCTTTTTTCTTGTTACCTTGTAAATCCACCAAATTTACTTCGAATTTACAAAATATTTCATCTTCTCTTGGTTGTAATCTTCTGTAAACAATTTAGATACAAGCATTTGTAACAACTGAAACAAATTGTGTTGCATCTCTTTCTCTTTTCACCCTGATGACTGGAATCGTTATCCGTAAATTCCCATGGATGTAATAAACCGAACTTTTGAATCAAATTTAATAGTATCTTTAACAGTAAACATTCTATATTTTAAACCTTAATAATTGCAATTTGAGCATAATGAATTAATTGTGATGCAATAAATTATCACTTTTTAACTATGTAGTTTGAGAAAGCCTTTAATGATTAATTCTGCCAACACACTATAGCCTTTAAATTAAACTTTATTGAAAAAAGATAAAAATTATATTTTCCAAAGAGACATTCATCTATCTTTATGAGAGAACTCAAAGAAGAAGAAAATATGTTCCTTTCCCTCTAACCACCCTGTCACTGATCTCCTAAATTCCTTTAATTATTTTTCTTTCTTTTGTATTTTGTTGTATTCTTTTTATCAGATTTCTTATTCTAATCTGATGAAAGAATCGAATATTTGGCAAAACTCCGAACGGCGGTCCCAAATTATGAAAACCTCCGAACGGCGGTCCCAAATTATATAAACTTTTTTAATGACAGATAACAGTATGACTGTGAAGGATAACACATAGCCAGAGTATTACACATCAAATCATATAGTTTTCCCTCAACATATTTACAAAAAAAAATATGTATTGTCCGAATATGTGCGACTTATGACTAAAGCATCATTACTCTTGGTGCTTGCGGTCTACCAGCCATGGCTAGTTTAAAGTGATTTTTAAGCAACAATACACAATGTTTCATTAATAACAATAACGATGTCATTACACTTGACACAATGTTTCATTAATAACAAGACAAATGTTTCATTAATAACAACGTTGGGACCGCGTTCGGAGGTTATCATAATTTGGGACCGCCATTCGGAGTTTTGCCGAATATTTCTTTAGAAATTATAAATTTTTTAAGTTTTTATAAATTTTTTTAAGTAAGTATAGTGTGGGTTTTTAAAGGTATAGAGTTTATATTGTTACATATAATATCGTAAATTGAGAATTTTATTGCTATCATATTTATAGAATAAAATTTTCAATCAACAACAGGTAATGAATTAGTCTGGAACAGTTTCAATGTTGACAATTCTTCCGGATTGACATTACAAATCTATAATTTTGTAATTTTCTATTATTTTTAATTAAAATTTTAACTTTCAAGTTACAAGTTCAACTTTCTGAAGTAGTAATTTAAAGATATTTAAAGAAGATTACGAATGTTAATCGTATTGAAACATTGATATTCATTTATAGTGACGAGAATGAATCGTTTAGTATTTTTGTTTCTACGTTTATCTGAACGATTCCGGAAAAGTTTTTAACTGAACGATCCGGAAACTTTATTCTAAAGAGGAAATTATTTGTTTGCCGATGGGTTTCAAACTGCAAGACCCATGACCTGATGAAGTCAACATCCCTCCCACTCTCCTTGCAGTAGACCCTAACAACGTCTTTTGTCTGAAATCTGGCTCCGTTCCCGTTGTCAAAGCGAAAACCATTAATAAATATGTCGACGGAAGTCCGATAGAACATTCCAGTGCTTTTCACGCCTTTTATGACTTTGTTGAATAGTGTGAGGGAGTTCTAAATGGCGCCACAAAATATCTCATCATTCCTTCACCACACAATCAACCACTGTAACGAAACATCACAGCAGCAGTGGAACCAATGACCCTCACCACCAATTAGGTTATTTAACACATCATGACTCAGGACGAACAAAGAAAAAAGTTTTAAATTCAGTCTATCAACTTGAATCAACGAAATTTCACTGAACGCAGGCTGAAGGACTCGTTGTAATGGTATTTATCGATACTCGACTTCATCATTGATTCTGAAAAATTTAATTGATTGAAACTCATTTATTGGTAATAGTTACAGTTCGTTTCAAATATTTACTCATATCTTGATGATCCCATTCTTGATTCTGTAAACATTCTCAGTGTACAATGATTTATTATTACAACTTTTCTTTGCGGTCTTTTTTTTAACATGTTAATTTCAATTTTAAGAATATAATTTGCCTCAAATCAAAAAGAGCTCTTCGTGGTGATGTTGTTTTTTTACAATTCATAATGTTTACACTAAAATGATTTACTTAATATTACCTGTTACTTTCAACGTAAGTGATGTAAAGTCACGTAAATTATATTAAATTATACTTTTACTGATTCTAATTATTCTTTTTTTTTATTACAGGGTGTTATTCCAGTTACTGCTCTATGAGACTATCCATTGAAAACAAGATCGCAGAAAGAAAATGGAAAGCAAAGTTCCCAAAGTTCAAACACGTTCTTTAACCAAACTGCGTTAAAAGAGACTTTTCCTTGAGCTAATTTGTCAACATTTTCTTTTATTTTATAACAAGGCGTTCACAATACAAAGGAAATTTCACAAAGGCCATTAAAACTAAGAATGTTTATTTTTAAATTTATTTTGTTGTGTAAATATGTAAATTTTTTGTTCCTTAATGTTATTTTAACATTAATGAAATTATAAGAATTAATTACAGATGTTAATATTTCGTCTATATTATTTTAAGTTGTATGAATGGAGTTTTTAAACCTTGTGAAACTGATGAAAATAAATGTTGTTTAAATCCTACGCTACAAATTGCACTTTGTCATCTACTGAGCAAAGACATGTCGGTAGAAAGTGTATATTTTATGTATACTCTCCGTCCACCGGTACATTCGATCTCATCGGAATATTTGTAGCAGGATTGTGGTATTATTCCTTGCATTGATGTATTGTGTTTTTAGTGAGTTGCCGTATGCAGTATATTGTTGTTGTAAGCTGATGCACCAGCACATTTCGTACATTCCCTACATTCACCAGTTAAGCACAGGATCATATTTTAGATTTGATCAGCCATCATTTATTATCTTTTATCAAGTAGAAGGTCTTACCATTAAGATGTATTCATCGACAGAATAAACACAAGGCTCTGGTTAAGTTGTCGTGATTTGCTTGTAACCGAGGCTCTTTCTATTAGCCTGGCAGGACATTATTAATAATCAAGGAGCAGAAATCGCCTTGACTACCGGTTAGTTCAGAGAGAAGATTGTTTTTTTTTCCTTAAAGTGAAAAAATAAAATCATTCAGCGCAAATTAGGAGCAATGTTATTAAATGTCTTTTTCCATAAAAAAAAGGTATGAAAAAAATCTAAAACCATTGAAGATCAATTATATTCCTAAATCTTAAATATCTAAAATGCTAAGCCTTCAAACTCCTTGGACATAAGATAAAATAAAGTCAATGTTAATAATAAAATACAGTTCTAACTAATCGTAAGTCAGTTCCAGTTATTTGTTACATTCCATCATTGCAGACAGTTTTCTCTTAGATTCCAAATAGAATAAAAAAAACAATCAATAAAAGCATTATTGATTGCCTAACAGAAACCCTGTGCTTTGAATTTGCTCAAATAAATTTAAAAAAATAATTTATTTTAAATGAGTAAAAGTAATTTTAATATAAATGAATTTATCAGTTTATTTTTTAATAAACATGTATCCATATTATTCATATTTTACTGTACCTTAATAAATTATATATTTTAGAAATTTTTATTATTTTATTTGTAAAAAAAGACCAAGGACACAAAGCAGTATTTATTGTAATGAAACACCTTTTGTTTACGATAAGGATTTTGTTGTAAAATACTAGTATGCCATAAATCATATTTACTGTAGAAAATCATTGTTATGCTTCATTATCAAATGTAATTATTTTAATAACAAATTTAGATAAACTAAATGTGATTAAGAAAAATAAAAGAAAAAATCCTTTGTATATTTTGTCTTAAGTCTCATTTTTTTTTTTAGTTTCTGAGGTAATTAGAGTTTATTTTAAAGCTTTGAAATTATAACTTAAGTTAATTTTCTATTTGGATTTCAAGATTTCTGAGTTTAATTTATAGTTTCCGAGAATAAAGAAAGTTCAACAATCAAGGGTCAATAATTTCAGCTGTAATAAAAGCAGTGAAGAATATTGGTTACTCTATAAATAATTAGTGGTAGACTAATAATTAATTACAATCAAAGAACTTGGTACAAAAGTAGTTCTGGTTTCTGGTTGCCTTTCGAAAATATGAATTTTTTAAGTTCAAGCTTTATACCAAGCTTTTATTAATAATTGGTTTCAAACTAAGCTGTTAGTTTGGAATTGGACATTTTACAATTGTTCTGCCACAGTTCTGCAAAACGTTTATCCAAACTATTTCTTATTAGACTTTATTAGCCCACTTTCCAAAACTTAGTCAGTATGTGTCCCCTCCAAATTACTTTCGAGCAACTGAATGAATGTTCAAAATTTGGTATTCGCACTCGAGAAGTTTTTATATTTGTAAATCCAACAAAACTGACGTTAATAAAAGCTCAAATACAAAATTCTTTAACAAAACATTTAAGACTTTAATAAGACTTACAAAGAAATTCCAAAAAACAGAAATTATTGAAGGAATTGAAACCGCCATGATAAATGAAATAATAACGATAAGCAAAAAGGAGATCAATAACAAATGTTAAACAAGTTTAATATTAAACAAGTTTTAAATAATATTACACCATGGCAGGATGAAGCAATAAGGCTATTAAAATTTTCTTAGCAAATACAATATCTCATTTATTAGTGGTCCAATGTTAAATAGGGAACCGGTATTGTTTTGTGTTTTATGCCTGTCACACTGTATGTCACACACTGTAGCGGCCAAGCGATTAGAGATATTAGAATGAAACCTTCACCATTGTGATCAGTATCAAAAGTAGGTGACCACGTAAAACAAAATCAGACCCGTAGGACCACTCCCTGACCCCCCAAATTAACGTTTTCCCTAGCAGTGTTAGTAATAATGATAACAATTAACACGGTAATAATACTGATGCTTCATACATAACAAAACTAACATTTGCCAACAGGACGTCACTATTAATATTTACAAACGTATTGTTTCATAAATTCTTTAACATGTCCAAATGATGCACTAAGCATTGTATTAGCGGCCCCTAGATTACAGCTTGCCTGTAAAACATAAAGGAACGGTCTTGCATTTATATGCTCTTGCTTTTAATTATTTTGTGTATACAATTGTGCGTATTATGGGGCCGCTTTGCTTTTGCACTGTCTAAAAGCATTGATTACATTGTTAATAAATGTAAGAATTTAATTAAACTAAATCAACAAATTGGCGATGTAATAGAACAAAAAAATATTGCTTATTGTATTCCTTGCAATAACTGATAAATGGTATATAGGATGTACAACCCAGAATTTGGGAAAGAAATGCAACAAGCACTAATATTTGTATAAATGTAAGGGTTAAAGCAGGGAATCTGGCACACGCCAATCAGATTGTTCGTAAGGATTTTTTGTTTTGGTGTCTGTTTTCAGTTGTTTCATCGCGGAGGGATACATAAAGTGGTGTTGACATCACGTGATTTTGTCGGCCATTATTTTTTCCTTCCTTTACAAGCAGTGGGAAATTTAAATAGGTCTCACTGGTTGTCTGTGGATAAAAGTGATTTCATTTATCTTGGATGGCTGAGACATGAATGTAAAATGCTCCTGAACGTCATTAACACCTTTATTCTGCCAGGCAGAACCGTCTTCTCTGATTTTTGATGATGATGCCGTACGATCAACGATGAGGAATAGGACTAACATTAAATACGGTACACGAGGATGGATAGGTCTAACACAATACGATGTGCCTACCATTTCCCTACTTCACTAGGGGAATTGATGTGGCGTCAACAATTTCAAGGTAAGTCACATTACGCTATCTTCGATCATCACATAAGGACTGGACGCAATCCAGATTTCAAAGGGGTTAGGATATTAAAAGGGCGAATAGGTCTATTCATAGAAGGATCTTATGTGAATGCGACTACCTCTACTGTTAATAATGGGTTATCGTCTGCAAATGTGAAACAATACTTAAGGCATCAACATCTTGGAAATTATCAAACTGACGAACGCTTGCACCCGTAACCGCGAATCTGTAATAATACTGTTTGACGTAATAATTAATTATTAAGCAGTTCTTATATCTGTTTCTTAATTTTTTTAACTTAAATAAATAATGAGAATTTAATTTTTTTGTTCAAAATATGAAAAATTTGTAATGTTCAGTAGATATTATAATTTGAAAATAAGCGTAGGTTTTTCGTTTTTCTAGTTCTCACGAAAGTAAAGAAGCAAAATAAAGAAATTTTAAGAAATCATCTTTTCTTCAAACTTCTTGTTCAATTACTGTTAAGCAGCCTAAGTTAACAAACTGAAATAAAGCATATCTGTTGTAATAACTTTTAGCAGATTCTAAATTTTGACAATTACGTTAAGTACGTGCTCAGATTTAGAAAGGGAAAAAAAGTAATAATTAGGAATTGTCTACTGCAAGAGAAAGTTGTCTAGTGAATTGCCGACGGAAACATAATAACTTTCTTTTGTAATTAAAAAGAAAATTAATTATAATTATACACTAAATAAGTACACATTCCTTTCTGCTTAAAACATTTTAATTTAAACTGAAGCTCAGCTGATAAATTACTGCCGGATTCATTAGAGAAAGAAACACTTAGTATTATTAACAATTAGGTAGGAAACTATATGAAAAGATTTCGTTTCTGTTCGTTTTTTTCATTTAAATACATTTGTTTAAGTTAATGTACAATAAATTCAGAGTTATTAATTTCTTAATTAAATCCTTGAAGTAGATTGAAACTGGAAATAAGCATTAAAGAGATAAGATTTCTTTCATTTTACTTCTGGTAACTGACTTTTGCTCGGTGTGAGGACATCATATCCGGAGTATCTTAAATCTTGATGCTTATTATTATATCTCCGTTATGTAGCGTGGAGTTTGGATTACTCATGCATTTCGCTGCCAAAGTCTATCGTGTTAGTAATATTTATGTGCTAAATAAATCAACGAACTAAATAGGTAGTTGGTATATAGTCTCAATTTTCTTATTTCTTTTAGATATCTTCTCCAAGACAATACAAGACAGTCAGTTTCAAAGTTCAGAACTATTGCTTACAGAAAAAAAAAAATCAGCCAACTTTCTTGTGTAAGAAAAAAATATTGATTCATAGTGTGGTAGATGATTTTGAGAACCTTCAATATTTAAAAAACCCGTATGGGTCAGAATGAAGGGTTAAATGTTGATGTCTCTCCTTGCAATTGATAACAAACATAGATATTAGAAGATAATCATGAAAAATAGTTTAAACTCTAATTTTAATGGTTATGTAGAGGTATTCAATGTAAATAGTAGAATAATGAAAAATTCTTTCTTAGAAAAGCTTCAGTATAATTGTTCACCTACGCTGTTAAATGCATTAGGTTTTCTAAGTTACGAGTGAATATTTTCTCCAAAAATAAGTTAACAAATGTTATGTATCTTGTAGTTAAACGTAACTATCGCTTACTTACGATTGGTCAAATATAAGGAATTTTGAAAGACAGATTCTATCATTTTAGTATCCACAGAAATTAAAAGTTTCTGTTTAGCTTTCTAAAAAAAATCAAATTAATGAAAATAACGAACAAGGAAAATTCATGATAAGTAGCAGTGTTGCAATAACATGTACGATCATAATCAGCCAGAAATACAAATCTCACAGCAACATTATTTAATAATCATAAGGTCGGCAAACAGTTCTCACTACATTCTAATGGTCATTGTGAATGAAAAAGGACATATAAGGTCAATAAGGCTTCTGGAAAAGGGAATGAGATCAGCATCAGTCGGAATTATGCTGTCAGGAGGTTTGGTTGTCAATTTATTCAGTTCCGTATTCATGTGGATCAGTTCCATTCATCAGGATATTGAACCCTCTGTAGGTAAATATTACTATACATTATTCATAATCTACTTGTAGACTACTTCAATTGCAAATGGAAGAACACCTATTGAACAACCTATTGAAGTTTGTTCAACATGTCTAAGTAAATAAAACGCTATTTCATCATAAATCACGTAAATTTCTTTTAGAAATGTTGGTAATGATGAAATTCACAGGTGTTGCAATAGTATAATAACAATCGTTTAAGTTCGCTGGTGTACATGGTAAGTGTTCACATGTTAACCTAACATTCAGATCATTTGGAATGCATTCTGTTTTCAGCGAAATTGAAATGAAAGTATTTATTCGTTTTCATGTATTTTGCTTTGATATTTGCTAAATCAGCGTTCATTTTTATTGTAATTCTTTTTTAATAAATAAAGGATGATTATAGTAAATCTTTTCTTAAGAGCAATTTTAAAGAATATGGCAAGAAATTTTGTAAAATAGACGATTTTTAATTAATTCAAGTACAAAGATTAATGAAAACTGTTGTAAGTGTCATTTTTAATAAAAATAATTTCAGGCAAGAAATTGCTTGTTGCCGAAGAAAGTAAGTCAAATATCTAGTTTGGGCTGCTTCACAACAACTGTCTGTTGCACAATGGAGACTAGATAACCTTCTCCTCGAAATGATATTTTTGTACCTGTTTCCTTTTATTTCAGTCCCTTCATTAAGGAAATATCAATTATTAGCATAACAACATTAATATAATATTTTCATGTGTACGATTTATTATGATGTGAAACATGTACTGTAAATAATACAAAACAATATAAAATTCAGATTTCTAGTTAATAATCAAGAATTGGATTTTAGAAAATAAGAAACCTTACGAAATCCTAAGAAAAAGTAACAAAAACACCTTTAAATTTTCCCCCGTCCTCCCCAAAAGAAAAATTAACATAAAAGATTTTATTTTGAATTTAATAAATGAATTTATTTCAATTTTTGTTCTTTTTTTTCTTGTCTGTTCCAAGATAGTTAATTTTTTTTTTGTTCTTCTCAGAATCTTCATGATTATAATATTAGTGAAGACAAGCTACCGCATTTCATCACAGAAGTTGGAAAAAGAATAAAATTGGTTATTAATTCCCGAAATGAAACAAAAAAAATTCCGATTCTAAAAAGATTTTGTATCATATTATTACTTTAAATTCTCTTTTTAAAATCATCTGTTACTTATTTGAAATATCCATTCATTCGAATCTGTTCTGTCACAAATCCGAAGTGGCAAAAAAGATTCCAAAAAATTATTATGTTCAAATGTTTCAATATTTAAAACGATAATTTATCTTTAGGAAAAAATAAAAACACAGTAATAAACTTTAGAAATATTTTCTTGATATTAAAATTTATTTATTTATCAAATTCATCTTTTATCTTCACGATATTTCGAAATATATTTTAATATAATGAAAATGTTTAATTTCTCAAGACGAGTTTAAAAATTTAGAAAGATTTAATTAATTATAAGTGGGAATAAAACAATCCTTACTGGTAGAAATTCGAGAAGTTGCGTCCCGAAAATGAAATTTTTATTTTTTTTTTAATTCCTATTTGGTGGTAAATTTTATTTTAAATATAAATTAAAAAGAGAAATGGAAAGAATAAATTGAATTAAGTGGGGAGATCAGATGCAGAATACTACTGAAGTAATATGTGAATACTGTTAATCAGAAAAACCAGTAATAAGCAAGAAATGATTCAAAACCATTAGTGAAGTTAAGCAAAGGTTTGAAATGATATCGCAATATCAATCAGAATTACTCAATGTTCACTAAAACTTCATACCTGATATTTGGCTGTAATTTCTGTTTTGTGAAGTTTTCTTTAATTAATTGTTATATTACATTTTATTAATTTCTGTAAACACTCTATCAAAGTTCTTATAGATTTAGGTGAATGTTTGAAGTTCCTCTTAATATCATCAAGTAAAAGAGTTTCAAAAGAATAATCTAAATAAGCTTAAACCTTGCTTTGCATCTTACATTGACAAATTTAACATATGCTTTTTAAATTCGAAGTAAGCATTGCTAATTAAAGGCAAGCTCCTAAAATTTAAAAAAGAGCTAGAGGAGAAATGCTTCTATATGCGATCACTTTAACTCAATAAATATTTATGTAGGAAACTAACATAAAGAGATGTAAGATTTAAACGATTAAAACTGATTTTAGAGCAAATTTTTATTCTTAATATCTCAAATTAAAGAAAAGTTTATGAATTCAGAGGAATTGGCATTACGTTTCTATTTTTTTTTCTTAAATTTCTCTTCTTAGATTATGATCGTTCTACTCTAGAGTTCATGAATTAGTTTAAAATGTCTGTGAAATGATGAATAATATTTTCAAATAACTTAATTTTCTACTTTGGAATAGAAATATAATCTACCAGGACACAAATATGTTCGGTTCATGTCTATTGCCATTGTAGTCTTGAACGAAATTAGATTTGAAGTTTTGAATTACTGCTTCCAAGATTTTTTTTTCTTAAAAACAGCAACAAAACGGTAATTAGTTATTCGTTACTAAACTAGTCTTAAAAATGTATTTTTTACGTGCGCATAAATTATAGTTGATGAAAAAACTGCCGTCGCAAAGGTTAAAAAAGAGGATTCTTTAAAAGGTTAAAAACATTTAAAAGATGTTTAAGAAAGGGGGGGAACTACTAGTTTCGACTCCGTTTTCATTGGAGCCTTCATCGGGTAAAGAACGAAAGAAACTAAAGGGACTTAATAACTTAGTGAATCCCATAATGCCTGAGGTGGAACGAGAGCATGCCGGTCATTATTGGAGGGGTTACATTTCAATAGTTAAGGGTGGGTGGTGTGGTTGTTTTATTTGAATTTTTTTTTTTTTATCTTATTTTTTGTTTATTTTTTTTTTTTTTTCCTTTCCTTAAGTTTCCTGTGTAGGCCGTATTCTTGAATGCTGTTAACGGATAAACATTCATTATATATATTAGGCTCGGAGAGGATGTAAAAGGATTCTTTGCAACGTCGTCGGAAATCATTGGGTTCACGGTCGATGATAGTAACTTGCGAAAAGTTGATGGTGTGGCCCGTATTTTTTGAATGGGATATCGGGTTGTAATTAAGGTCATTGTTTTTGAGGGCATATTCGTGCTGATATACCCGTTTTTTCAGTCTCTTTAGTTTCTTTCGTTCTTTACCCGATGAAGGCTCCAATGAAAACGGAGTCGAAACTAGTAGTTCCCCCCCTTTCTTAAACATCTTTTAAATGTTTTTAACCTTTTAAAGAATCCTCTTTTTTTAACTTGTGCGACGGCAGTTTTTTCATCAACTAAACTAGTCTTCCAATGAAGAACTGGTAAGTTTCTGCCTAGCATTAAATCTTACGTTTCGCTTTTGGTTTTGAAATCCACTCTCAGAGGAGTAGTTCATTTATGAATTAGTGTACATGGTAAATATTTTGATTATTTCAATGAGATAGATCTTTGAGCAAAAGATGTGCAAAGTAGAAAAGAAGATTAAAGTAGAAAATTATGGGAATTTTATAGTGTTGATCCATCATCTTCTGGAATCTGTATTCGAGACTGATCAAGTTTTGTCAATATCTGTCTTGATAAAATTTGAAAATACTGGAATACTGCAGAACTCTTTTGACAGTTATTTCTACTCAGATGAACTTAATTCCAAATGTGGAATCGTATTCTTGTCCTAGGTGACATAGACAGCATCAATGATGCAGGTCTTGCCAAATAACATAAGGAGTAAGGAAATTATACCAGATGAATTCAACGTCAAGCGTCTTTGAGCATTCTGGTGTTCTTTGACACAAGTCTATCCAAGTCTGGTGAAATGAATTATTGAAGCTCTGATTCTGTTACTGCATAAGTTTAGGAGTCAGGGTTTCAGCATTTGCCATCATATGAAAAGTTGAAATTGACGAATGTCAAAAATGACAAGGCATTTCATTTTCAAAAATCTCTTCACAAAGTTTGTTTTGTATTTGAAGAGTACAATAGAAGGGTTCTTATATAATTTGTTAATAAGAAATCTATTCTAGAATCTTTTGTTCAATTTGTATAACTTGTTTTATTTCAATTTTAAGATAAAATGATAAGAATTATTGCATTTTTTATATATTTTATATTCATTTTTTTTAAAGGTGAAAAAAAAGTCATTCAGTAAATTACATTAAATTCATAGATCTATATTTATGCGTTGTGTTCGTCTTACATTTCTTTTTTACTTTTTAGAAAGAGAGTCTTAAATTTCACAAAATTATCAATGAATCATGTGAATAGCATAAACGGTTATGAAAATATTACGCTTATTGACATTGGTGCTGAATGGAAAGTAAGACTCAATTCTTTGTATTAAATATTACCATCACTTCTACGTTCCCAAATGTTGTGTATTTATTCACTAAGAAGGTATCCTCGGAGTGGAAACTACCAGATGTTTTAGAAACTTCTTTTAGAAGCCACCATACATTTTAGATGCTACCGAAACCTTTTAAATAATACCAGATCTTTTAAGTGTTTATACAGTTTTCTTATCTCCTCATTATATCTACATAAATCATACACTCGAAATCTACATAAATCATACATTTTAATTCGTAGGAATTTAGCTATTACCATCTCACTCAACTTATGCTAACTCATTCAGTACACTTTATATATAAAAATAGTATACTATAAAGCAAACAGTTGCATTCTAAGATTTACAAATCAGAAGCAATCGCATTATTGTAAATATTATATGTAAAAATCCACGCCAGAATATGTTTTCATTTCCTAACTAGCAAGTCACATTCATATAGATTACGTAAAAATATAGAATATTCTGTTGATAAGATACGATACAGTCCAAATCGCATTTAAGTAAAAGAAATTCAAAATTGAATTTTAGAAAAGGTTGTCTTTTTAGAAAAAAAAGTCTTAATTTAAAAAGCTGAAAACTTTTATATGGGAACGTTTAATTAGGAACTACTCCGTTTACCGACTTACGATTAAGTCAAGAGGAAATAACAGCAGACTGACTTGTCCATCTTCGGAAAGAGGATTTCATCAAAGAGATAACAAAGGAAAGAATCGAAGGATAAGGCCCAGTGGGCTAAAAACAATGAGCTTTGCGATGAGCTGCAAGCCAGAATCAATCAACAAAGTCATGCAAAACTCGAACTTAAAGTCATGCAAACTGCAGAATAGATTTGTTGTCTTTTTGCTATTCAATGAAGAATAACAAACTGATAACATTCAATATAACAAATATTTTTATATTAACTTAGGAACTTAATTTTTTTCTATTGAGTTACAGAATCTTATTTTATTACTTTTTCAATAAAATATCTGAAATGGATAAAAAAAATTGTGAATTGGAACTAAATTATTAAAATATGTTATTCTTAAGAATTTTTTCGATAGCCTTTTTTTTTTATAGTCTTGACTATGTTTTATTTTTATCAATTCTTTCTCTTATTACTCATTAAACAGCATTGAAATGAATTTTTGGAATTACTTAAAAAGATATTAAGTAAAATTTCAAATTGTGTAAATAAGGCATTAGAATCTTTACTTAAAATAGTGAAAGCATAATTAGAAAAAAGTTCTCGTTTAATTATGTCTCGAATGGTGTTCGATTATTTACTTTCGAATATGAATTTCTTGAATGTCATCCCAGAAAATCAGATTTCATTCTAATTTAATTTTAACTTCTTACATATTAACATATATTTTAATTTAATAGAAATCGATTGGTTTATTTCAACATTTCCATATCCTTATTAGTCTAGAATCCAGTAAATTTTCCAAAATTTAGTGTTTTTGTTTCAACTAAATATTGTTATAAATTCAAAATGCACACAAATTAAGTATAATTTGTTCTCGCGCCCTGAACTATCATTCCGGGACTCTGACAGCTGTTTCTCCCTTAGTAGAAGTCCTCAGCTAGATTTACCCTTCTTGATAGCTCAGAGTGCTTGACAAAGTTAAGGATATAATTCAGCTCCCTGGAGTGGCACCCCAAAAATCTACAAAATAATATAAAAACATTATGAGCATTTTGGAATTTTGTTATACTAATACATGCACGTTAAATTTATTTTCATTAAATATTATTGAAGTTGTAACCACGTTCAGTCTTAGTACAATATCAGTAGTGATTAAAGTGAGTTTGTAGAAAATGGATCATGTTAATTTATTTAAAAAAATTTAAAACGTAAACGAAAACGAAAAAAATTAATATAGTTTGATTCATTGAGATGAGTGTATTCTTTAGTATTATCATTTTCTTTAATTAATTCTTGAATTTTTTTTTCTGGTTTAAATTCAATCAGACAAAAAACAAAACAACAACAACAACAACAAAAAACTGACGCTGTTGAACATTTGCTTCTAAATACACTAATTTGTTAAACTCTATTTACTCCATAGAATATACAAGGAAATTTTCGATGGTTGTTATATTACTTCTTTCTTAAGCAAGCCTATTTTTATGAATAAAATATATAAATATGGAGCAAAGAATAATACAAACAATTGTTTAAAAAATACAGTAAATTGTATACTGAAACTGAATTTTATTCTTACAGACTTTTTTAAAATTTCCGTAAGTCTTGTTGTGGTTATTTTCAACAATTCTTCATCTTACAACAATGAGTATATCATTGAAATGATTTTTTTTTAATATTAATTAAAAGATATTAGATAAAAACTGTTCCACATTTATTTGCATTTTGTTTGTAAAGATAGGCTTGGCTTGAGAAAGAAATTGTAAACAATTGTAATATATTGTAAACATATTATATTGTAAATATGAAACATATTTACAACAAAATATTCCATTCTATTTAATTATTATTCAGAATATTTCAATGCTTCAGAATTATAATTTAATTTATTAGTTAGTAGAATCTTCAGTTATATTAAAGACTCTTACAAAAACTAACTAAGTATTCTAAGCAACCATCGGACTGCGATTTTAAGTACTTTTTATTTTTCATATTAAAGCTTTAAGCAGTTGCTCTTGTTCTCTGCGAGCGTCTAAACATTAAAGATTCTCCGTTATTCTGCTTCGTTTCTAGCCTATTTTTTTGTTTAATTTTTATACTTTTTAGTCCTTTGCGAACTAAATTTTGTAAGAATTTTTTTTTTATTGAAGAAGTATATTTTTTTAGAGAAAAATTTACAAAAAATCCTTCCTTTCTATTATTTTATTTTCAGTTGAAAATTACGATTACTTTAAAAGAAAAAACTTAGTTTTAGTTTTTAAATACTCAGTCTTTTTTAGGTAGACAAGGCAAATTTTAAAATTCAATCCAGAACTTTTTGTAAAGCTCTTTCAATTTTTTTTTCGAACTCAAAAGGGTTTCGTGATTAACTAATTGGAAAACCCTGTTTTGACTTAACGCCCTATTTGGGTTGTTTTGTTTTTTTTTGGCTTTTCTTCTTTCTTTTCCCCCCTTTTTTTATATTGTACTTCCGTATTTGCTGATGTTATCCATCAATGCCCTAGCGCCATTTGTTGTGCAACAAGTGGGACCCGAGACACTTCACCAATATCAATAAACCATTAAAGTCTTACTGATACTTTGAAAAATCTTTTACAGATAACAACATGGTTTTCTCATATCCTAAGACGGAAGTCAAAATTAAATTTGATTAGTCAAAATTAATTGACTTAATTTTATTTTAATTTGAAGGAAACGTAAGGGAAAACACTTAAATATGTTTAAAACAGTAATTAATGTTGAAAAATGTATATATAGAAAGAGAGAGAGGTTTGTTCCTGGTTTCTATAGACTGCATTTGAGGAACCTCTGTTTTATTACAAGCCATTTTGTGATGTTCATGAAGATGTTCATTGTGATGTTCATTTATATAGTGTGTAGTCATTGCGAAGTTTTGTATCTCAGCCAATAGTTCATTCAAATGATTAAACTTCAATTTCAAATTTTAGGGTGTCATTATATGATATGGTATATCCCGCGATGGCTCACTGGAGCGCTGAAAGTAATGCTACCAACGTTTCTTTGTTCCGGGACTTAAATGGTAGTGAATAGTCAACCCCAAGGTCACCCATCTATACTCCTAAAGAGAAATCCAATATCAATTTTATAGAGGGTTGAGTGGACCTTAGGCCCGCCTTGGATAAAATTAATCTGAGAAAATCTCCGACTTCCGCTGGGGATCAAATCCTGCTCCTCCAGTCCACAATCAATATGACTTACAGAAGAATGTAATTATATTGAAGAGGATTGATATTTCAACGAGAAAAAGTTGTAATATTTTCATACAATAAATTTTTAATATGTCATAAGTGTAAAAAATATGTGTTCGTAATTGAGACAAACCAAGACATCACAGTATCAAAATTTTAATTATAATATATTAAAAATATGTTTTTAAAAGATATTTCAACAACAAGAACATTTTTTTAGATCTACGAGGCAGTCCTCTGAGTCCTCCCTTAGCCCTCTATTGTTCAGGACACTTTCAATTCAATACACACATTAAGAATACAAATATTCATATTACTAGAATATATCTATAAATACTTAAAATAAGGCCACTTTTTTAATTTTATAGCGATAGAATCATTCTGAATTTATTCTCCCCTAGAGAATAAATTCATGAGAATAAATTCATGGATTTTTTTAAGACATTTTAGAACTATACTATATTATTTTTAGACATTTTACATAGCTTAGAAAATAAGATGTTATATTAAAGAAAATAAATTAACGTGCATTCATTTATAAAACAATTCTCTAAGAACGTTTGTTTAATCTATTTATGTGCATTTTGAATTTTTTGCACTAAAGTTGTAATACTTATAAATTCACTGCAAAGAAGAGGTTTGCTAACAAGGAAAGTCTCATATTTGGGCAGAAATACATTTACCATAAGTCTTCTTAAATTTTTATTTAGGTAAGGAATAAACACTTTTTTCCTTTCCTTATCCATATCCAATTCCTTTATTTTGAATGTGTTGAACTTTTGGATACTATTATCGATAAAAATTTCAGTGTATCCATTTTTCATTAGAATTGTTTTCATTTTATCAATTTCTATTTTGCAATCTTCTTCACAGCTTGATGACCTATCAATCCTAAATAAAAATAGTATTGGACTGCAAAGGATTTATAAGAAATTTAACATTGATGTAGGTTTCTATTACAGTAATAAAATAAAAAATATTATTTGTAATAAAATAAATACAAGTGACAAAAAAGGGGAAATGGGGGCTATTTACAAAATAGAATGCATGATTTGTGATGCGTTTTATCTTGGAGAAACCAAAAGAACAATAAAAGAACGGGCATTGGAGCATAATTCATACATAAAAAACAAATTAGAGGAGAAATCGGAATTGGCTGAACACTGTATGAATAAAAATCATTGTGTGAAAGATGAAATCAAAATTGTATGTATTGAAAAAGATTGTAAAACGAGAAAAACCATGGAAAGTCTACTAATTAGAAATACCAAAAAGATAAATATTAATAGAAATGAAGGTGTTAATGTAAACAAATTTATTGTGGAAATGGCCAAAGAGTTTAACAATATATGTATTTCAAATTGTAAAAATAAGGTGAAAATTAAAGAATTAGGAGAATAACATTTGTAAGTATTGTTATAACAATACAATTTCATGAATGTCTCATATCTGTATCGTTTTCCTCTACTTGTTTGTAACGTATTGTTGTTGTTTTTTTAGGCTTTGAAAAAGAAAAGAAGTCATGTCTTTTCGAAAATTAAGAAATATTTATTTCAATAAATGTATGGTTTTATACGTTTATTTTGTTTTTATTTTGAAGATTTGAAGACTTTTCAAGAAATACATTTATTGATAAATACATTTATTGTTACCATTAATAGTAGTCAACTCATTTCACTTCAAATTAAAGATCCTACTGTGTAGTGACAAATATGAATTCACTGTTGTAATTCAAGCTAACAAAATTTAGAAATTGATTTGTATGTTATTTTATAACGATAACGAGCTTCGTAAGATTGAATCTCTGTAATAATTATTTATAAATTTGAATTATCCTACGACGAACTTTTTCAAGCCATTGGTAAAGCATTCTGAAAATGAAGACATAAGTTAAAATTATTTAGCTATTAGTAGATAAAAACGTTCAGAGATGTTAGCAGTTAGTCAGGTTTCTATGGGATCAATGTAAGAAATTTCTTTGACTTACAAGGAGTCGACACGGCCTGTACTTTTCAAATCCGAATGCCCTTTTGTGAGATGAAAGTACACATGGAGTACTTCAAAAATATATACATGTTGAGGCCAATGGCCCCTTGATTTCGAGATATTCGGCGTTATTTCCATCGATTTTCAAGTATTGCCTTACAAGCTCACTGCTGTCACAAAAAAGAAAATGTTGTGGCAGCGCAGTGGTATGTGATCGATCTGTCAATCAGAGGTAACCTGGTTCAAACCCTCAGTGAAGTAAGATATTATTTTAATTTTTTTTTTTTTAATTTCACTTCTTTCTTCGTTTTTTTTTGTTTGTTTCTTTTTTTTTTTTTAATTTTTTCTTATTTTTTTTTTGCCTTCTTTCTTTATGATAATTTGTTTTTTCCGTTAAATTATGAATATTAGACAGAAAACCAATTTACGATTAGAAGTAAATAAATAATATTCTCGTTAATTTTGATTTTTAATTAATTAGTACTAGCTTATTAAAAAAAAAAGTAATTATGTACAGTATATGTTTTACTTTATTTTTCTAAATTAAATTACTTCGAATTAAAAACCAAAATTAATGAGAATACTAATTTCGTTTTTTTACTTTTATAATATTTTACATTTAAAACTCTTATATAAAAACTTAATTTTTCCTAAAATAAAAGCACAGCTGAAATAATTTTGAATACAAACAGTAAAAGAGTTTCACCACAACATAATAAGAAAAAAAAAAGTTTAATTAATTACATAACTAATTAATTAATCAGGGTACCTCCGATTGACAGGCCGATCACATACCAATGTGCTACCACACTTCCTTGTTTGTGACAGCAGTGAGCTTATAAGCCAATACTTGAAAATCGATGGAAATAACGCCGAATATCTCGAAATCTATGGGCCATTGGCCCCAACATGTATATATATTTTTGAAGTACTTCATGTGTACTTTCATCTCACAAAAGGGCATTCGGATTTGAAAAGTACAGGTCGTGTCGACTCCTTGTTAGTGATCAATTTGTTTGTCTGAAGTTTCTTTGAAATAGTAACTTCATTATATCCAAGTACTTTCATTTAGAATTACTTTGCTTGCGTTAAAGTTTTTCTTTTGAAAAAAAAAGTGATTGTTTATGAGATATTCATGTCTTATAAACTAGGAAGATTTATAAGCCACATATACTTTATATAATTATGAAAATGGTTGAATTTTAAAAATCCTTTATAAAATTACTTACAACGTCATTCAATAAATTTATATACCGGTACTGTTTCAAATTATAAAGTAAAAATACTTTTTCATTGCAATATTATTTAATTAGGAAAATGTTAACTAAATAAAAATCAAAAAACTCCACCTAACTAAACACTATGCGATATGTAGGTTTCAATTTCCGATCATGTTTTCCGATCAAAAAATAATCTGTAATTAAATTACACTCAAACATGTAAATATTTGAAATAGTAATTTTTTTCTAATTCAGTATGTTTTCATTTCACATCATTTAAAATTTGATGTAATGTTAACATTTAATGATTGAACACGTTGAGAATTTAATTGGCTTCTTAACTTTATTTTTAAATAAATTCTTGGATGAAATCGGAGTATAATGTTTTAAAGGCATTTGGTTTTGTTTTTTTTTCCTTCTGATTCACATATCTATCATCTTTAAATTAAGAATGATATCTTCAACTTATATTTCTGTTTCAGTTTTTAATTATTTAAATTCTGACCTAAATTTAATTTAATAAAACAGCGAGAAACTTTTAAAACCGTTTAATAAGCTTTGAAATTCTTTAAAATAATTAAATTTATGTAATGAGAGCCAACGTCGCTAGTCTTTAAAATCCGTAATGAGTTCCTTTCAAGTCTTATTAAGATATCAAAAAGTCTTTAAGTCAACCTCTAATAAAATGAAGATGTTAGCGTTGTATGGTTGAGTTTTTCCATCTATCTCTTCGTTTAATTAAGATTAATCCTTATCTAGGTAACTTTAATTTATCTGAGTGGAACTTGTAATTTCTGCTTACCTTCGGAAATACAACTTTCACTTGTCTGTGTCTTATCAAAATCGACCAATAGTAGCATTGGACAAGATTCTCGTGTTCGCTGACATGTTTCTGACTTCAGTCTAACAGTTTCCAGAAGAACGGTAATTAAAACGGAATTCTGAGCATTTGAATCGTAATAATTGAAGTGTCTCGTAGTGTGGTGAGAATTAAAGAGAAATTAACGATGAAAGGAAAATAAAACTACGAATCGTTCAACATCAGACAGAATCATGAGATTTCTGATCAATTAAATTAACTTTTGGAGAATTCTATTTTGATAAAAAAAATTAGCCAAGTTTCAAATCTTTTATTAAAATACATAATTTGTGGAATTAAAGATGGAATTCGTTTTTTATTTAAAAGGAAGAAAGGAAGATATTAAAAAAAATTGTAAACAAGTAGAAATCAGGATTTATCTAATAAACGTCATTGAATAAACAAGTTTTCATTAGTTAATGTTGTTTTTTTTAAATATAATACTTATAAAAAAGAAATATTTGTAAGTAACAGTGCAGGCAAAAGAGATTGCTGAAATAAGATTAGATTCATAGATAGAAATGATATAAGATTAGTATCAGTTTTGAATTGTGAATTATTTTGAATCTTCTTTAAAAAAAAAAGAAATATTACTTGCGTTTATTCAATCTGTAACTGTAATTAGCAGATCTTCAACGGTTTTAAGTTAGAGTATCTCATTGCAGGCCTATGTATCCCTTGGGATCGATGGAGGTAAGCCTCCCGACGTTCCACCACCAACGAATCGGGTGGTCAGTGGACGCCCTCTCACCTTTAAAGAAAGAAAGAAAGAAAACCTGTACTGATTCTGCAGACGATAAGCCAGAACGAGAATCCAGCGTGGAAATATCCCAGACCTCCGCCGGGGCTTGAACCAGCTCCTCCAGTCCTCAGTAATGGTAAAATTAAATTTAATTTTTGGTTATTTTAGGTTATTTTGGTTATTTTGGTTATATTTGATATTAAGGGAATCACGAGACGTTTGGGTTTTTTCTATTCTACACTGTTTTCCGATGAAATTGAGAACTCTATCTGAAAGATTGAACTAGACCCTGAAATATACTCTTTATCTTTGTCTTCATTTGCAACGATTTTTTATATTCAAAGATTCCAATAGTTGTCTTTGTAATTCTTCTTTCTTTTCTAAACAAAGAAATTAGGAATAGTCTAATTTCATTCAGAATTTCATAACTGAGCTTTCAATTAAATAAACTTAAAAATGCAATAACAAAAACAGATTAACAATTCTAATCACATCATGTCCTCAAATAAAATGCCCTAACCACTTATATAACCATTCAGCCCATACTCAACCTTTCGTAGATACAAACTTTAAAGAAAAGTAGAGAGGGCTACTTGAGTTTATCGTGATTAGTTCTTTGAAAAATCGGGCTAAAATGACATAACTGCAATTAACACGATTTTCAATTTCGAATCTGTGAAGTTTATGATCTTCGAGATGAAAAACAATTATCTTTAAAGATATCCAGTAATTATTTTATTATTTTAAAATAAATTATTTATGTTATTTAAAGCTGTTTTAATTTCCTCAAAATGACAAAGTTGATTGCTTCATTTTTATGAATGGGTACGTAATAGAGAATTTTTATAGTTTATGGAATTCAAGCAAATATAAAATTCAAATGGGAAACTGTAATAGGGAAAATTTAATTAGTCTGCTTGACTGCTAAACTAAATAACGTCAAATTTCTGCTTACATAAACCGAACACCATTAATACATAAATATTGATTTAACTCAGGTCATTAATCATAAAATAAACCTGCTCGATGGACTTAAAAAATAAATTTACATCTTTCGATCATTCCATTTCAAGCAAGGGGTTAAAGCTGCATCATTTTTAATTCATGTGGAATTTGGCTTCTATACTAAAAGTTGCAATTCATTCTTTTTATTATTACATCAGGTCGAAGAATTATGACATCATTTATCATATTTTTTCTTCTAAGGATTTCGAAAAGTTCAAGAGTTTATCCAACCATCGTAATATTTTCTAAACTAAAGAATGTACGCTTTCGTAATATTATATATATCTGATATATAATATACATCTGTAGATATACTGAAATATCTACAGATGTATTTGTATTACTTGAAACTGTATGATCACCGATTTTCATCATTAAGTCTGGTGAAATTAGAAATTTAAGAGAAAAGAATTAAAGTTTCCAACACTCTCCTATATTTGTCAACAGTTGGAATGGATGCTTTTGATAAATATCACAGTCTTACAGAATTCCTTGTGTGTGTTTGAACGAAAAGTTTAATTCAGAAAGACAGAACCCAATCTTACTGCAATGTCAAATTGAATCTGTTGGTATCATTAACAACCAAGCATTTTAAAAGTTTCAGTACTGCAAAACTGGACGTGCTGGACGTGTAAATATACTGTAATAAAGGGCTACATAACTTTGTGAAGATACGACTTTACTAATATGTTGATGACTAGGTAATCCTTTTATGATGTGGACCATATTAGTTACGCTTGGGAAATATCAGTCATCAGAGAGATAAGACTTCACTTTCCTTTAAATATTCAAAGGTTAATGAACAAACTATCGAGAGTATATCGAGAAAATATTAACCATTTTTTTACTGGTCAAATTCACTGACCAACTCCAGAAGCTTAATTGCATATGAGCGCGTTAGGCGATTGCATAATAAATACTGGATTCTAGCGTTATGTGTTAGAATGACATTGAACTGACCTGCTAATGGATTATCTTTAAAAATTAGCTTGAATAATGATCAGATTATAATTTATGTCTACAACTGATTACTGGTTACATGCTGTTGTAGCAATTGTGAAACGTCTTGGGATTTATTAATTACAATTAGCACTTCCCTTTTAAATTTTAGTGTTAAATATATGTTTACTATATTGAAAAGAGTCTATATTTGGTTCGCTTTAGATTCTGCAGAAGAACTTTGCTCAGAAGAAAAGAATCTGCATTAGAAGTGATAAAATTTTGGAAGTGAGTTGTTGGTGAATATTATCAAAGGAGGATTTAGATACATTCTACGATATACAAAAGATCCAAAAAATGAAGTATATACATTACTTTGACTGAACTCCAATTATTCAATTCACATATATTAAGTACACATATATTGAACGCCATATTCATTAAGGCGTTCTTTATTTTTGTGATAAAAGATTAAAGGAGTACAGTGAATTAGAGGTTTACTGCAGTAGAGGTGTTGGAAAAAAAGTAAACATAATTAATAGACAACAATGCAAGAACTTAGAAACGACTGTTTCCAAGAAAAAAAAGGCCTTCTCGAAACATTATTCATTGCTCTACAACTATCCGAACTTGATAAATGAATTAAATGAGAAATTGCACGTAACCCTCCATTAAAATCGAGGTGAAATTCGTGTCGTAATTATACATTAGTAATCAGATCAAGTTAGGAGTATTGATTATTTTCATTAAACTTGATGTGTTCATCCAGCATTCTCTGCTATGATAATTCATAACACTCAATTGTTAATGGAAACGATGTTAAGAATTTCGATTAAGATGCCATAACATATTAATTTCAGACAAATCCGCAAAGAATACAGCACATTTAATTCTGGCATATAATATCGATGTTGTATATTCTCAAATATGAAATATAGTAATGAAACTTGGGAACGGATGAAGGACGCACGTGTTACCGGAAGCAACGAATAAATTGCGAAATGGTTTACTTTTAGGCTTCTGAAAGACGCCTTACATCCCCGGTTTGTCTGTCTGTGGACACATATCCCACAATGCTTCGCAACGGCTTCTGTTCGCTCAGTAGGTGGCCTGAATGTTGAATGTTGTAGGTGGCCTGTTAGCTCAGTTGGTTAGAGCGTCGTGCCCACACGAAGGTCGTGGGTTCGATCCCCTCAACCACTTAAGCTTTTTTTTTTTTTTAAATCATTATTAGGAATTCAGTATATTAACAAGGTTTGAGTTAAGAATGACGATTATTCCATATAAATAGGGCTGGGTAAGATAGCATGGGGTCGCAAACAGACTCACGAGCATTTTCAATACCACCCCGGCGCAGTCTATTCTAAAGTAAAGGTGACTCAGAAGCCTTTGCGAAGCACTGTGATTGGTTTACTAATTACTATCCCTAACTTGTTTTTCTTAGATACAGTCTTTTATGAATTCTTGAAGTGTTTTTTATTAATTATGTATACTTTTTTTAAACTCTTCAACTTCACTGTACGCGTAAGTCCTTAATCACAGAAATAAAAGAACGCATGACCACAAAACTACAAATCCGTGCATTTTGCTTTGTATTGTTGCAAACAAAGAGAATAATTCGGTTTTTTGTCTGAGCTTGTACTTCATCAAAGACCTCAGAAAAATTGTCTACAAAAATTTCAACGACATCCCGAACGCTTTCCTGAATAATCAGAGAAATGAGATTAACGGATACTAAGCAGTAGCAAAAATTATTCATAGTCTGTTAACACAGATGTATTCATACTCCATGTGCAATTTCCCACCTACAGATGAACACCGGAAAATATGAGAAATTTCAAAAACTTCATGATTCATGTATCTAGTTAGAAGCCTTTTTAGACTACAAAGACTGAAACTCTATTACCTTTCTATTTTCCATATCCTAACTATTTGCTTACTTAACACAGTAAAAACCACAGCATATATAACTTGTCAGTTATTGGTCATTTTACTTACTGTTCCGTGACATGAGGAATGTCGTCATGTGTTTCAATGAAAGAATTGAACAGTGACTGACTTCACTAATGCTCTTATAGAAGAATGAAAGGGAATTCTAGCAACAACATACCAAAATCTAGTGAAAAGCTTTCTCAGAAGAGTGAGGTTATTACAGCAGAGTGGACTAACTCAATATTAAAGACTTTCCAAAAGCAAAAGTCCAGATGCTTGTGATCAGATAGTGTAAAAATTTAAATCTCCTAGGGAAAAAATGTTTACGTCATATTTTCAAATTGAAGGGCCTATTGATTTCTTTTTTAACATTTGATATGGATTAGAGCAAATATTTTGTTTAATTTATACCCGTAGAAAGAATAAATTAACATAGTATATCATTTAGTGAAGAGACAGCAGCAACTTAAATTGAAGATGTAATAAAAAAAAATTAACTTGCTTTTTTTACGTTTTCAGGATTTATTATAACTTATACGCTCACTATCTAATTCACAGAGATTTAACCGACAGTCACAATATTTTACATGCAATTTTTATACGATTTTAAAAAAATAGCTTTTATTTATTTATTTATTTATTTATTTACTTTTTATTTTGAGCAACTGTTTATTAATACAATGATATTGTATATAAAAAAGTAACTCTAAATGAACATAATCTAAAAAGAAAAATAGATCGACTAGATCTATGAAATATAACTTAATAAGATGAAGAACCATTTAAAAGTTAACGCTTCAGTACAAAATTATCGTTGCAAGTCACATCATTTGTTATGATTACTATATTTCATTTTGTTATGATGAAAAGTTATCTAACAATCATTCTACTAACGTTTTCTGCATTGTTTCACACACAAAAATAACCCGATTTATTGTTGAAGTTTCAAAATCTTCTACTTGATTTCTTTGGTGGAAATATTATTTTCCATCTTTATAAAATTAATGTATCTTATCTCTGTAACTTTTCACTAATTAAATATAAAACGCTATATGTATCTCGCTTGAGATTGAATATGTACTTTATAGAAGATTATATAAGATTAATTAAAGACTGCCCTTTTTTTAAAATGACTTGTTCAATTTATAATGCTTGTTTTCCTTTCCTGTTAATATTAAACCATTTTTTTTTCATTCAAGCATTTGATAATATTCTAGCTATTCTTATTGTAATTTAAGGAACGAATATCCTACTATTAATTTGGTCGATATCATTTTGCAGAAACACACAAGGGGTTTTCTAATACAAAGGCAGAGAAGCCAGAAGATTAATACTAATAAGAGTAATAATAAGAGGAATACTAGACAAACGTTTCATATAACAAGTACATAGAAAAGCTTTGCATTTATTAATTCCTGGAAGAAGTGAGGATCGCTTCGAGAAGATTAAGCTAACCACTTTAGACTGAACGGGCCTGTCTAAATCAAGTAAAACTTTAAGGTAATCTGCTTGCAATGCTAATTACTTTGGTTTCTACAATAAATAACTTACAAACTTTAGCATGTTTCATGAATTGATTTAAGTCTTTAATGATATCTTATCGAAATCTCTGAACTGTAGCTATTAAATCGTTAACTTTGTTACTATGTTAAGTATGCACTGTAAAGATAAGTAAATAAGAAATAGAATTTTATAGTATTATAATATAATTTTATATTAAACTTAGCAAGTTCGTCTATATTTTATGAAAGTGATACATTGAGAATTATTTATCATAGAACAATTTTTAAAAAAATCCAGAATTTTTTGGCTAAGCACTGCTTAGCCAAAGATGTCTTGTGCCAACAAAATCAAGCAATCAACAAATCTAGGGATATCAAATATAAGAGTTCTACTGATTTCGATACACAGTGCTCTCTAGATATGGGTTTGAAAACCACTGAAATCTTTAGAACTGAAGGAAAATGACTCCATAACAACATATTTCAACAATAATTAAATAACTAAAATAAAATGCTAAAATAAATTGGTTTTAATATGATTTGGATAAAAAGAAAATAAAGTAAGGGCAAAAAACAAAATTCTTGCAACGTTATTAAAGTATTAAGGAAAAACTTTTCAAAACATCAGCTAACTATTGATTTTGTCGTAAATTGGCTCCTTACATAAAGAATTTGAGTCCAAATATTACAATGATATGTTGCACTTTAATAATCACAAATATTTTTAAATGTTATGATAAATTTAGAAATTAAAGCATAACTTAATCATTACAGCCATCACTTCATTGATAGAGCTGTATCTATGAGTTGCTTAATATAAAACTTATCTACAGGAACGTTTGTTATATAGATAAACATTGAGAAAAATGCAAATCATTAACAACAAATAATTACGATTACATTAACTGCAGTCTAATAACTGTATTATAATACTATAAAAAATTACTGTATCGTCGTAATTACTGTACTTTTAAACTCTATTATAAATAAAATATTATTTTTTCTGTTTTTGTATGGTTTCTGCAAATTCACATTATTTTAGCGTTCAATGAAAATGATCACGGGGAAGCGTACCATATTCATGCAATGTATTAAAAAGTTGGATAACGTTACTCTCCGAAATTCTATACTTAGGAAACTGTCGACGATATTCTTCTACAGCAGTAGTGGCACGACCATACCAGAACATATGTACATATTGAACGTCTGACGATGTTCGGCGTTTTTGACAACACTGTACAGTGTCAGTATCAACAATCAACTGACGCTTCACAACAATTTACGTACGTCTAACAGTGGCTCTTTATGGCGGGAGGCAGGGAGAAAATTGCTCACAAAACACTGTACATTCAAATAGCTCTGTCTCGGAAACCTATATACTCTATACTGATATATATATATATATATATATATATATATATATATATATATATATATATATATATATATATAATATACATACACTGTGTTTATATATATATAAACTTTTTGTTTTAGAATAACCGATCTTGTACCTTCCAGAATATGGACCTTTCCTCTTGTGACACTCTGTGTATATGTAAACTTACTTTACATATCCTGTTAATTCTTTATTTTTCATTAGGACGTCTTTATTGCTTTTAATGATTTTAGTTCTATAAAAAGTTACCATCAACAGACAATCATATAGTTTTACCATCATCCATTTTAATTCAACTCTTCATGATAACTGCTGAACTTAATTCTAAAAACTACACAAATGTTTCAGTCGCATTTTCACTTCTGCCTCCTTCCGTCTTTATTGTAAAAGGTTCGTAATTATTATGTTGCTGTCACAAGCAATATTCGTAAAGATCCACTTTATTTGCCTCTTTTTGGCCTTTGTAAAGATCAATCTTGTCTTTTATTTTCTTAGACTCCTTTTAGGGATTAATTTGGATTTTATTTATATCCCAAAATTTTTTTAACATTTTTTAAATAGAATTTCTCTTTACTACTTTCAAATATTATGTCCTGTGATTATAAACAATTCATTTTCGATATCTATTAGTAAGCATCGATTGTTGTCAAGTTTCGTAAGCTCATGCCTTTTTTTTGTTCTGTTGTTAAAGCTATATTTCAGTATTCACTTCTTCAATTGAATTAGCTTGTTCTTTTATACTGAAATGGGGTACATTGAAAATCTTAATTTATTTTGTTCTAATTCAATATTCGGTTGTTGTGTTTTTTGTCTGGATAACAAAATAAACAATATTTTCCCAAGCTAATCTGATGATTTTTATTTGTTGTCGTAGCAAAAGCAATTATATTTATTGTCTTCTGCGGAATTTGAAAAGGGGATTCGGATTAACATTATTTCGAAGTACTGATATAGTTGTTCATTCTTATCAATCAAATTAGCAGTTTTAAGCTATTATTCAGAAACGACTTTATTATTAAACATTAAAACTTCATAATGAAAAGCAAAAAGAATTAGTTCCTTGTTTAGATCTTAATTTGTGGAATGCATTTCTATAAATGAGTTAAACTATCAATAACATCCTTCTCCAAATATTTGGCTTTTATTTAACATCCTGTAAAATCAGATAGACATAATAAGTGTTTTTACTTTTATTTAGCAAGGATTCCATTTATTGAAGTTAAAAAAATACTTGACTCCTTATAATTAAAATTAGTTAACCATTTACTCTCAGTGTAAACAGAATTACCTTGAACACAGTTTTATAAAATTTGTAAGCGCACAGACTTTTTTGCCACTTGAATTTAGTACATCTATGGTCTCTTCTCTTGCTAATCCAGAGGTTCCAAATAGATTACGGTATTTATGAGATTGTTTCAGTATGATATTTCTTTGATTTACTTCATTCCTTTAAAATGTTAGGAAGCTTTTTACCACTTTTTATAGTTCATTTGCTCTGGATGCATGAATTTGGATTTATTGTGGTAATTCATACTTATATTTAGTGTGATATCAACTCTCTGTGAGCTAAATTTCAAAATTTTATTCAATGGAAATGTCCATTTTAAATTCTGTTCGAAAATGACTTTTGATAGAATACACTGATGAAGTGTTTGTCAATAAATGCTGATTTATTGATGTTTTCAATTATGAAAGTGAATTGAATTGATTATCAGTATAATTACGCTGAAACATAATTCATACATGGTTTAAGACGACCGACTGTTCGCTGGAGGATAGAGAGAATCTGCGCAAGTGCTAGGAGTTCAATGTGTTCCTTACGTAATAAGTCTCTCCCTGATCTAACTCTAATGTTTATTATTCTTCAAATATTGATTGGCAAAACAATGAACACAGAAGAAACATTATTTCAGAGCAACTAAAAATTATTCCTCTATTATTTTGTTTTCAATTAAGATGATACTTTTATTTCCAGGATTTTGGAATGTTCCTGAAAATCCGTGATCGATTGCCATAGTTACGAGCTGAAACTGTCACAGAAGCACATCACCAACCAGTCTTCAGATCACGAAGCGAATCGGACCCAACCATTTGTGAATGGAGGAAGAAAGCAGCAGAAGGAGGGAAACATTGTTTATCCATCGAGAAATCAGTTGGGAGATTTGCAATGAGACTCCATTACAATCCACTTGTTTTTCACTGTTCGAATTCATCGAATTGGACAAATAAATTGACTGGAAAATAACTCCTGCTCTCTAATTCTGATAATGAAGCTGACTGTAACGTGAAGAGATGATTAACGATATATATACAACATAGAGAAATCATCAACGCGATTACAGTTGCCAGCATTTATTGAAATGAAATGAAAAAAAAAATGCGTATTAATTTGCATTCATCTTTTGCAGATTTTCACTTTTTGCTTTACAAAAAAAGGAATCATGATTTAAGTAGTAGTTTCCCCCTCACATTTCAATAGTACTTTTATTATCATAAATTTACTCTGAAATTCTACAGATAATTTCAAAAAAATATCAAAGAAAAATATTTTTTTAGTTATTCATTTCTACAGAGTAGCAGTTATTTCAAACCTTTTTTTTAATCTAGAAATGTTTAATCTTTGGAGAAAATCAAAATTTTAAGAAATAACTTGAGGGAAGAAATAAAAAAAGCGATAGAGAGAAAGTAAGCTTAAAAATTATTGTACAAAACGGAAGGTAAGTAGGTACATAATGGCTACGTCGCTCAATGCAAGCGTGAGTAATGTGACATTTGACGCCACTTTCTTTTGCCTTCTTTATCCTAGCTTAATTATATCTGATTATTTCTCGTTACCTTACGGTAGCAGTATATTCCCTTTCCTATACTATCTTCAGACATGATCGGTTTGGGTCTGCAATGTTTTATTATTTTTATATCTTGTTCTGAATTTAATGTGAGTAACGTGACGCACAATGGACACACATATATGTATATGATTACAAACACATTACCTGCAACTTTTAATCCAAACACTGAAATCGATACATTACTTGTTTAATTAAAGGAATATTCTACCTTAAGAAATTCAAAAGAAATTTGATTTTACAAAAACCTGCTCAAAACATAGTGTGAGTAACGTTATCTATTATATGAGTTACGTTCCGTAATGAAATTCTTCCAAGACTAACAAAATTTGAGTTTTCAATATTAGATCACTGAACTTCAGAATTTTCTAAAAACAATTACTGGGATTTCTTATAGTTAGTATTTGACAATTTTAGGTAGTTATGTCTTTTTATAGACACTGGAAAGGGAGCTGACACTTCTGAAAGAGTATCATATTTAATATCCATCCATTGGCTGATAACTGTTGAAGTACGAGCTAGTTTGAGCATAAATGTCAGCTATGCTTTTTTTGTCTGGATAATATAGCTCCTTTAGTATGCCAATGAACCAGTAATCAGTTTCAGGCTGATAAACTGCATACCACTTCCCTACTTCCAAGGCAGTGCCATTAACGCAATGCTTATGAGTCTTTAATAATCTTTTAAAAGGCATATGCTGGATAATGGTGACGGTTCCACTCTTCCTTCAACACTGCACACAATTTCATGACTGTGTGATATCTTTGAGATCTTTAGCTGTAACAAAAAGTTTCTGCAAATGCAGATTCTTAGAATGTTCTTGAATTTCTTTACTTCTAATAGTCAGCATCCGAACTGTTGATGGGGCACTTGTAAATGCGTCAAATAAATCAACACTTCCTGTACAATGAACTTTCGTTTCATTACCAATCTGAGCACTCTTCTTTCCATAAGCACCAATGCCATCAACTTGACCTTTGCCATGATTTGTTGCAAAATAGTTCCATTTGATTTTTTTTTTGTGACTCCTCTCTATAAAAGCTAGTGGAGCTTTTGAATTGGTTTGAAGATCCGTAACTCCATATTGTAATGTCTGTATTCTGCTGGTAGGCATTGCAAGATTTTATCAGTAAATATAGCAGTTAATACCTTTGAATGATCCATAGTATCGGATACTATGGCTAAACTGTATTGTTCCTCATACTATTACCAGTATATGGAACAAGTGAAAACTGTGATTCTGACCATAATCAGTACTTGGGCTTGATAGAAGCTCTTATAATTTTCAGAAAATTCTACTTGAATCAATGCAAGAGAAGATCCTTGCTCAAGAGCAGATTTCTTATCTTCATCATAGCAGATGGCTGTACTTTTTTCGTGTAAACATGTGGTAGATACCGTTTCAGGTGCACGGAGTCAATTGTTGGTATACATTGTGGAAATCGCTGTGAGTAACGTGACAGTTTCGTTTTCCTTCACATCAATAGCTAGCAGTCTTTACTTCTATATGTGAATCCAGACAGTAAAATGAAAAATTAAAAAAAAAAACAATTATTGTGAGTAACGTGACATCACTGACACTAATGTCATCTATATAGTTCCACATGGAAAATGATTACCCTTTATTGATAACATATAATTTACTAGTAACACAAGACTTTAGCTTTGTTTGTTGGTTTACAATGAAGTTCAGATCAACTTGCACCTTACTTCGTAAATAACAAATACATCAAAGTTGAATACAAAATACCAATTTACGAGAGACTGAATGTATTCTATTGAAGAGAAGCCGTTTTCTTATATATTAGACTATTAGCCATATATATCAGATGTTTTTGGAATCTATAATTCCCTCCTTTCATTTGAAATGAAAATACCAAGCCATTCTCATGTGTCAGTATTTGACATGGGTGTCCACAGTTACATGGATCAAACGCTGTACAAGTTGGGTGCTTTTAACCCGTGCTTCCCAATATAAACCATTTATATGTTTTGAAGTCTGGAAATTCTTATTAAGTTTCGTACAAACAAGAAGACGATCTTCATCCATAGTTGATCGTGGTAAATTACACAAAATATATGTGGCTGAATTTAAATTTTTAACTTTAATTTTACTTTAATTTAGCTTTAACTTAAATTTTTAACTATGCTAAATAATGCGCCACTACACAAAGCCATCATCATCACTATGGGATGGTTTGAGGACCATGACGATGACTTTTCCTTGCTTCAGTGGCCCGCTCAGTCCCCGGATCTCACCCCGATTGAAAATTTATAGGATGAGTTGGAATGGGCTGTTTGCCTCCGTCAGATCACTGCGTGACACACTCGTGTCTGCATGGTACACAATATCTCAACAACATTTTCATCATCTTGTGGAATCCATGCCTCGACGAATTGTTTTGAGGGCTAAAGGAGGCCCAACACGCCACTAGGTAGGTGTATCTAATAAAGTGGCCGGACAGTATATATATATATATATATATATATATATATATATAATATGTGTGTGTGTTGTGTGTGTGTGTGTGTGTGTCTTTAAAACTTACAATTACAATAAAGTCAAATCATAATAATTGAAAAGAAAGTTAATTCAATAAGATAATAAGATAATAAAAAAAACAAGCAAACTTTTCTTGATGTGATTTAAAATATAAACAATATATACTTATTCAGCTAGGAGTATGAATTATTTATTTAATTCATTAACTTCATTTTAATTTGATGTATCCGTTTGATGTATCTTTCACTGAGCTGGGTTATTCTGGGACGGGACCGAGCTGATGAGGGTGTAGAAACACGAAACGGCGTCGTCCTCGGTTACCCAGCAACTTAATCTAAAATCAGCTCAGTAAAATTTTTGCTATTGAGTTATTGTGTGTTTTTTATTGTTTTTTTAAAGTGTTTCTTTGATGTTCTTAACATCGTACACACGTTAATTTTGATTTCATTACCTATATTTTAATACAACAAATTCTTAAAAAGCTAAGCGGGTTGCTAGCGTGAATTTGTTATTACCCTCTTTTATTGTTTATTTGATTTTTTGATATTAGTGAAATGAGGGGTCATTCTTTTAAATGTTTGTCCGTTTGATGTATTGTATCTTTCACTGAGCTGGGTTATGCTGGGACGGGACCGAGCTGATGAGGGTGTAGAAACCCGAAACGGCGTCGTCCTCGGTTACCCAGCAAATTAATCTAAAATCAGCTCAGTGAAATTTTTTTTTTATTTATTGTGTGTTTTTTATTGTTTTTTCAAAGTTTTCTTTGATGTTCTTAACATTGTACACGTTAATTTTGATTTCATTCATTTTAATTTCTTCCACTATTTTTTTTTTTCAATTCGCAATTTCAGCTGTTTCATCTACTAACCGAAAACTTCTATTATCACAGGGGTTTTGGTGGCCTCTGTGGTAATTGTCTGTCCTGTCTGAGTTGAAACTCGTCAGTGGTTTCGATTTCTTTTCTTGATGGTACGTTCTTGTTCGAAGAATGGTGATATTTTTACTACTAAGACATTTGTTTTACATTTATCTTGTCTTTTTGAATTCAGTGGATAAACAGACGCATTTCTTTTGCCTTTTGAATAGGATACTAGTGTAAATTCTGTAACGGATCAAAAAAGAAAAAAAAGAAAGGCGATTGTTGTACTTTAAAGAGAAAAAAATGAAATGAAATAAAATAGAAAAACAAACCATCTACATTCATTGTGTATTTTATGTTTAGTGTTTCTAAATTAAAGATTACTGCTCTTTAGGTTTTTGAGGTTATTAATGAAAAATTTGCAAGAATATGATAAACTTTTTATTGAGATGCTTCGCTATTAACAAAAGTAAAAATCAATAATCATTACTTAAAAATGTCATAAAAGTAATAAATTTATTAATTCGTACTTAAGATAATCGTAAATCGTTATACTGAATTAATTAAAAAAATTATTACTGCTTCAATAACTTAAATCCCGAAACTGAATATTTGAATTAATGCCAGAAACTTAATCTACACCAAATAGGCCGTAAATTGATCTGCCTGAACCAAAATCTAATTAGATCTTATCATTATACTTAAAAAGTTTGAAATGCCGCATATATTAGAAGTCCAACATTTCGAATAATTTATAGAAAGTAATTAAAGAAATATAAAACAGTAATTGTGAAATTCATGTCTTAATTTAAAGTTATTCTACCGTTCAGGCATATCCTTGTAGTCAAGGCGATGGCCAGCCGTATACGTCTAAACCTGGGTTCGAATCCCGGCGTGGGGTTTGGAGGTTTCTTTCTTCTTCAACGCTTGAAGCTTTATTAAAAAAAAAAAATTAAGTGAATTGATAAAAGGAAACATTTTTAACATTTATTTTTTATATCAGGCTTAGAATTCCTGATTAGCTTTAGCATATCATTTAATTCTAAATTTTTAGCACCAAATGATATTCTTGAACATCAAGAGCACTAAAATATCAAAGTAGTAAAAGTTGAATTCTTATTTTCTAAGTAAAATTACGCAATTGTATTTTCTAAAATAATCTTGAAGATTCTACTTTAAAATTTTAAGTTATTTAGATCGACAATAGTTGATGGAATTACAGTATTTGTTAATAAAAAATAATGAAACCACAATCTAAAGATTTTTTTTTTTAAATTAATACAGTTAATACTTTTCCTAGACCTAAAAAAACTATAGAAGAATTGTCGAAGAATTAAGAATGACATAGGCAGCTCGAAGGAGAGAAAGAGAAGGAACTAAACAAGGGCAAAGAAAGCAAAAATCCATTCCAATCAGAAATTCGAACCCAGATTCAAATATGACAAAAGGAAAGATTTTTATCAATTTTTTTTTTTCATATCAGGTTTAGAATTCCTGATTAGCTTTAGAATATCATTTGACCAAGTTAGAAGGTTACCGTAGAGGCGACTCAGCTATACCTGAACGGCTATGTGGCAGTATTGGTAAATGCGACCTAATAAGTTGCCTTAATAAATATTTAGACGTAATTGATAAAATCACAATCTTATTATAAAGCTTAATTTAAGATTTTATTGACGGATTTTCTTCTAATAAATTACAGTAAGATATTTTAATTCTAGAAAGAAAATAAACTGCATTTTTAAAATTACCACAAATGAGAATATCTCAGCGATAACCAATCATATTAAAACTTTTTAGTTCTTAAATCTTGAAAGGCAGAATGAACGTGGAAAAACAAACGATATGGAACGTCTAAACATCATGTTCAATAGTTAACGTATTTGAAACCATTTTAGAAGTATAGGATTATTTTCGCTAGGGTTTTCTGAAGTACAACAACAGTATTTTAACAACAATTGTCAATTGCTGGAAAAGGTTCAAAGGTTAAAAGTGCATCCCAACAGTAAGTGCTTACGACACTTTGGCTGAAGTAGGCCTGCTTTAGATAGAGCTAGTGAATTTAGGAAATTCTTTCTGTATTGAAGTTCTTTTCTTCCGCGACGTAAAAATACAACTTTTGCAATGTTTTTTTCCCAGGCTCAGGAGCAAAACTCCTTGATTATTTTTTTTCAGTTACTTTAGACCTTTCTCAGATTTGGGTTAAACTCTCAAATTTTTAAATGGATCCCACATGGCCATTTAAATTTTTTTCTAAATGTTTATATACTTTCCATTACTACAAAACTGTTAGTCCTAGACTAATTTCGTTGGATTCAGCATAAAAATTGTGCTAAAAAAGTAATGGGAAACAAAATTTGGTTCTATTTGATTGATTAGGAGATGAGGTATTCAAGAAATAACGTAAAATAAGGGGCGCGACACCTAAAAAAATTAATAACTTCAAAAATTTATATCTCGACAAGTATTTATATTATAAAACAGCACACTTTTAGTAATATTAAAAATATATATTCATGACAGTTTCGAACATAGAAAAGTCAATTAGACAACATCACGATAATTTCATAATCTTCAAAATATAAAGTACTGAAATAAACCACTTCTCTATCATATCTTCAGAAACATCAAATAATCCTTATCTGGTTCATTCACTTTATATTGTTTTGTTTTGTTACTGATTGTTTTTGGCTAGAATTTATGCTATTATTATGTTATTGTTATGATTATTAGACGATAAATGTCAGTTGGTACGTTTTTTGTAATTATTAGAATTTGCTTTGTATCTTTATATTCGATCATGATTTGAAAGGGAAAGAAGATGTATTTTTTTTCTCTTTTTCTTTACTGTAGTTTGTATTTATATTTTATCCTGAAGAAGGCCCGTTATTGGGTTGAAATATAGATTTGATGTTTCTGAAGATATGATAGAGAAGTGGTTTATTTCAGTACTTTATATTTTGTCAATTAGACAATAGATTTAACGTGCGTTAGTATATTTTTACAAGTAAAATAAAACAAAGAACGCACATAACTAAACAAAACACAAAATTCACTGAGCTATTTTTTGATATTTGTGCTGGAAATTGGAGACAGTACTGTTTCGAGGCTTATTGGCCTCTCATCAGTCCAAATCCATCCAGCATACCAAGCTCAGTGAAATGGGACGATATACAAAACGGACAAACATACAAATCAATGACCCCTGAATTACAAAAACATCAAAATAAAATAAAGAATAAAAATGGGTGAATAATTAATTCCCGCTAGCGTTTAGCTTAGCATCAAGGAATTAATTTATAACAAGATTAGTAATTAGACAATAGATTTAACGTGCGTTAGTACATTTTTACAGTAAAATAAAACACAGAACGCACATAACTAAACAAAACACAAATTCACTGAGCTATTTTTTGATATTTGTGCTGGAAATTGGAGACAGTACTGTTTCGAGGCTTATTGGCCTCTCATCAGTCCAAATCCATCCAGCATACCAAGCTCAGTGAAATGGGACGATATAAAAAACTGACAAACATACAAATCAATGACCCCTGAATTACAAAAACATCAAAATAAAATAAAGAATAAAAATGGGTGAATAATTAATTCCCGCTAGCGTTAGAGGTGAATAAGCCTCTATATATATATTTTACACTCAAAACAATTACACACACACACCAACACATGAGGATATTTATAAAAATAATATCATTACGAAGACTTAAAAAATATTAATATATTTGTATACATATATATGTACTCCTTGGGGATCTGTTAGATCTGTATAGGAAGAAAATTATCATATCTTAAATACAAAAAATTACGAAAAATTAATTTTTCGGGCTTTTGCTTTGGTGAAGTTTTAAATTAATTCATCTACATCGATTGTAGATGCAATTTCATGCTCTCTAGTTATTATTGCTAGACCAGTGAGTCATTATAGAGTGAGTGTACGTTTTTATAAGTGGTAATTTTGAAAAACTCCTTTCTGAGCTTGCTACCGATAATGTTAATGCATCAAGAATTCTCATAACAATAAACACATTTCGAACACTGTTTTTCAAAATTATTTTTGCTTATCTAATGAAAAGAAGCATTTTCTGGAATTCGCATTGTATTATTTGTAATTCACTAGATAAATCTGTTCCGTCATTATCTCTAGAATTATCATGTTTTAAGTAATTTTTCCAATGTCAAAGATTTTTTTAAGCAGTTCCGTTGAAGTACTTTTTTGTAATTCATATATATTTGAAAGAAAACCAAACTTTTCATTAATTGTAGACTTGTGCAATTGCGGTATCAATAATTGAAAAATAAAATCTACTTAAAATTTTTGTTTAAAATCTGTTATGATTTCATCCTCTGCTTCTTACACTACTGTTTTTTTTTGTTTTGTTTTATTAAGTCGAAGTGTTTCTTATTCAAAATTAGGCGTTATATCTAAGACTTCAGAGATGCTTTCTGAATTCGTCATCATTTCGTATTTTCATTAAAACATTTTTTTATTCATTTATGCAGTTTTTGGCACCATTTATAGCAAGGCTTTTTATTCTGAAGCCTTGCTATAAACTGTTGTTTATTTGTAAAGTTTATTTCAAAAAAGTAAATTATTCCACATTAATAAGGATACGATAAATTTGAACTTCGTTAAAATTTTAAGAAGTCTATTTGCTTCTAATTTCGTAGTATTTCCTCTTCATAAACTATCATCTTGAGATATTTCTTGCAGTGCTTCGCAAACATCGGACAACTTATATCTTAGGGGCTTCAATGAGCCAATTCGACTATAACTTCGTTTATCATAGACTGGTAAGAGTGTAAAATTACTTTTATATCTTTGGAGGTATTCCCATCGATGCGACGAGTCGAGCCAGAAAAAAAGATGATGTACCGTGTCAAAAAATGCTATGGCATCCAAACTATTAGCATTGCAATTCACTGCTAAATTTAATGAATGTGAACTACAGGGGGTACATACATTGCTCTTGGGTTAATAATTGAAATTCCCTCTCTACACACCTTTTACATCATTATAAGATCTTGAACATTTTAGTCGTGTTTTTTGGTTCTTTTTTTTATCTTATTTCTGAGAATACGTAAATTATACTAAAATACTAAATATATTTATTTACACTATTCAAACAGTATTTACTTAACTTTAAATTATAGACTATCTATCTTTTCTTTGTTTTTAAATAAGGCTGGCGGCCCTAGGCGATCGCCAGCCTTACCGGCCCTGTGTTCTTGGTATACGATGTCATTCTGTTTTAGTTCATTAAATAAGTTTTAAAAATTGGGTAATTTAATGATGGGGCTGTTAGTGCTACTTTTTTTTTGTGCAGACCCTAATAAATAATGTTGCTGTGATGCCTTGTTACCAGATAACTCTGTTCCAAAATAAAATATGAAGTAGGCTCTCTTAAATTACTTTTTTTTAAATGAATATGTTATTCACCATTTATCTATTTGAAACAATTTTTTTTATTTCTATGAAGATTGTCTAAAGTTGCAAAATAATCAATTGCAATGTATCCCCTCTGCTTGGTAAGTAAGTGTTCCTAAATCAAAATATCAGCTATTAACTATCAGATAACGATGTTATGAGTAAACAATTACATAATGAAGCTGATTATTAAATATTAAAATTAGTTCATTTTCTGCAAATTTTCACCTTGGATGATTAAACATATTTTTAAAAAAATACTCCAAAATCCATATCAGAAAGTTTATTTCCAGATTACCAATTTTATTCTTTAAATCTTTTCTATACTTTGTCTTTCATCGTATTTACTTATGTTGTATCTAATCTTCCAATCGCCCTCTAGTTGTTTTTATAGTGATTTTTAAAGTAGCTACATTGTACAGGAAAACTCACATTTAAAATTTATGTTGCAATTAATCTTTTATATATCATTGGCCAGCAGTGATTCAATTTAACTTTAATACAGTTTCAATTCTTATAAAAGAAGTTAGGAAGAGAAGATCCTACAAAAATTTTCCAAATGCTATTAGGATTTAATTCAGAGCCGTTTCTAGATGTTCTGACACCCTAGGCGAGAAATGAAAAATGCCGCCCCCTCTCTTTCAAATGCCGCCCCCACCAAAAAAAAAAACAAAAAAAAAAAACGATAATCCTATTTTAACAACCAAAAAAACAAAACAAAACAGAATCTTCAATTCAACAACCAAAAAAAAAAAAACGGAATTCGTCCTTCGGCCGCCCTAGGCGGCTGCCTACTCTTGCCTAATGGTAGAAACGGCCCTGATTTAATTATATAAAGAATTACTGCATTCATTATTAAACTCAATATATTGCCATTCAGTTCACTTTGTACTTTAAATTGAAGTCTCACTTATAAACGGAGTTTATAATAAGTTTATAATAAGTCTCACTTATTTATTGAATTTCTTTACAATTTTTTTTTAGATGACTTCCTTTTTATATAATGATGATTTTTTTTTTCCTCTTAATTTGTTCACAATATTCTTTGCAGTGTTCTTTAATTAAATTTGAACTCTTGTTTTTGATTCAGAAGTTAAAGCTTAAGTTTTGTTAAATTTTAATCAGTAAAAATTATGTATTTGTTCTAGTACTTACAAAATAAGTGCTTTCTTTCTTTTATAATTTTAACCAGTATTTAATCTATTCTAATTTTAAAAAGGAAAGTTGCCATCTCCTACAAGGCTCTATCAATTTTAGAAATATTTTATAGAAAAAAAAAATTTGATTTTATGCTGTTTATGTAGGGCCAAATTTCATAAGGGAGAGAGATAATATTATTCTTTGGCCACACGAACTCTTAAACGAGGTTTCTGCTATCCCATAATGCCTTGGGGGAAGTTCCTGCATCACCCTTCCCCGATCACCAAGGAACCAATTACAGGGAAAATTCTTGGGCGAGTTTAAAAGGTCAGTAGTTGGAACAAAAGACTTCAGCGATTTTGGAAGAGTTCAATATAAAGGGGACATAAAAGTAGGGACAAAAATGTACTGCCACTTTGGCGAAGAGCTATTCAAGAAGAAAAGAAAAAAAGAGAAACCCTTAAGGGACTGTTTAATAAAATGAAACCGCAATCTGTAATCTAATTAAATGCTGATCTAATTCTCCTGCTTGAAAAATTGGAAAAAAAAATCTTTTTTTTTAATAAATGGTGGTTAAAGAAAATTTTTATTCAATTATTCCGAATTAATTTTTTTTTACTACAATAAAAATTTTGGGGTTAATTGAATTTGATTATTATTATAATAATTCTCCTCTGGTAAAACGGAATAAATAGGTAAACAAGATAACTAATTCCAAAAACAATTCTGAAAATTTTTGGGAAAATCTCGCATAGTATTGCTATAATCATATGCAAGCAATCCCGGTAAAAGTTTTAAGGAAAAAACTGGCAAAACGAGCATCAGTTCCTTTACAAGAAAATATTAAGAACTTCTTAAGCTAAGAAACTGATAATAATAAACTATTTGCTAATGAAATAACAATGAGCTTCCAGTATATCGCGACAACTAATCTTAGTTACGTAATTGTATAACGTTCAACTGTGATTAGAGCGGAAAAGTCAATTTAAAAATTGAAAATTCAAAATACTTAGTCGCAAATAAGATTCGTTGTGGTTTTTCGGAATACAAAATATGGAACAGCTTCCTTTTAAGTAAATGCAAAATCTTTCTGTGAAGTGAAAAAACAAAATTTTCAGAGATAGTTGCAGTGGGTAAAGAATTAAGAAATAATACTATCTAAAATCCTAAGTCCTAAAATAGAAAGAGAAAAGGTAAAAAGTGGAAAAAAATTGAATGAGAAAAAGCTTGACTGTTTGCTTCATGAAAAGCAATGGTCTGATTTTCCGGTGACAATACAGATAAAAGACTAGTAACATATATTTTTTTATCTGAAATTGTACCGTAATAATGCAAGAATATTTTCAAATCAATATATCTGTGCTGAAAATGAAATTTCGACTACTTCAAAGAATTTCGAAATAAGCAAAGTTAATGCTCAAAAGAGTCTAACCTGGGAAAATATTTACGGGTATGCAGTTATCCACTTGTATATTTATTTAATTTGCAATTATAAAAAATGTCGCTTTAAATATATAATTATTTATTGAAGTGTCGTTTACTTAAAACCTGGCTTTTCAACATATTTTTGGAACTTTCCGATATCCTAATTTTTTTAACTATCTCAGCATAGACGGAATTAGCATAGACATATTTGGAGGGGGCGGCAGTTGTCCCCCCAGTATTTTGAGGGAAAAAAAGAAATATAAGTCGACAAGCATTATTCACTTTTTTAACTAACAAATTTCTCACGAGTTAAATTATCTACTAGTTACTTCAATGGTAATTTAAAATACTTTAAGGTTTGCGTGTGATTTAGATTTTTTGCCCCCCCCCCCCCCCAATAGAGAAGTTTGCCTCCCCCCAATAAAAATGCTGAAATTCCGCTTATTGGCCTCAGTACACAAAGTGGAAAGGCTGGAGCTTTTAAAAAGATTTTGTTCGTCCATCACCAACTCTAGAGTCCAAACTATAAATCGGACAAACATAACTTAAGGGAACCTTTACGACTTGTAAAAGTGGGGAAAAAAAACGAGTTCCAATTCTGTGAGACGGGAAGTGACTGATAATGAAACATGTACGGGGTCACTGTGGTTTCGTGTACAACCTGAAACATGTGTTTGCCTTGTTATTATTAAGCAAGTGAATATAATCTTGTGCTAAAGCATAAATTTAAGGGAAATTCATAATAATAAAAAAAAGGAAGTTACTGTGGATGGCACTTCCAATATCACATTAGCTGCCCGATGCTTCCCTGGATGCCTCAAGCTCTCCGCTTTGAGACTAATTTAAGGAAAGCAATGCAGGAAAGCACTACTTCGCAATGTGACATTAGGAATGCCACCCACAGTACATTAACCTAAGGAAAAATGTAAAAAAAGTTAGGAAAATAATAAGAATAATAACATTGAGACATTGTCCACGCGGACATTGAGAAAAAAAAGGATCAAGAGAAAAAAAAAAGTACATACACGGATTCGAACCTACAGCATCAGAATATGAGTTCATACCTTAATGAGACGATTGCATTTCTAACATTTAGACTCATAGCAAAAATACAATGAAAACAATGCCAAATACCTCGAACATGGGGGAAAGTTGACCCCCGAAAATACCCTATGGTTTGGGCCTCTGAACACGACGGTGAAGTCCATTCGGAAGTTGTTTTGGGGGGGCGGGACAGATGCAATAGCTACCGATTTTGGTTGCTATCACAGTAGCTCCCAAGTGGGTCGCTAAAAAAGGCAGAAAAAAAAATAAATAAGTATCTAAGTGTCTACGTAAAATCGTTATCTTTTCCGAAGTTAAAGAAACGAGAGATAAGTCTTATTTAATCCTTATATATTATTTCTCAAAGGTGTTTTGTTGTCGGTACGGCATATTTCTCTTAAGACTTCATCAAAATCAATGATTGAGACATCATTTTGAAGATTAGTTTCTCCGCTAATGACGAAAAATAAACAAATTGTTTAAAATTAATGTTTTCGTTAAAAAGCTTTATTTTAAAAACCTTTTTATAAAAATGTAGACATGCTTTAACAGAAGCGACTTATTTTTCGAAAGCGAAAGAAAATTTCAAATAATGCTGTAGCGTCGTAACTTTTTGGAATAAAAATGCACTTTAAAAAAGATATTTCATCGTTTATTTAATAAGAACAGGTAAAAAAACAAACAAAGATTTATGTTTTAATAAAAATAAGCGGTTTATTACAATAAAAAACATAACAATTTGTCAACTTCTCATATATTATTTCTGAAGGTTTTTTTTTTTTTTTTATCTCACTTAATACTTTATTAAAATCAATGATTGAGATATTTTGAAGATTAAGTTCATCGCTAATGACGAAAAATAAACAAACTGTTTAAATTATTGTTTTCGTTAAAAAACTCTTTATTTTAAAAACCTTTATAAAAATGTAGAAGGTGCCATCTATTGAATCCGTTCATTTATTTATTTCCACATTACCATTCGGTGACTGATCAATATATACCATGCGAATTATTCGCACGGGTCAACCTTTTTATAAAAATGGAGAAGGCGCCATCTATTGACAATGGGTTTAACTAACATGCACGACAGCTGTTGGATTTGTTTATTATTTCTCAAAAGTGGTTTTTTTGGTGCGAATTATTCGCACGGGTCAACTAGTCTAATAATAATGTTAGGAATGAAAATTAGATTTTATTCAATTTTAACTTATCTAAAAATTTAAGTTAAGACATAATGTTCTTTGTCTCAAGCTAATAATATCAATTCCTTAGAATAAAGCAAATTGAAATGTTTGAATAGAATAAAGCAACTAATCAGTCTATCGCAGATGGTGATTTGTTAGAAAAATCATAATAATATTTGATACTTAAAAATGAAATACAGTATAAACCTAGAAAAAGTAAAAGTTCGAGTTTTAATGGCAAATATTTGTGCTTCTCAATGTTAATTTTTGACGGTAGGTTCCAAAATTTTAATAAAAGAATATTTCAGTAATATAGATTGAAATTAATGGAAATTATTTGATCCACGAAGGGAAAACATCCGTTGGATTTGTCTGTTCATTTGTACATCCGCTTGAAGACCTTTCGGAAAATTTATAGACCAAATCTAGAATTGATTAATTAGATCGATGTTTTATTAAATTGTTAAATAAGATTTACTGGAATTTAATGCATTTAAGAAATTCACATATAAAAGAGTTCGGAGCAATTCTGAAACTCAAACAACGATGAATTGATTGAAAAATAAATTCATTAAAATTCTATTATCTAAGATACTTTTTAACAAAATTGAATTTTGTCATTTATTGTTTTCTATTAAATATTTTAAATAGATTTTAAATTAAATAATGTTATCCCATTTTTTCGTTTGTAACCCTTAAGACACTGAAAACTCTCATTTTGTACATTCTTCTTACTTTGTCCAGATGCAACATTCCATTCATATAAAGCCATCAAAACAGAACAGAATTCCTAAGAGATCATTTATGAGAACTCAGAATAAGACATACATATTCCATCTTGTTTATTTCCTACAACATTAAAATTGATGCACATTTCCTTCAAACCGAAATCATATTGATTTTAAGATTCTCCGAAATTTCAAAGCAGAATAATAAATTAGCTGAATGGCAAATATAAAAGTTACATCTGGAGTGTTTTGTTCTGTGAATTATTTTTTTGTAGCAGAATCATTTACAGAACAAAACATTGGAACTTGAAACTACGAATAATGATAATTTATTCATATAGGAAACACTTTATTTAAATGTTTCTTTAAGCGATCTTTAAGCAAAGAAACTAAAGTGAACATTAAGCAGAGTGATTAATAAAAATACAGTAAAATTACAGAATATTTCAAAACTACACGAACTAAGATTTGTTATCTTATCGAAGCAATCTATAATTTTTAAATTAATTATTTTATAAATATTAACACAAAAAAACTTTAAAAAAAATATTTCGACATTAGAACACATCATTAAATTTCTTCATTCTTCGTTCGAGATTTCGAGAATTCTATTTATTTGAAAATTTGATTTAAAATGCATAACAAGAAAATCAAAAAAATATATTTCAAAAAATTATGAAGATGATCGGAATGATATTACACAACAGTATTATTGGTAACAAGGTTAAAAATTTTCCAGTGGTAAAAGAAAGCATTCCGATTTCCAAAATTCAAATTCCAAAAGAAAAATTCAGCAATTTTAAGTAGTAATAAAAGCCAGAGATTGAAGTGTGTATTTCATTCAGTACATTACGTTAATTCAATATAAAAAGGGAGGAATGACATCTTTTAATATCTTGGAAAAGACAAGATAGTTTTTTTCTGTATTAGAATGATATTTACTAACTGATCATCTATTTTTTTACTACTAGATAGACATTTTGTTAAAATTGAAATATCTGTCGTTTGTATAATGACATATTTGGATTTTAAATAAAAACTAACTTTGACAAACATCGATTTATGTAAAACAAATCGTTTGACTCTTCTGAAAGGAAAACCTTCCCTGAATAAAGTTCATTCTATAGATTAAGACAGACAGAAGAACTTTTAAAAGCAAGAATATCTTTTTCGTACAAGTTTACTAATAAGATAATTTCTGATGAGCTAGCTCTACTGGATACAGTGCAATTGACCAATAAAGTGGGCTAACTTCTGTTCAGTGACATGCAATATTTTAATAATCTTTTATCAGAGTTGTTATTGATAAAACCATGCAAGTCATGCAGATATTACCACTTTGAAAATCTTTCATTCAGGTTTCATTGAAGAAAATTTTTTTTGACGAAATGCCATGAAATTTATAGTTACACAATTAATGACCAAAGATTTTGTTGTTTTTCTTGAATACTAGCTCCATTTCAGCTATCAAGTATAATATTAATGTATCTTAAATTCTAATCTTTTTCATCTACAGTAGGTAATGATAACAATTGTGTCCATATTCCGGGATAGTTCCTACCATTGTGAACTCAAGTTCAACTAGTTGGAGATAATCTTGCGTACTTAATTTCACAGCGATAAATAACTTATTTATTTAATGAAATCGATGTAATCAGAATCTTGGCATTACTTTTGTTTTACTATATTAATGACAATAAGTCAAACAGTATTCTCAAGAATGTTTACAAAACAAAATAAAAAAAAAGTACCTGGTGCACAGAATATCTGATTTTTGCTTTATCATGCACTCTATCATGCACTTTATCATGAATGTTTTCTACGGGATTTTCACAAGGCTTTTTGTATCTTACCGGACTCTTATAAATACTGTAAATTTTATTTGTAACTACACTCTTAAATGGCTTATCTAATTATTAGGTCGAAACCTGGTTGTTAATTTCATTATCCTCTGTTTATTAAATTGTGATTTAGTCAGCCACACCGGCTTTGTTTCTGAATTTTTAGCAACGAACAGTTGTTGTGTATATAGATAATCATTTCCCTTATGATTATGTTTTTCAATAGAATTTGTTCTGTAAAATATTTTTTTTGATTTAGTTTAAGACTCGAGAATAAGCAGCATTTCGAGTTGAATAGAAACAATTATAATAATGGCTCGAGAAACATTAGAGTAATGCCGCGTAATGTTAAGTGGGAACGATTGTTGAACAATGAAGAATCACGAGGAGAGAGCCGTGCTGTTCGGACAGTTGCTGAGGGAGAACAGTTGAAGCCGGGAATTTGGCGTGAGAAGGCGAACTTGGAAAAATGCCGTGACTTATGGATTTGGACGAAGCTATAAAAGCTATCCGAGATGAATCGCATCAAGCAAGTTTGATTCGAAGAATGTGATTTCATATAATATGGAAATTTAGAGGAATTTAACATTGAAGGACAAATGTTATGTTTTCTTTCTGAGTTTTTGCAGGAGAAGAATCCTCGGAAAATCCAACGGCCATTTTGAATCGGCGTTCGAAGAATGGAACGAAGTCGGACATATTGGATTCGGCGATGCCTTAAAAATAATGTAACGCACTTTGGAGGTTAATAAGATTCCAGTTCCCGAATAAAGATGCAATTGGTATATATGGCTGTAGCTATTATGGAAGCTCAAGAATCTACTCGTAAGTAAGACTTTTAATAAACTTTGTTGCAGATATTCAAAGCAGTTACTTCGAGGCCCAATACCAGAAGATAGTATCTTATTATAGAAGAATGCATCCTTAGATCAACCAGAACATTAAACGCGAAATCAAGGTCGTAAATAGTATTAAATCACATAAGGTGATTAATTGAAAGTATCGTAGAAAATTATCACACTAGTGGTTAAGCCTAGTATTATTCGATTCTTTAATAAATAAAGATAAAAGTATGTTGTGATCTAATAAGAACATTTCAAGTAGTTCTTGGATAATTTAAGAGCAAGTAAACTTTGTATTTAAAGTTAGGGAAGATAATATATTTTCACTTAGGGTAAAAAGCTCTTAGGACTATAAGTTTAATAGGAAGTTTGTAATGATATTTCATGTTCACATAGGGTGAAAAACTTAAGATAATTTATTTTCACATAGAGTGAAAAGTTCTTAGGACTGTAAATTTAATAGGAAGTTTGTAATGTTATTTTAGTTTCACATAGGGTGAAAAACTAAGAGAACTATTTGTTAAATAGAAAGTTTTAAAGTAATTGTTACTGAATATATTTCACGATAATATAAATGTATAAATAAGTTAAGAAGATTGTGAAATTAGAAGCATTGAATGTTGTATTATCAGATAGAGAAATTATTCAGATTATTGTAAATGATATATATCATATATTTAAGAATCTAGCTGATTACTTAGTTTATGAAATATTGATTGTAAGCAAATGCAAGTTAGTAAAATATTGCTTTGTGTGCCTTTATACTTTGAAATATTCTTGTCAATCAACACCTCCATCCTTGCTTTGTTTTAAGTTCAGCTTCTAGCTTTAGCTGTTGCTGTTGTCTATCTAATACAGCAGAGTTTACTTTTATATTAAATTTTATACATTATAAAGTTAAAGTTTAATTATTAGTACTCATCAACAATGTACGTAAAAAAATCTCAAATTTACAATTTTTAAATATTTTCTGTGGGTACGTAATTGACTCTTTTATCCTAAATAGATTTTTAAACGAATAAAAATATCTTCTTCAAGATATCCATTGCCCAAATGTTTTCCATTCTTGAGAGCGAAGATCTTATTCCAGTCGCCCTCCCAATGTGGACAATTTCCTTTAGATAAAAACAATTTGGTTTTCAATTTCCTTTGAGTCGCCAGATTTCTTTCATCCATTTTTTACATGAAAGCTGTATGCCAACCGATTTATAGGACAGAAACAAGTGATTATTCCACTGATTACTGTTCCATTCACTGGTCGCCCTTCACTGGATGAGCTTAAGTATTCTGTCACTTCCTAAGTTAACTGTTAAGAATGTAATAGCAATAGAAGAATGAATGTTTTGAATTAACCCAAAACAGAGATTGGTATATTTGTTTCTCACTAATCTCCATTATTATATTTGTTGAAATAAACACTTCTTTGCTGTCATTTGCCTTCATTTCTCTGTAGCTAGATAACATTATACAGATGACATTTACATTGATATTGAATGCAGCTGGCAATCGTCATGAAATAGAAATCTATGAAGGATGCATTGTCCTATATTTCTAACTATGGATAACTTCTGCTTAATTATAACGGATATGTACACACACATTAAAATATTAACTAAAAGCATAAAAATCAAGTTAGTAATCTCTACATTCGAATGAAGTAATACGAGGGTCTCAAGCCAAAAGGTTCTATGTGCGTTTTACCATTTTCTTGCCCGTAGAACTTTCCGGCACCGAGAAAGCTCAAAGAAGTAAAAGAAGTGAAAATAGAACCTTTTGGAATAATCAGCTGATAGGCTAGAACTAGTTTTTCAAACACAATCTTCTGGCACACGACAGATGTCGCCAAAATAAACCGTTTAGCACACAGAACTAAAATTTATCAAAAGTGCACATAGAAACTTTTGGCTTGAGACCCTCGAATAATTTATGAACGCTACTACGACTATTTACTATAATTAAATTATTTATTGAATCCTACAATCTTTAGTTTTGTTTCAAATAAATTAGGAAAAATGAAAGAAAAGCAAAAAACATTTAAATAATACAATCAATCCAATACAATAATTTCAATAGAATGTATTGAAAGCAAAGCAATTGTCAGTGGAACATGTTGTTTCGCTCAATGACTGAAAATCGAAGTAAATAATATTGTTAAGATCAATATTTATCAAATCAGGGAAACAATTTTGTAATTCAATATTTAAGATTATTTGATTATTTTTAGCCTACTTTCTTAGGAAAATGAGGCTAAATCAGGCACTCTGTATGTATGTGTATCCATCCTCTGAACTGCGGGATGGATCTCCTTGAAACGTTGAATGCAAACTTAAATTTAGGCTATAGATGTAATACTTAACTTATAAATGAAATCGTTTCCAATGAGATCATAATGGAGAAATTATTGTAAGAAAGGCAACAAAAAAAGAATGGATTTCTATCGATATCGTTTAGATAATCCATTCGTTTGCTCTTCATTTGATAGGATTTAGATATTGGACAAAATATATAAAGACAATAACAAGTGATTGGTGATTTTACATGTGTGAGAAAGTTTATATTGAAAAGGCCAAACACAATTTCTAAAAACTAACTTTATGAATTAAAAATACACGTACGTATGTGTATTTTTAATTCATAAAGTTAGTTTTTCGAAATTGTGTTTGGCCTTTTCAATATAATAACAATTGAATTAAGACAATTTAAGTTTTTACTGCGGATTTAATTAATTTTTTCAGAAAATGGAAAATGTATATAGTTGGTATTCTTCAAATATTTTAAATGTGAAAATAAAAGTAGACTTGTCGTTTTCATGATTGTAAAAAAAAGGAAAAGAACAAATAATCAAAGGAAATTAAGAACTTAAATTTTGCTTTTCTTAACAGTAAACATTCTTGTTAATTCTACAATTTAATTTTGACTTCCAGCATTAAATACATTTTTTAAGTCCATTGTTTATCAAATTAATAAATATTATTTAAAAAATAATATTTTTTTTTAAAAATTCAGAGAAATTCTAAAAATTACCTTTGAAAAAAATAGAAAGAGCAATTATCCAAAGTCAACCTATATGATAAATTGATAAATGTTATAAATTTACGCCGAATATAAGTTGCCTAATCTAGATAATTGCTCGGAAACGTTTGTTACACAATTTGATTTTTCCTTACATCTACTCTCCAAAACCTAGTCTCCAAGAATTTTGTAGAATAGATCGTAAACTTTTATCATTGTGCAGAAAAAAACTATTAGATTAAATTTTCAGTATGAATAAAGAAAAATTAGCAAATAGAGATTGTGAATGGCTGCACTTGGATCCTTCTATAACTGAAGAATCATCGGCTGTTTCAGAACAGAAATAGTTATGGTAGAGTTAAATGGTCTGAAGCCTCCAAATAAAATATGAGAATGGAAACTAGTATCAATGCAGAAAAATTGATCTTTCTTTTGAATGTTTGATCTTCAAATTGGTTTCAATCTCGTCGTCGTATTCTACAGTTCAAGTTATTATGGAACTAGCAGCAAAGCCTGTCGGACGACAGGCATAAAAAAAATCTGAAAAATCATTTTATTATCAACTATCAAATACAAAGTAAATGTATTCTAAATACTGCGGTAACTTGTGAACGAAGATTCTAAGGCAAAAATGGTTTTGAGTTTCGAAATCAGCGTAAACAACTGAGTAAGTATGCCAAATTTCATTAAAATGGATGCATTGGTAACAAAATTATTTGGTTTTGAACGTATATTTTGTTAGAATTTCAGTTGTCGAGGTCAGTTCCCAAGAATAAAATTTCATGGAAACAACATGGAATGACACAATGAACGAATATTTTCATCCAATTTGAGTACCCTTGATTCAATGGTATCATTGAGAACCGTTGGATCTATCTTAATAGCTTAATTATTCGAGTTACAGACAGCTTATTGTACTTTAATTCTATGACAATTTGTAGATTTTTTTAATTATCTTTATTCAAGTAATTTAATAATAATGCATTGTTCCATTACAATATTAAGTAATGTAGATGTCATATTGTTTCCTATTAATGACTGTAGCAACGAAACTCACCTTTGTATAATCTAAATACTGCGCTAACTTGTGAACGAAGCTTCTACGGCAAAACTGATTTTGATTTTCAAAATCAGCGTAAAAAACTGAGTAAGTATGCCAAATTTCATTAGAATCGGTGCAGTGATAACAAAATTGTATCGAGTTACGGACAGACAGACATACATACAGACAGACGAACTTAGCCAATTATATAAGTTGATATCGTATATGCTCCAATAAACGCCGAGGCTCTTATTGTCGCCGGTCTCTAATAAGCGCCTGGCTGGAGAGGGGACACGGCCAAATAGTAACCGGGTCTTTGATGTTTGCCTACCGGTACTAGTGTAAGCGTCCGTATCTTTATAGTCGTGCGTAATACCTTACGGTACATTGCCTTACAAATGCCGCCGAAACGATCATTTGACATTGCCTTTAAGATTCGCACGGTGGAATATGCGAAAGAAACTTCAGTTGAGGTCCGTCATTGCAGCGAAAGCAGTGAAAGGTACAGAAAGACATTGCCATTTATCTTTAACAGTCTTATGTAGCATGTGAAATTTAAATAAAGTAGCTGTTTGTAATATTAGCCGGTATTTATGTGAAAAAATATTGCGTTCTGAAGGTTTTTGTTAATAATGGCCGGCCTCTAATAGCAGCCGGTCTCTATTAAGCGCCGGGAGCCAAGGTTAGTTTTGCAAATAAACGCCGGGACGTCTATTGAAGCATATAACTTATTCTTATCTTAAAGTTATAGATGCAGTTCCTAAAGCTTTCTAGTATTACAATTCCGGAAGCTATGATTACTGTTTTAGAATGATGTAGTTTCATCTCCTGTGGCTAATTTCTCAAACTAACGAAATCAAATCAATAAACTGTTACAATATCGGCGATTAAGATCAATTTATTTTTTTAGTTCTTTGATTAATTTGGTAATAGATGATGATATGTATTTGCCAAAGGGTTAATTATTATTAATTATCTATAATTATCCATAGTGAAGATAGTAGTTGCCGAAGAAGTTCATTCTGTACCAATGTTACTCACATCAAAATCAGAATCAAATTCTTTTCATGAATTACAATCATCTTCCATGAAGAAAACAGATAGAAACCTTCAGAAGAAACCACAAAGCAGTTCTTCTAAAATCTGCAACCAACATAGAAGATACAATAAAAAAAAGCAGAAACACACATCTAAAGCCATAAAACCATTAAGAGAGAGAGACAAAGAAAAAAGTGTTGTCTGAAGCATCCGCATCGTTGTCATCAACATCACAGGAAGTATTCCACAAGGAAAACTAAGATACAATGCTTGGATTTTATGGTAGTCCTAGGAGACTGGATTCGTTGCTTTCAGATAAAGCCAAAAAATGGTAAAATGTATTGCAACAAATTCAAATTGGAGAAAACCAAATTAAACGAGCCCTTTCTTTCAGACTTTATCCAAAATGGGTGAATAATTACCTTATGACATTAAACTGATAAGATTAAATATTAAGTTGACGAATAAGATTATGTAATACCTTAATGAAATGTTTACTAAATTCGTTTATTGTTATGTATTCTTTTCTAAATAAAGTATATTCTGTGAAATCTCTTTAAAAAATAGTATTAATTATTCAGTATAAAGAGATAATGAGACTTTTTCAATATTTTTCCCGATTTATTTAACAATCCAAGACTTAAAAAATGTCAAAATAATATTTTGTAGAAACGTATGCACAATTCTCAACAGTCCTCTTAATCATTCAGATCTTTTCTTCTTATTTCTTTTTAACGAAAATCTTCCTACAGCCTATAGATTATAAACGCAATCAAGCGTTTCTAAATACTACAACGTTACAATTTTTATTATTCTTTCTTTCGTAAATTAATAATAATAATAATAAATTAATCCTAAACAGAAATAACAAGAAAAAGTATGATTTATATTTTCTTCAATTCCTGTTTAGGATAACATGAAATTACATTTACTTAAGAAATTTAAATTAATTTTCTCATAACTTTTCCATTTTTTTTCATATTTACTTTTTATGGAAAAAATATAAATATTTTAAACCCTATTGATTACATGCTATGTCATTTTCTTTAATTTACAGTACAATTTTTTTTTTGCACGCCGTGTATTTTTTTTTACTTCATTTTTCTATTCTATGAGATCATAGCAAAAATTTGAACTTTGCTCCAAAAATTGTTAAACGAAGCCAATACTGTATATTTTAATTCCATATGAATGAAGAGGAGAAAATTGTGCAGATACCAGAGTGTCATAGATATTTTTAAAAATAACTACAGTAATTCAAATAGTACTCAAATAGAGAAATAATGTGACTATGAAGACATATCCGTTTTCCAAGATAAATTGTAGTCGTTTTGTCCAGTTTATTTATCATATATTTATCTGTAGTGTAACTATATCTAATTTATATATAGCTATGTGAAAGTAAGTTGCAATTCATACGGTTTTTGTATGTATAATTGATTGTTTCATTAAAATACGAAGTAATAACGCTGCATTGTTGTTTTGATGTCAGAATTCTTTGCAGAGAATAATGATGTAAGTTATGGGTTTTTGGCATAAACAGATCGTACCCAGTGGAAAGGTAATATAGAGAAGTTGAATCAGCACAGGTGGCTGTCAGAAAGGTAGAAAGGTGCTGTCACTGAAAGCAGAAATTGGAATATTTTTGAATATTTAAGAATCACAATGATGTCTCAGGTAATCTGATTGGCAATTGCAATATATGTTTCGAATTTATCATTAGCAGTATGTAGAGGATGGGAAATTGGTAGTTTATATCAGTAGATTTGAATGAATCCGACGGCAGGAACAAAAACGATAAGTTTGGCTTATTTGGTAGGAGAGCTATCATAAGTAACATTTTAAAATACAAATGTTGCTTATGTTGTATTTGCAAATTTAAAATAAAATCCAAAGTCGTATATTTCCAAAACCTCTTTTCACATTCACGGAATTTAAGGTAGACCAATTTGTCTAATTAAAGTGTAATGGTTGCTTTCCACGTTCTCGTAGAGCTTGCCTAAAACAAGCTAGAAAACTTGCCATTTGCCAGTTACAGCTTGGCAAATGTTGCTTTAAACATTCCAGTGGAAAATCTCGTTTTGCTCTCTTTGAGATCGATATTGCAAATGCCTTTCGGTAAAGCGACAGAAAAGTTAAGCCGTGCGAACACCATGCAATTTTACTGCAATTTAGTCGCGCGATTTTGACGTCACGAGTTGATATAGAAAGTGCTTAGCACTTTTATATGCAATTTATTTGCAACTTTTGTCATCCGACTCGAGTTGCATGGACACCTGCAACTCGAAAAATTGCATCGAATTCCCCAATCACAGGGCAGCATTGGAACACGTCAGTTGTGAAACCATGCCCATGGAAAAAATGGCGTCGAAAATGTTATCTGTCGATTCGTTTTGAAGACAGGCGCGTACTCAGTGTATTGCGAGTTTCTTTCATGCAGAAATAAAGTTTATACTGAAATGCAGTAATTGTATGCGGCAGAATTTATCAGGGAGGTTGCAAAACCTCGATTTTTTCGGATTTTCACATCGGGTTTGGGAACCAAGGCTGCCTACGCGGTAATGCAAAAGGTATGACGTCATTGTTTCCAGGGAAGCATTGTTTCTTATTCGCTGTTGGTCATTCGTTACTTTTCATTCGAAATAATAACAAGAAATTAAATTCCATAGCGGCTAATAATTAAAAAAAAAATATTTATCATATGTTGCAAATCATTCACTCTTATATTATGTTTGAAACGACATAACCGAATTTTGCTTGAAGTCACACGTGACGTATTTAAAATCTGCGTTGTCATGGGTCGGTTGCATTTTCGAGTTGCATATCGAGTTGCATCGTGTTCGCTCTTGACAAAAGTTTATATCAACTCGTGACGGCAAAATCGTGCGACTAAATTGCAGTAAAATTGCATGGTGTTCGCACGGCTTTAGTTTGCTGTTCAACTCATTCCAACAGCAGAGATAAACAAAAAAGAAAAAAAAAAAGATCTTGGGAGAAGAGAAGGTGGTGGATGAAGTTGTGGATGGAAACCAAGAACAAAGGATATCCAGATTTCAGCGTGAAGTAATTTTTCTAATAAATCTTTCCTCAAGGTATAAAAATTTTTACAGTAAGCTATGAGATTGGTTATATATACAAAGCATTTCTCTAGAATTTCTTTCTATATTTCTTCTTGCCAGAATATTAAAAGTAGAAAATGCCTAGAATTTTAAGAAACTAAAAATCGTGAATGTAAACATAAATTCGAGACAGATTGCACAAATTCTGTAAATATTGTGTACACTTTTATAGTCTGTTGTTATACAATAATTATAAAGCATTATTTATCTTTTTTTTTGCTAGAAAAGACTTCTTTACATAAAGGCCTACGTTGTTGATTTATGTTCATTGAATAAACTTAAAAGAAAAATTAAATAAGATAATTCTCCCCTTATGAAATAGTAAAAGAATGAAAAGCAGTTTTTAAGATGTGAAATGATCCATATTTATATTGTACATTGAAATATACAAATTTAATAGAATTTTGTCCACTTTTGTATCAGGACAACTGTTATTGGGAGCTTGAGAAGATAAATGAAGGGTGAAAGATAATATAATATTGTGATATGCTCCGAAAATAGAAAATAATATCAGAAAAATAATGTTAATATTGTATTTGATTAAAAGTAGAATTAATAAATTCCATTCTAAACTTTAAATACTTGTCCTCATCTTCCATAATTATTTAGAAGATTTTTCCATCCCTGTGACATTATTGTGCTTTTCATTTCATTATGCTTTGGAAAAAATTTTCAATAAAAAAAAATTAACTGCAAAGTAGAGAGAATGATTTATCGGAGAAAACGCTTCATTTTCGAAATTTAAACTTTTGAGAACAGTCCTTCTGTGAATGTAAAGTTCTCGTCAGAACTACTGTTGATAAGAACATTTATTTAAAGAAAAATTATTCCAAGGAGAAAATAATGAATGTAACTTTTTTATTTCATAAAGTAAAATTTTAATAAAACCAGATTTAAACCATAGAAGCAATATTAGTCTAATAAAGAAATATAAGGCGACTTCCGTCTGGACAATTTCCAAGAATTCTTGATCGTTGACCAAATTTATGTATTTTTCCACCATGCAAAGCAATTTCGTCTTTCACGTTTCAAAACAGAGAAATTTAAATTTACAACACAGCGACATTGAGCCATTACATTATTGCGCTAATAAAAATGGCTTAATCAATATTGAAAGATGCCAATCGATTCGCGTCCATTAAGGCAATGTCATTTGGATTTTGAAGCAGCTTTTTTTGCTTCAGTCCACTGAGTCCGTTAGACATTATAATATCAATTTTTAGTGGTTCGTCATCGTATTTCTGCTCCCTCCCCTACAATCTTGCAAGTGTATTAGGGCTTTTAATAGCTCTACTACAATAATTATCGTCCGGGCTTTAATGGGTGCCATTTTACGTCTCCAATATCAACGAAATCTTCTACTTTCTTGCACTTCACCAACGTTCAACAAAATGAGCTTGAAAATTGCTAATATAACTTTAGTTCCGGTGAAGAAAAAGTTCAGTCCAACTTGAATTTAGTACTTTTTTTCATCTTTTGAATGTAAAAAATATGAAAATACTGATGAACAAAATCAATTTTGAGTTATGCAAAAGAAGAACTTTTAAAATTACAATCCAAATGAAAATTTCGGGAAAAATATTTACGAAAAATTAATTTAAAAATTTATTTCGTAAATAACTTTTTAAATAAATTTTTCGTAAATATATTATTCATAAAAATTTACAAAAGTAATTTTAAATTTTTGATTGGCAGTAATTATTTCAACCAAACATAATGAATGAATAATAATAAAAAAAAAGATTTTTTAATAATATTCAGTGTTGTCTAATTAATTATTTTGACTTCTTAACTCTAAATACTTAAAGTACACAAATTCTTTTTTCATAATTTTCTAGTTGAATTTCTTTAAGGTTAGACTTTACTTTATTTAGAATACAGTTATAAAGGTAATTTATTTTTGTTTAACGATTTTACTTATTTTAACCGTGAATAGTGAAGCGTACCCAATACAAATATACAAAATAAATCTACGGCATTTAGAACTATATCATCCATATCTGTATACAAATATAGATATATAAGTAAATTGAAGCAGTTAAGGAAATTTATGTAGGTATATTAGTTAAGGGTATATTTTATAATTACTTTAATCCTAGATTTTTATTAAGGATTTCAAATCTTATCCTAATGTCTACTATTTCTTAATTTGTTAGACAATTTATAATGAATAATCAATTCAGAAGAAGCAATCTTCAATAGATTTATACAACTTTGAATCCTATTGAGTGTTCATATACCTTTTTACCACGCTTTTATTAACTCACACCGGTTAGTTTCCGGATCTAATCTTGTAATCAATTTCCATCGGTCAATCATCTAGAAATTTTTCACACTTGCTTATGTCTGATGACAATACAATAATGTACTGATATATTAATATATTAATTTATTTTATATTAATCTATTCCGTGCGTACTTACTACCGAGACCAGATGCTAGGCAGTGGCATATAAATATATATATATATATATATATATAGATATACAGTAGAACCTCATTATAACGGACCTTATTATAACGGACGCCGCTTATAACGGACAGTTTAAAAAAATTTGCAGCCTACAATTAAGGTGAGCGAAGTGAAAGACTATTTAAATTTTGTTATTCAATATGTTGAACAATCAAAAAATTTGCATATTATGAACACTTACCTCCGTCAGTTATTAACTGAAGAAATAAGCAGCAAACAAACCTAGCAGAAAATAAATTATTTTTTCAAACCAATGAATGTAAGCAATCAACATGAACCAGGACTTCTTGTTCTAAAGATTAATGCAGTGTATACGTACACATCTTTTTCAATTCAACCTACATGTTGAAAGGTTGTTTTTTATTTGATATATGATAAAAACGTTTTATAGCTAACTATTTTACTTTCATTGATGTACACTCTGCTGCATTACACCGCTATAAGATTTATTTGTTATAAACCGGACTTTCATTAAAACGGACAACCTTCAGCCCCTATTAGTCCGTTATAATGAAGTTCTACTGTATATATATTTATACAACTACTTCTGAATTATATATACATATTCTTATATATTTTAATCTTTATATAATATAGAAAGCCTGGATTTTAAAAGTATTTTTTTTTAAATAATTTTCTTTCTCTGGATAATATTGTAAACTTGGAAATATGAGAAGATCGATGTCAGACATTATTTAATCATATTTCTTTTCCTTTCATTGAATGGTTAACATTTTCCAAAATTGATTTTAAATAATTCGCATGTAAATACAGTAAATTAAAAATAATTAAATTAATTAAAAATCCTGTTAAGTTATCAAATGTTCGCAGAGAGATGTTAATTTTTACATTTAAGACAAACTGCGCAGAGGTACTGCTTGTTTTTGTTCACGAGAACCTTCAGCGCTTTTGCGCATTCGTTAGGTCTCCTTCGATTTCCTCAAAACAGGTGTGACGAGAAATAAAGAGGGGATGTTTATTTTTTATCAGTGTTAGTTTACTAGTAGCTGCATTCTATTTGCGCTTTTCGGGAAAGAATTATAGGAAAATTATTATGGAAAATACATGTGCGTGCTACAAAAAAAAAACAAAAAAAAAAAACAGGTCTTTGCGGAGTAGAATCGTCCGTGAGTGGCGGGTCTGGCTTTCGAAAACGAACAGTAAATTTTAAACATTTTGCTTAGGATAATTTACAAATAATAACAATATAGAATCTATAGTTGTAAAGTACACTGAAGCTCGGATATAACGCGATTTGGTCTTGGACCCCTTCTATTTTGGAAAAGGTGTATAATTGTAAAAGTGCAAAATTTACCGTTTTTTCGCGTAAAATCAAATCAAAGTTCTAAATTAATATGTTTGTTTCCTTATCATTTACAGTAATTGAGACTCTACACCATAATGTCATGAAAATGCGTCAAATACAATATATTTTTAAAAAAATACCAGAATCGCGGACTTTTTCGTTTAACCAAAATGAATATCGAGATCTATTTTTCTGCCAATGACAACCAGTAAAGAGGCCCATTTAATCTAATAGGCGAATGAATACCTAGTTTCGATCCACGTGACTCGTCGTTTGTTCAAGATTCCAAGATCGATTTTGGATAATATAACCCATCAAAGTGTTGAAAAGGTAATGATTTATGTAGTTATGAATATAAAATTCTCTCACAGCTCTGAATGATATAGGTAATCACGAAATGGCCATTTTAAATAGATTTGCAGTCGTTTGGGCGATAATAGAGTGCGTTATACGACATTTGAAGTCACGAAGTAATGAAAGTTCGGTTATATCGCGGTTATATCGCGATCTTCGAAATCTTGGATCCGAAAGATCGCGTTATAACCGAGCTTCAGTGTATATTTAGCACTTTTTATATGAATTGTTAGGTTGTAGTCTATATTATATCGTGTGCTGAATATATTTTACTGCCCATATCTTAAAATGATAAATTTTGTCATGAAGTTACTCGATAGGAGAATATTATAAAAGTCCTCCATAACTCTTGCGTCAATTTCGCTTTTCATAAGTGATGGCTTCATAATCACTGTAACACATTTTCTTTTTTGCTATTAATTTTCGATTTAAACTACAAACAATGTATTTACAATATAACAAAATTGATAGGTTCTGAACTGAAAAGACATCATTATTGAATAGGTACTAAAGATAATAGATTTTGTATGTAAGAGATTAAATCATTTGAGTTTCCAAACTTTCTAATGCACTAGAAAGTACAGGCATTAGAAAGCCTAGATTAAAATTTAGACGATTATTATCATTCGTAAATAAGATTTTTTTTGTTTGAAATAGTCCAGTCAACGAATGATTATAGAGCGCATGGAGGGGGACAGAATTTTTGACTTCAGGGATGGGTTTGGGGTTCGTGGGAGGTGAACATCCCAAAAGTACCCGACCCTCAGAGGTGAGCCGAAGGGGTGAGGGCGTCCGGAAGGCTGTAAATTTTGCGATTTTTTGGTTTTTCCCTTAAAACTCGAAAACTATAGGTTCTGGAGAAAAAAGTATTCTGACCTATTTGAAAGCTGACAAAATTTCTGACATTTTTTACTCCGACAAAAATTTTCCATCTTGAACCGTTCTCAAAATATCAGCTTCTGAAAATCACCTATTTCCGGAAAACGATGTTTCTGATCACATGGTTCGTCATACTCTGGTCTTTAACACCTCAAATCTGCTAACATGCTACAAACTACAACCAAATCAAGTGAAGAGAATTACAGTTGCTGCATAATTACACATTCTAGATGCACAGTAATAACTGAAATTATGGGTTTGAAGATGTTATGTTGTAATGTGACTGATGTAATGCTGGAAATCAATAATTACCTTTTATTGCATCCATTTGGCATGTTTATCTATTTATTGCTATAAGTTGTTGCATTTGATGTAATAATTAGTAGCTACACTCCAAATAGTGGGAAAAGGTAGGTATTTCTATAAAACAACATTGGTTTGAACAACGTCTAATTACACAAAAAATATAAACAGTATGTAAAAGATAAAACAAAACGAAAAACATCTGTGAAATAAAAACGACCGTCAATGTTGGGAGGGGGTAGTTATCCATGGAGACTCACTCAACATCACCAGAAGAGGAAAATGATTCCTGTAAGGTAACTGCAACTGGATCGAATTCTTTCTCCTCCTCCTCCTCGTTGATGGGGAATCCGTTATGGCAGTTGCCCTGGCAGTTGTGGCATGCTGCAGAAAAATTCAACGATGTCCTTCTACAACTGCATCTTCCAGAGTCCCATTCCTTTTTATATCGACAAAATATGACTTCTAAAATTTCGTCGGGTGCAGCATTTTTGTCGCAGAACCTAGGCACCAGCTCCCCAATTTTCTTCTCCCAGCCAGGTATTCCTTCACCCCACACTTGTGGGGCCAGTACCGTTCCCATTCACTTTTGTATTTGATAGTACACTCTATAGGAGTGGTACTTCGTGGCCCCTTCAGTTTGTAGGAGTGTGGAAATGTTCAGATTGATCGAAGAAGCTGATTTTATAAATGCTCGGTAAATATACGCATCTAAGGACGACTCCTTAGATGGAGCACCATACCATCTGAGTATGCAATTATTTCCAGCTCTTTCGATCTCGGATGGTATCGACGAAGGGTTGGAAAACACCTCTGCTGCTTCCTTCATTAATTTGTCCTTCTGGTATAATTTAACAAAATTGATTTTGCTCTTTTTGAAGACTGCGGAGGTGGTATCACAGTCTGTGAAACTATGCAGAAAGAGAATGTGCTGCAGCCCGAGCTGCTGCAGCACTTGAGAAGAGTATGTTGCTGTGCATACCTTTCCTCTGCCAGGTTTCACCAGAATTATGTCACGATCGGGAGGGGTTTTCGCCAGCAACAGGACTGCGAAGTCCACATCTTCGCCTATCAGAGCCACTGAAGAGTTTACTGATTTTTTCAATGGCTGCAGATATAATGCTCACATCTGCGTCATCCTCTGCTTGAAGACTGTTAATGTCATTTTCATCCAGTTTTTTCATCAGTAGCTTGATAAGAAGGTTCTTGTTGTTGGCAGTCGAAAAGAAGATTTCTTGCTTCACTCTGATTTCAGATTCTATAGTAAACTGAATATCCACGCACCGTTTGAGTCGATACCTACGATTGCACTCCGACACTTTAGTACTTGTTGATATGTTGGTGCAGCTATCAGAAACTACAGTACAACTTCTTCCCGGATAGTACAGTGCAACTTCTTTATAAATCGCACGTATTCATAACAAATAGATGATATTGTGTTACTACCGTGTTGCCAAACGATCTTGTGGATAAGGAATCCCCGATCAACAACTACCGGTATCGCATGGTTGCTGAATTGAACATACCTTTCGGTTGTTGTATAGAGACTTTACAAGTTCGCCTTCTTACTTTTTTTTATTTCACCGTCCTTAAAGAAAGCCATAGGATACGGGGCCAACTCATACCCTGTATAATTCTTTAGATCATCGTCTAATTTCTTGCTTATGCAAATGCATTGAAACAGTAGATAGGGATTGACTGCAATTTTGTTATTGTTTATTGTGATTGATGAAAGAAGAAGAAAGAGGAAGTGCTTGGTTTTTTTGTGATAATTTTATGTTTGAAAATGGCACATTTTCCATCTTAGACATTGCATTCTTCCCAACTGTAAGAGCATCATAACTGGAGATTGTAGCATCTTCTATAATCCCCGTTGCAATTGCCAAATGGATGCAATAAAAGGAAGTTACTGATTTCCAGCATTAAAACCTATCACATTATAACACAACATCTTGAAATCCATAATTTCAGCTATTACTGTGCATCTTAGTTAAAGTTAAAGTACCCCACTATAAGCCTACACAGACTTTTGGGGTCGCGGGAGATCAGGCTCCCAGCGTTTCAAGACAAACGGGACGAAGTTGAAATCGGGTGGTCAGCCCGACGCCCGCCCACTGTGCATCTAGAATGTATAATTATGCAGCAAATGTAATCCTCTTCACTTGATTTGGTTGTAGTTTGTAGCATGTTAGCAGATTTGAGGTGTTAAAGACCAGAGTATGACGAACCATGTGATCAGAAACATCGATTTCCGGAAATAGGTGATTTTCAGAAGCTGATGTTTCGAGAACGGTTCAAGATAGAAAATTTTTGTCGGAGTAAACAATATCAGAAATTTTGTCAGCTTTTAAACAGGTCAGAATACACATTTCCAGAGCCTATAGTTTTCGAGTTTTAAGGGAAAAACCAAAAAATCGCAAAATTTACAGCCTTCCGGATGCCCCCACCTCTTCGGCTCACCTCTGAGGGTCGGGTACTTTTGGGATTTTTACCTCCCACGAACCCCAAACTCATCCCTGAAGTTAAAAATTCTGCCCCCCTCCATGCGCTCTACACCCCTTTTTGAGCATTCATTCATTGACTGGACTAAAATCTCTATTCTTTGATTCATTCACTTCTCATTTCTTCATCGTAATACACTAATTAATGAGTAGAAATTTTTTATTGCAAATTTGAAATTAAGTTCGTTATTGTAAAGAAAACAAAGGCGAATTTACATTCAGAAACAATAAATACAAACCAGAGTTGAAGTTGAAGATGAAGACTTGAGAACTCATGAAGAAATGTAAAACAAGAAACTTTCTTTTAATAAGAAACTATATATTTATAGTCATTTTAGAAAAACGAAACTGTGGAACACTAGTGATTGCCTTAAGGCAGCTGGAACTTCCAAACATTCATGGAAATTTGCTAAATCAGATGCATGAGAACTGGAAATTGAATTTAGAATTTGACTTCAAGGATTGCTTGAAAGATAGCTAAAACAATCCTAAAAATAATGATTTGATTCCACTTACCAGAGCTGAATGTTGTAATGATGCGAGTAGGTGATCAACATAACAGTGTTCTTAAATAAACAACAATATTCTTATTAATGGGAAATATAAATTTATTCCTTTAGTAATATTCTTTTCTTTACTCTAAGTATCGTTATTGCAAACAAAAAATAAAATAACTGAACTTACAAACATTTTAAGTTTAAGACTTTTCTGACGGCAGGCGTCTTTCAATATCTTTCCTACTTCCTGCCCATCGAATTTCAACAACACTGTAAAATCTGAGCTACTTGCAAGTCTGCCCCTCGTTTCTCTCACTGTAGTAAAAATGCAAAGGTTTGGCCTGGCGTTACCCAAGAGCTCTGAATTGTTTTTCCCAAGAAGTCCTTGAATGGTTGCTTTGCAACTGAGCTCATGCGTTCTTCTCTTTGTCTTAAAAAAGAAATAAACATGATGAAAATATCAGATTTCGCTGGACACTCGAGCAGTATTATGAATTGATTGTTATGTTGGACACAGAATTACTGAAATTCGAATAAATACCTGATAACCATGGAGACCGCTTCTCATTAAGTTCATAAACAGCTTAACATTCTTGAATCGCCTATAAGATAGAAAAATTTGAACATTCACTTATTTAATTAAGTGATTTAAAAAAAGAAGTTGCAATCAAAATAAAGCTTTATTTTAGTTAAATTATTCGGATAATTTTAACTGAAATAAGAAAAAAATATATTTTCTGATTCCAAAGAAACCAGTTAAGATTAGAATTAGTCAAGGGTGAATATAAGGGGGGGGGGCCCGAAATAATGAATATAAAGAAAAAAATAAGTACCGTAATCTGAATTATTTTAATGAATCATGCATTTATGCAATGAATTCAGCATTCAGGGCATTCAGTTCAAATTACCCTCTGAATATGAGCAGCAAAACTGATATAAAGTATCGTGGGGTGTCTACTTCAAATTACTTAACCTAACCTTACATTAATCTTGGCCCCCTCCCAAAAAAAAATATATTCTATTTTCGCCATTGGAATTAGTAATTAAGTAGTAATATTTTTTTTTTCCAAATTAATTATTAAGATTTCATATGTTGACTTAGTAAGATAAATAATGTTAGTAAAATTTCTATTAAGATTCTTTTTAAATAAATATTTTATTATGTTAAATTAAGTTTGGATTTTTAATTAGAAAGACGACTTTGCTAATTAAATAGAATAATACTTAATTAGTATTGTAGTATTGTTAATACTATGTATTGTTAATAATATTTAAGTAGTATTGTTTGCTTAAAGTATCGAATTTAAGGGTTTCATTAGATCATAATTTAAAATCTCTAGGTTTCATTATAATGATAATGGCAGTATTACAGGATTCTATAAATTTTCATTTAACTTGAGGCCTCTTTCTTCAGACTTTATTAGTCGAAAGGCAAGGCTCATCTTGAAGGGTACCGTTGATCTATCGAATCGCAGAGTCCAAAACGGGGTCGTACCTAATAACTCAAAAACGGGGGATTAAACCACGATTAGCTGAATTTCTTCCATTTGGCTACTAAAACAAGATGGAGAAAATGATTAGGGGCTGTCCATAAACTACGTCACGATAGTTTTTGTTATTTTGATCTCCCTCCCACACTAAGTATTTATAAGATTCAGTTCCAGAAGATCTATTAATCAGTTCAACGACCAAATCGTTTAATAACATTGGTCTACACTGGTCTCCTGCTTTTTTATTAATCCACCTGGATATATGTGTAATCGGAATGCCCTAAATTCAAATTTGCTTCAATTTTAGTCTATCGAGCTTATCTACCGGGTTTTTACTCTGTAGATTTTTCAGCTATATCAAAACAAAGATAAAAATGAACTTAAATTATAGCTGTATAGTAGCTAGTAATACACTCATTTCTATAATTTAGCTGAGGCAAAACTGTTAATTTTATTTAATTTAGGCTTAAATATGAAATTTATAAATATAGCAACTGTATTCATGAATTTCATGTGCTTTATAACAGTCTACTGGGAAGATAATCCTGTATTATATAAATACTTAATTGGCTACACTGTCCACACAAAATTGAATTAGGATCAATTTGGAAAACACTCAGAATTAATGTGATCGCTGTCCTTTTCAACCATGTCTTAAGCAAAGCAATTTAAGCATTGCACAAACCATGATGGCTTGTTGACATCATGAAGTAATACATTAGGGCGACGCAGAACTAAAGTAAAATTAGACCAAAAAAAGACTGGTTCCATTCGTGATCACGACCATCAGTATTTTGGCTTAATCTGTTTTAATGTCCTATTCAGTTAAAACTAGGTCCGGATCTACAAATTTTGGGTCCTCCAGCAAGATTCCGAAAAGCCCCCCCCCCCTTCCCCCAACAGTGAAAAATTGAGGTAGAAATACAGATCAGCTTTTAGATCAAAGGGCCCCCTAAGAGTACCCGATTCCCGGTTTCGCGGTTTATAGATACGGGCCTAGTTAAAACATCTATCCGGTATTCAAATTACTTTAACGTAAATCGGCTTACATAGTTAGGCGTACTACAACAATTAACAACTGTTACTATTACTCCTTGCAGTAACTATAACAATTCTCACATTCGTCGCAGGTAAGATCTTCGACGAATTTATTGCCACCGCCATTTTCATGAACCGATCATCTGATGTTATTTAGAATTAAACAAAATAGTACGCAATGAAGTATTGGACCGCATAAAATAAAATTAATTACGTCCAAATAATATAGAAATACAAGTAAATAATTTTCATCATTTTATTAACGCCTGAGCGCACACAAACGTCTCCCACCGCTCCGTTCCGACGATTTAACGTCAAAACACAACCCACTGGTCCGTCCGGTACTCCGTTTCTCCGATCTGTTTACCGGAACAGAAGTTGGGAATATCACTCTTCCCTTACAAAGAGGACCAATTTCACACATGATGTAAAATGATTTCAGTGTTGTTTTTTCATCATTGGTTTTCTACATTTATAAGAAACATTCCACAGGACACAGTGGAAGAGATTTGGAATATAAAGAAAAGGAGAGTTAATTCCGAATTTCGCATAGAGTAAATAGCCTACCTAGTTATCTTTAAGTTTTATAAATTAAAAAATGATATTTTCATAATAAATTACATAATACAGGGTGTATCTAAACTGTGCTGCCAAACTTAAAGATTGTATTCAATCAAGCATAACAACGAATAAATGTCATATAATCATAGGTCTGGAAATGCTTTATTTCCAAGATAAGAACGATGCAACAATATAGAGGTATTGGCAGTACAGTCACTAAGTTTCACAGAAAGTGCTCCTAATGTCCTCCACCGGCCGCAATGCACACAACACAATGTCGCTCCATCGACTGCCGAACACGGTAGAAAATGCCAGGTGCACGTCGAATTGTGTAGCACCCATCCACTACGCGATCATGCAGTGCGTGAGCGTCAGGAACCGGTGGGGTGTAAACTAATGCTTTAAGATAACCACATACGAAAAAGTCCAGAGGGTTTAAATCAGGGGCGATGCTTATTGAGTTGCCTACATGCAGGCCATGCTGTTGATCTTCCAATCCAACGGTCAGGATAACATTGGTTCAGAAGTCGTC
>JAFIDM010012231.1:130188541-130204788 GCA_023159025.1 Thereuonema tuberculata | reverse complement strand
AGGAGAGCGAATTTTTCCTTATTTGCAATTGACTTGGGGGGCCCGAGGAGGGGCCCTAAATATAAGGTCCCGGTGTCGGTCGGGGGTGGGACACTTAGGCCCTTGTGTTGCCATCCCCCCACCCGAGTGGGGTGGGAGAGCGAATTTTTTTTTATTTGCAATTGACTTGGGTGAAATCTTCTAATCTTCTAATCTTCTTAATCTTCTAAATCTTCTAATCTTCTAATTAGGAGAGTGAATTTGTCACTTTACACAATATTTGTGTAGTTCTTATTTTGACCACCAGGTGGATATTGGGTTTTTCAGGGGTTTTACCCCTTTTCAACCTTGGGGGGGGGGGGGGCCGGGTTCTAGGGTAGCCTATCTTTTCCGCAGTGTCCTAAAGAGTAATTCTGCAAAGTTTGGTCCAGATAGGTCAAAGGGCCTAGGAGTCTATAAAGGACAAAGAAAGAAACAAAGAAAGAAAGATACATTCATTTTTATATATATAGATGACAAATTTTTTTGTGAAAGTTCATTAGATTGAGAACGTTAAAACAAAAAATGGTTTTGATTTTTTCCAAAATGGCGTCTAGAAAAATTCTCAAACCTTAGCATGGCCATATCAGGGACACCCACCTTATTTAAATTATTAATTCATTAGGTAAGTTTTTTTAATAAATCGTGTCACCGATGACTTGTAATAGTGATTTCTCTATTATGATTTTGTAAAGTAGATACAGTTACAGTTGAAAAAAAAATGTATTCTTTATTGAAAGTACACAATTATTTTGCATTAATAGTTCTTAAAAATCTAATATTTAGAATTCTAATTTTCAAAGTTGCCTAAAATGTTATTAAGTTTTAATAAATACAAATTATTAATTATAAACAATTACGAAACATCTACAACGTATTAAAAGTTAATATTTTTCTAAAAGTTAATCTTTAGTCGGGAAAGGACAGTGCATGCAAACGGTAGTCCAGGAATTTAAAAAGGCTAGGTTTGTGATAGTTATCACCGTTCAATTAAAAAAAAAATAATTTAGAAAGGAAATTGAACTCGTGAGTTTTTTTTTTTAAAAAAAAGGATAAAATGCAGGAATTAAGACCTGTAATAAGAAGATGATTCTAGAAAAGTAGAAATGAAATAATTCAAAAACTTATTTCCTTTCTAACTAAGCCATACTAGAATGAGCCCACATTTCCCTAGTTAAACACAACAATAATCAATATAATGATGAAATGATTGGGGAGAGCAACTGAAGGTTGTTGATCCTTACATATAATCTAACCAAGGGAAAAAACTGATTTCATATTGTACACGAACTCATAGCCATCCCGAACATATTTTATTTTACGTTCATAATACGGAACTCGTATTTATCCAACCCTATCTGTCACAAGGAATCCAATAAGGTATCACTCATGTCTGTACGACGCGACGTGTATTTTGGGCTGCAGAGGTGGAGACATGTTTCATTTTTGGTCACTTACTGTGAGACAATAATTGACCACAAACTCGGAACTTGTCCCACCTCTGCAAGTCATAAGCTTTCCAAAAAAGTATTACTCATATCTGTATGACTTAGAATTTGGGCTTTCGAGATGGTGACGATTGACGGACTGAGAGACGAACACTGTCGTTATAAACCATACACTTCGTGTTCGGGGTCACTAAAAATAACTTCTCTTACTCCAAAAATTGTAAACGCTTATCTGATTCAAAAGGTTTATTAATTTCCATTTCAGATGAATACGGAGATATTCATAGAAAGCTTGAACGTTGTCGCTTAATGCAGGTTGCTGGAACAAAAAAATTAAATGTACAGTTAAACAAACCTTTGGGATTATTTTAAATGTTTGGCAGTAGTGCATAAAAGCATGTTGACCTTGCATTTTAATTATCTGTTGCCCTTACAACGTTTCATTTGTAAGATCAGAATTTGATTGTATTGAAGGGGTTTCAGTAGTTTGTTTGGCTTCCACTATCTCTCAGGCTGAAAAGCGTCTCTCAAGATTTTTGAATATGATCTAGAATAATCTAGAATTTAATCTAGATTAATATTTTTAAGATTTCTTTCAACAACCAATTTGTGCTAAATCATTCTTGATTGTAGATAAAGCCAATGGAAAAGCAATCTACTCTTGATTAAAGATTTCAACCATACTTTCATACCTAGTCAAATATTAGTATGTTTATGGATTCAAAGGTTCTGATTTACAAATCAACATGACATTGATGTTATAAATTAATATCAACAAAAATGTATTAATTTATTAGCAATTATATCGATGAGTTGCTTGCATGTTTATGCATAAATGCTTTGTTTCTCTTGCTACTATATCTACTTCTTATATATTTAAAAATATTTTAAATATGTTCACTTACAAAAATACTCATTTTGCAATTGAAAGTCAACTTCTTAATATCCAGTATGCATTATCATGTAGATCCACTAGTCTTGTGTCCACAGCACGTACTTTTCTTAAATAATGTGATCGCAGCACAACTTTTCTTAAAGCTGTACCGCTAAGAACTGAATATTTAAAATTAGTGTTACTTTAAGAGAATTTATTAAAAAACTGAACTGAAAATGAAATACAAAGTTGCATACTAATAAAGTTAAATTTCCTTTATTTATCGTTTTAACGTAGAGTTATATAATGATAAAGCAAACTTCAGAAGGTCTCATTAAGAGTGATGATCACGTTATTAAAAAATGTAGGTGAATTTTTTATATAAGACAATTTCTTCAATTAAAATTATATTATTATAACAGATTGAAGATAAGAAAGTTATGCAAAAAATCTTAGTATTGAAATAGAATAAAATCCTTCACCGCCTGAAACAATTGACTTTACCGAAATTTGAATACTCTTTGGATCTCGCCTATTTCTGTATTAAAAAGACTGAGCTTTGTATTTATTTTATTTTATTTTGTAACTGCATCTGATGAAGCCAGCCAGAGCGCTGGAGAAATCGATTATGTGAGGGTCATTCCATATCAAATCAACCAATGATTTGAATCTTGACCCTTCAGAAATTGATGATTTTTTGCACACTGATAATATCTATAGAGAGTATAAAAAATGCAAATTTTCAGATTTTTTGGGCTAACAGTTTTTGAGTTATTGAATTTCAAAAACTAAAAAATGCTTGATTTTGGCCTTGTTTTGAAATTTTCAAAACACTGTAACTCAAGAAACGTTCAACCTACAGAGCTGAAATTGGTGTCATTTTGTTCAGTTTTTAATGGCCAAAAAAGTATCTTAATTTCAAATTAAATTTTTTAAAAATTTTCAAAAACTGGTTTTTAAAAAATCTCAAAAACACCCCTTTTGATTTTTTTAAAAAAAATATATGTTATTTTTATTGTTAATACCTATTTTTGTGCCAAATTTCATAATGGGACAGCCAGGGGATCATATGGAAATAAAATTTGAAGTGTCATAGTCCATGAAAAAAATGAGAATGTGACTAGCAACCAGAGTAAGTTCTTATCGTTCGTTGCGTGTCGAACTTTAAATCAAATATAGTTGATGAAAGACAATCGTTCTGAGTATATCTATAGTTTGTGTATGATCAGTAAACCTACATGGTTTCATCTATATAATATAATTAAATTAAATAAATTATATAAATAAATTTTAAATTAATAATAATAATACTTTTTTTTATTATTATGATTCTAAATACAAAATTTACAGTCCCGTTAGGAATGACAAATTCCCATCAATAGGTTCTGAATATAGGCATACTACAAATGTTTACTTAATTTTGAATACATTGTTAATTAATTATATTATATAGATGAAACCATGTAGGTTTACTGATCATACACAAACTACAGTTATACTCAGAACGTTTGTCTTTCATCAACTATATTTGATTTAAAGTTCGACACGCAACGAACGATAAGAACTCTGGTTGCTAGTCTCATTCTTATGTTTTTCATTAACTATGACACTTCAAATTTTATTTCCATATGATCCCCTGGCTGTCCCATTATGAAATTTGGCACAAAAATAGGTATTAACAATATAAATGACATATATATTTTTTAAAAAAATCAAAAGGGGTGTTTTTGAGATTTTTAAAAAACCAGTTTTTGAAAATTTAAAAAAAATTTAATTTGAAATTAAGATACTTTTGTTGTATATCAAATTAAAGGCCATTAAAAACTGAATAAAATTACACCAATTTCAGCTCTGTAGGTTGAACGGTTCTTGAGTTACAGTGTTTTGAAAATTTCTAAACAAGGCCAAAATCAAGCATTTTTTAGTTTTTGAAATTCAAAAACTCAAAAACTGTTAGCCCAAAAAATCTGAAAATTTGCATTTTTTATACTCTCTATAGATATTATCAGTGTGCAAAAAATCATCAATTTCTGAGGGGTCAAGGTCCAAAATTATTATTTTTTTGGTTGATTTCACATGGAATGACCCGTGAGCTTTTTTAATTTGTAATTATTGTTTTTTAGTCTTGTGCGTTTGGCTTAATTTGTTCATGTTAAAACTTCTTACATATGTTCATCCTTTTTCTGCACATTTAATATTTTTGAAAAAATAATCTTCAATTCAAAATTATCAGCGAATTCTTTATTTCTAGTGATTACACAAAAAATTTCAGTTGTGGACAGTCATGCCTTCGCAGTCTGAGTCATCATCAACGGGAATCCTGGACTGCTGTTTTATCCTTATTAGGAATCTTCAGCAGGATTTACCCTTGATGATGGGCGCAGATGGGAGAGGATAACCTTTCCAAACGGCCTCAAGGGTAAATCCTGCTGCGGATTCCAAATAAAGATGAAACAAGATGTCCAAGATTTCCGTTGATGATGGCTCAGACTATGCGAAAGCATAATTTCTGTCCACTACTGAAATTTATTGTTAAATAATAATTTATTTGTGACGTTAAATTTCGCTTTAATTTTCTTTGTTTCTAATCTTTCTGCTTCTTTTATCGTCAAAATTCTGTTTTTTCTGGGGATTAACGATTTCTTCTACAAATTTATTTCTCAACATTCTGATCTACTATCACGTCTTCTTCTGCCCCCTTTTTTTATGTTTCAGGTTCATCATCTCTTTCTTTCATTTGTATTCACTCCTTGATTTTTTTTCCTCAGTATTTTCCCATTGTTTCTTCACTGGTCGATATTTGGTCTAAACTCACGGAAGATATAAGACTGGAAAAAGAGAATTATTTTCAAAAGCTGTCGGTAAAGTTTCTTTCAGTAGTTTATGTCTCTTTCTTGCTATCTTCCATCATTAGTAGAGAAGCAAGTGTTTATCAAATCTGTAAAATTGTTTTTTGTATGTCGATATAGTCATCTTGTTTTTCTTACGTTGATGGGATTAATGTCTATCTTTAATGATTTTTTTAGCAATTTCTTGGTATCTATCGGGAAATTGGATTAGAATTATATGATTCTTCTTTTCCCTTTATATGTCATTCTTACAGCTTCGGAGAATACAACTTCTTTGGTCAACTGTAAGGATTTCAGCTTGATTTGCCAAAAGAATGCATTTAGTTTTTAGTTTATATTTCAGTTTATAGTTAATCCTTAAAAATTACATAAGCGAGTTAAATAAAATGTCTAAAAACAAATTCTTAATAAGTCTAAATACTTTTTTTATTTCACTCTTTAATAAAAAGCTAAAACAAAGGTGGCAATTCCGAACGACGGGAATGGTAAAACTGATGTTAAAAATACAAAGCAATAATTTTGAAATTCTGGAGTGGATTCCATAGAAACCATTATTGATAACTGCTGTTTTTAAAACACCTGTAAAGTAGCCCGCACACGAGGGAGCTTTTGGCCGAGTTGCATGTGCAACTTGATGCCTAGAGCGGTTTTTTGAGCTGCATGGGCCAAGTTGCATGGAAGTTGCATGGAAAAAAAGCTTCACAGAACGGCGGTGCACCACGGAAAGTTGCATGGAATTACCCAATCACAGTGCAGCATTTTTATACGTCAGGCGTGACGTCATGCTCAAGGAAGAAACATGGCGTCGAAACATTTTTCCTTCGCTTGAGATGGGCGAATCGCGAATACAGCAAAAATATCAGATTATTTCGAGTTTCTTTCACACATAAATACAGTTTATATGTAAATGCAGTAATTTAATGCGGCAGAATGTATCAGAACGTTTCAAAAACCTAGTTTTTTTGAATATTTCACATCGCAAGCAGAGTTTCGCTCATTCACCATTTCCGGAAACTGCCACATGACGTCATTGTTTCAGTGAGCAATGGATTATTATTGGCTGTTGGTCGTTGTTATTCGTGAATCGCATTATTGCCATCAACTGCGATTACATACCGGCTAATAATATTATAAAAATATTTCTCATATGTTTAAAATAAATCACAAATATTTAGTTTTGGAACGATATCACAGCAGTATCCTTGACGTCATGTCCAGTGATGTCATTCAAATTCGTAGTGTGCTTCGTTTGTTGTCCGCACGGCGGCGCTAACAATGTTGCATCGTTTGCGCACTGATAGTCGCATGCAGCTTTTTCTGTGCACCTCAATTTCCTCGAGTTGCACAGAAAAAGCTCCCTCGTGTGCGGGTAGCTTAAGCCTTTGTAAAGTTGCTAGTGGATATTTGCCTGTTGATTATTAGAAAAATGCAGTTTAATAACATTTGTTATTATTTTATTTAGATACTGAATCATCAAATATCTTCTTTATAGCCCTAATTATAAGTTTGTTTGACCTTTAACGTAAAGTTCATATTTCTATATTACAGGAAATAGGACAATGCTTCCTGTATATTTTAAAGGCATTACTTGCGTCAGAGTAGCCATCCGATCTCCTCCTAATCCCGCCTGGCCTTTGAACCGTCAGTGCTTATATCTCCGGTGAATTCTTGCCGACGGACGAGTAGCAGAGTTTCAGAGAAAGAGAGGAGAGAGAAAGAAAGACTGCACTTAAGACTCGTAAGAATATAAAGTTACAGACCTACTACGGATTGGAACAATCTCCATGAAATAGCACCAAGGCTTTCTAGAAATTAAAGGTTAGGTAATTGCATCATTTTAATTAAATTGTTATTCAAAAATACTTAGTATTATTTTCAAAATTAAAATTTGCGTTTGGAAATTTGTACATCCTTGATGCTTTGACAAATTTATGAATGTGCAGTCCTGCTGCGAACGAAAGACTTTTCTATTCATTATTTAGTAATTATAATTTCACAGTAATTACAACTAGCATTTTATTATTAACAATAATTCTACTTAATAGTTAGACCCATTTAAAAATAATTTAAAATTCTAATCTATATAATACTTTAGAAATTATATGTAGTAGCTAATGTAATACACGTAATGTGGTACATATAAAATAATCTTAACGTCTATCTATAGATAAAGAAGAATTATTACCTGTAAGATTCGTTTTTGTAAAAATATTAAAAATAAATATAGTAACACTAGTAATTCACCTCGGCCTCGCTCATGTAAAACATCTCCCTTAGATGATTGGAGGAAAGTCTACCTAAATTTACTCACATTTTTATTCTTTTCACAGCCCCTATTGATCACCTATAGTGATGACACCTATACCAAGCTTCTATATAAAATTCTAGATTCTACAAAAAAAGATTCATCAAAATCGGTACCGTAGTTTTGGAGGAATATTATCATAATGTTCGTTCCAAGATGGATTCACCCATTCCAGGTTCTTCGCCCCTGCGCGAGCAATGATCATCAAGTCACTGAGATCGTTCCAAGGTGGATTCCCGTTTCCGGTTCTCCGCCGTGTGCGCCCGTTGATCATCGAATCGATAATTCTTTGGGAGGCCACAAGCAAAAATTGTGCTTGTTGTTCCAGGGAGCGTAATTCTGGTTCTAGGCTAATCTCTCGACCCCGCCTAGAGGATGTAGCCGAACTGACTTGAAATAGGCGAGCTTGTCACTCATCCTCTGTCTCATTGAACCTTGCGACATACTTTCTTTTGCCTGAGACATATCTTTTGTTAACTGAGATCGACTTTTAGGGTATACTGAATTAACTATATACGAAAGAAACTTTTATACCTCCACGGCGACCAGAACACGCTCGACGGCAGGTCATGTAATTTGAAATCCAATTTATTTACATTCTGTCGATGATATCTCCGTAGCAACCAGTTGTAGATAGTGTAAAGGACTTTTCTGTTCTTTATAAAATATTATAAAAATATTAGCTAATATTCATCACAAAAATGAATGCTATGAAGTTGTAGAAAAAGTTAAAAAGCTAAAATGTTTATTGTGAGTTGTTTATGAAATTTAGATGAATACTGTCGAAAAGTATTTATAGAAATAATTAAATGCTACAATTCTTTTAAATGCATGTTTATATATTTAATATTTAGCCAGCATATCAAGCCGCAAGTGCTTTTTTTTCCCACGACCTAGCATTTTATTAACTCTGTTATTTATTATGTTATTCTGACAAAAATAGTCTACTGTCTACTCTACAGATTATAAGGAAGACTCCATTGAAAGTTTCATCAAAATCGGTTCAGTAGATTTGAGTTTATCGTGGACAACACACAAACAAATAAATAAACTCACAAATTTTACTTCTTTAAAATTTAATACAGATTCAGGATAAAAATTATATATTTTTTTTAATATAATTCACAATAACCTATTTAAAAAATCTGGAAAATGTATATTCAATGAAATTAAAAAAAAAAAATCGCTTCCAAATTATGACGCATAGGAGATATGAGGTAGTTAAGTTACAACTCGATTCTTAATTCGGTTTTCACATACCCATTACCATTTCGCCACTTATTCACGTATAAAAACTCACTTAAGGAGCTCTTTCATCTTTTTCATTATTAAATGCTTTCAATAAAAAAGGAAAATGGGACGAGAGTAGGAGAGTAGTCATTAGTTTTAGATTCTATTTGATAGAACAGTTCTCATTCCATTCGTTTCATTCAATTTGTTTTTGGCTTTAAATAAATGACAAAATTTCTTATCAATAATTACCAAACTTGAAATGATAATATCTATTATTTGAGATAGTACTTTTGTGAATATTACTTTAGGGGATAACAGCATTTTGCAATATAGAAAATATGGATATACACATTGTGTAAAAAGTTCTTCGACAATATAAATTCAAAATTTCTGTAGTGCATATATGCTCACTATCTTATTTATATCGAGATAGAAACGAAATTTTAAGTAAAAACACTTGCTATTATTCTTATAATCTTATATGAACTATGTTATTAAAAACACTTGTAATCATTGCTTTTTTGGATCTTATCTATAAGCAAATTAAATAAAAAAAATGTTCAACGAACATTCCGATCCATAGTCGGCAGCTTTGATGTGCCGGTGAAGAGGAAAGTTCCAATTTCACCTTCGAAACATTTGTTACAATGAAGCTACACCAAAGGAGAAGTTTACAGTTTGATGCGTTAATAATAACAATATGATTGATTCAGTAATAGGCAGTTATCCTATTCTAAATAATTCTGGATATATAGCTCTCTATATGCAAATTGTTTGTTTTAATCGCAGTTGGAAAGGAATTTTAATGATCAGTAACTTCTTTCTTGATTGTTTGGTTCACTTTGTATTTAAAAAATCAATTTAATAATAATTATACAGCAGAAAAAAGTAACAATTTCCGGAACCATTAATTAACAACAAAACTCAATGAACCGAGAACACATGAGAGTATTTAAACTTCCAGATTTATTGATTCATAAATAGATAAACATGTAGGATTCTTGTAGGATCATTTAAGTAAAACTAATTTAACGAAACATTAACACTTTTTTTAATTTCTAATTGAATTTTACATTTAAATTGTAGTTATTGAAAATCCCTTCACTCTTTCTGCTAGTATAATGCCCTGGAGATTAGCATTATATGCTGCACAGAAATAATATTCATCGCATCCTTGACTTCGGAAACCTCCCCTCCCCCTAAAGAATACACGTCTTATGGAGGAATCGAACAGATATTCTTAAGATGACGTTAATTCATAAAAAAAAAAACATGTTCTCATCGATGTAACAAAAGACTCCAATTTGAAAAGTAAAATAAATATTTAAAACTATCTCTAAGTGGATAATTTCAGTGATTTTATTGCTCCAATATAAATTTCTACTTTGACAGCCATAATTTGTTGGGAGTTCAATCATTAATTGAGTTATTGCTCACAATATTGGAGCAACATCGAAATTCATGAATACATTAAATAAATAATTTGTGAAGTTTCATTATCTAACCTAATAGCGATCGATTTTGCAAAATTGTGCAGTTTTAAAGTTTAATTAGTGGATACAATCAGCTAAACATCGCCATGAGCTGTAATTAAGATTCTCAGGGTTACTAAAGTTAATTAGAAATTTTTCTATAAAAATTTCAAAATGTTTAAGAAAAAAGAAGTATAATGAAAATTAAATCACAGATCTTTAAGTAAAACTTCTAATTAAAATTGAATTTTTATAATATTTTTTAAAAATTTTGCCGACATTTCTAAGCATAAATTTTACAAGGAAATTGACTGAAAAAAATGATTGAGTTAAGTTCTTTTTGAAATACTAATTCTATGTATTCTTATAAAAATTAACTAATCTTTTAACCATATAATAATATGTTTCTTTAAGAATATTTTTTTCAATTAAATTTGAGCAGCTTTAGAGCGGTAAAAGACTAAAACAACACTGAGGAATCTTGATATCTTTAATTGGAGACCAGTCCTATTTTCTAATTAACTCCTACCGGCATCAGGAATCAAATGTCTAATGAAATTCCTACAAATTAGGAGCTACTGTAAACAACTTTGGACTAAGTGCAAAAAATATTTAATTTAATCTTGTTCAATTCAGCCACTTATTATCATCTTAAACTTTTACTGTACATCCATACGTTTACTTCAGATAAATAAGAAAAGAACTACTTTTCCAGAGAAGTAAATCCAATTTTGTTTCCTGAAAAATTCTGTAAAGAGAATGTTAAATGCACATACAAAGGTAGAACTTTCTATAATAAAACATCTTAACGATTTAGGATTGAATGTATGTGTAAATATTTAATAAATGTTCAGAAAATTGAGTGGGGAAAGAAATAGAACCTCCTTGAATATAAACTAAAAACATAAAAACACATTAAAAATAAAGAAAAAGAGAATTCATGGTGCTGGGCTCTGCCAGCCTCAATGAATTTCTTATGCGCATCTAAATAAAGGAAAAGCGCCTAAAAAATGTTTAAAACACATTAAAATTTGAGACCAATGTTCAAACTGACATCTCAAGACAAGCCTGCTTCACGCTTATTAGGCGATCATCAGTTGAGAGTCAGAATGAACAAAGCAGGTATCAGAACGGAGGTGTATTTGAGGTTGAGTGGGGAAAGAAATGGAACCTCCTGAGATATAAACTAAAAACATAAAAACACATTAAAAAATTGTTCAAAAAATTGTTTTCAAATTCTTATTAATAATACGTCAGAATTCTTGATAGAATTCTTGCGATTAAGCATGGATTTAATTCACATATAAACATTGACTTTCCTTTTACTTCTTAAACAAAAGAATAAATATGTATGCAGACTTAATATCGTAGAAGAATACTGTAAAGCAATAGTGACATACAGTTTGACTACGATATCTTGACGATTGTAAGGAACCCCACGTGATTATGACGTATGTATTTTTCAGCCAATCACAAACAAGCGTACCTCAACTCACAGGGCTTTAAAAATACATAATAATTAAAAGCAATACATAAAACTTAAATAAAACAGTTAAATCTTTTATTGAAAGCAGTCAACCAATAACTAACAGTATAACATTTACTTTAAACATCATTAAAACTAATTTTTTGTTTTATAGCTGTAATGTAACATTCTTCGGAACCTCTGAGAGAGGTTTGTTGTGACGTCGTGGGGCTCTGGAAGTTTTCCAATCATCAAGATATCGTGGTCGGACTGTAGATTGTATCTATAATGATTGTTATCTGTTACAGAATACATCTAAAATGTTGTGTTTTATTCTAACATGCAAAATTGTATGTAGTCTGTTACAAAGAATTAGAGAATTATAAGAATCTGCAAAAGTCATTGTTAAAATGTTAAAGTAAGTATAACATCCAAGATGTTCCATACTTCTACTGATTTATTGTCTGAAACTGGCTGACCACTACTTATAATCTGCATCTCGCTGATGACTGACATTCGTCCAGAAACAGTCTCAAGATCCCGATACTGAAAAACTTATCTAGTATCGAAAACTCTACTATTTATTAGTTTGCAGTAAGAACTCTAATCGTTCCTTGCTTGTAAACTCATTATCTCACATTTTATTTAGTTTGTTTTTTCTTCTTCTTTTTTTTTTTTCTTTTTGCTTCTTCCTGTACTTTTACAAAAATCTTTCGAAACAAGTAAAATACAGGTAAAGACAGTTGAGATAAAAACATTAATCTTTCATTAATTAACTGACTTAACTACTACTCATTTACCCTTATATTCCATTCGCATCTAGATAATTTGAATAACTTCAGATGGCTATAAAGAAAAATTTCAGAAGTTAAAATAAACATAATAATGAGAATAAAAAATTACAATCTTTAACTTAAAGAATATACGGTGTAGATACCTTAAATTTTTCTAAGTAAATTAAATCTTTAAATCTTTCAAACAAAAGAAATTTCAAAACTTTTGAAAAGAAAATGATTCAAATGAAATCATCAAATAGCATTTGATTTGAAACTTCTGAAACAGAACTACATGAAAACTGATCACTAATTTATCATTATTTCACTTACTCAAGAACTGAAATTAATCAACTAATACGATAAAGAGGGGAATAATACAGGGAAAAAAAATAACTTTTTAACTAATATAAAAAAAAGTAAATCCTGTCCCTTTAGTATTCTGGTAACAATATAAAGAAGTTGATATGACGCGATTTTTAACTCCCAGAAAGGGACAATGCTCTACACTACCCTACACTAATGGACCGGACAATGCGCTTTATTGGAAACATGTGAAAATGTAACTGATTTAAGAGTGGGATGGGCACCCACGTGCTGAAATTACATTAGCCACCCTGTGGGGCATGCTTTCCACAAAGTTTTGATACAGAGCTAAGGGTTTTTATGTCCATTCCTGCTTCAAGAACACGGCCAGTGCAGCTATAGATGTCGGACGTGGTCCCCTGACCCTCAATCGATGCTCTAACTCGTCCCATAAATGTTCGATAGGGTTTAGGTCGGGACTCTGAGCAGGCCATGGAATCCGCTTTATAGCCATCTCTGTATACCACTGCTGGACAGAGGCTGAAATATGGCATGGAGCATTGTCATCCTGAAAGTAACTATCGTCATTTCCAAGCATTTGCCAGAGAGTAGGAACAACCCAATTATCCAAAATGTCTTTGTAGCCTTCGGAGTTCAAGATTCCCGCAACAACATGCAATGGTCCCAGGCCATACTATGAGAATCACCCCCATAGCATGATTCCCCCACCGCCGAACTTCACAGTTGGAACGATGCACTCGGGTAAAAGACGTTCACCTGGCATTCGCCACACTCAAACACGTCCATCCGACTGGAAGAGAGTGCAAGGTGATGAGGCATGTTACACTCCATAAAATTGTTTTCCACTGCTCTACAGTTCAGTTGCGACTTTGCAAATACCACTTGAGTCTGGCGGTTCTGTTGAATGGTGAGATGTGTGGTTTGTGGATTTTAAGGGCGTTCAATTCCTTCCGCAATGTATTGTGATTGTGATGTATTCTGCAATGTAACCCCTGATGCCTGTTGAAACTCACTGATCACGTGCGCACATGCACTTTGACGATCTCGTCTGATTTTAAGTAAATATGTAGGTGTCCGGTCCATTACTGTAGGGTAGTGTATATCCCTATCTCTGTTGACCATTTAATATTTTAAATACAGTAAACGTGCTCTTAACCGGCCGTCGCGTCGGTTTAACCAGCCCTCATCTGCTATACTGTGACTTCGCTTTAAAAAAAAAAAAAGCAGAAAACAATCACAGATTTCTTTAAGTAATTGTTTTTCCTTAAGTGTACAGTACTGTACAGTTTTCTTTTATTACTTTAGCAAATGTCTGTTTCGTAAATTTATATCTAGGACGAAAGAAAGTTTTATTTTTGGCTATTGTGAGATGTGCTTGTGATAACAAGTATATAAATTTTTGTTTTATAAAATTATATAATCTATGTCTCGTTTATTGACCTTTTTCATAATTAAACAGTAGAAGTACTTAAATTGAGTTAAAAGCTACTTTAAATATATTTTCCGTTTAACCGGCCATTTTGCCAACCGGTCTAGGGGTCCTGTCTCAAGCTAGACGGTTAAGATACTGTATATCAACAATCAGAAACTAACTATGTATATATTGTATTAGGAGATATCTATAATAATAATATATCGATAATATACGAAATACTTTTGGGGGAAAATATTTTTCAAATTAGACCCATTTTACATGTTGTTTTTTTAAGAAAAATTTCGCTTAAAAAAATCAGACCAAAGATTCATATTAAAAGATTGTTATGAAGCTTTGGACCAATTGCTTAATAGTTTCAAGACTGGCAGCTTTCAAGTCTGAGATATAATACTATGATAAGCAAACAGTCATTTTAAAATATATATTATATTATATATTATAGAAAGTAAAGAAGTTTTGCTTCATTTCTTTCGATGAATAGTTTGAAGTCAATGATTTGTTTCTAATCAGAAGTTAGTGGTCAAAATATAAAAATAAATGCTTTTTCTTAAATTTTGTTTTGTTTATAATAATTTTCTAGTATTTTAACAATACATTCCGAAGTTAGTTGGGATAGAATTAAAATTTATGCAAATTCTTTTTCCTAATAAACGAAGGATATGTGATATAATATCCACAGAGATAATTCAAAATTGTAACTTTCAACGCTATAGTCAAAATATTAACTAATTATTAATAGGAAATTAATTTATGAAAGATATGTTATTGAGTCAACGTAACTGGGTGTATTTTGCTTAATAGATAGCGTTGGTTTAGCTATTATCTGCCAAGTAATAATGAATGTAGCTCCAACAATTGTAAAACATGGTTGTACATCATATTTTATAGAACAATTTTATTTTTACTCCAACAATTAACCACAACGCCGTAATTTTAGTGAATACTCAGTATATCTTCAACAGATTTTAAATAAGTAAAAATCATGTTTGGAAAAATTTTCCCCGAACAAACATGCAGTTTGAAAACCGCAACCCACAATTAACAACCGTCAACGCTTACTGAACATTACGATGCAGGATGAATATTAATTAGCAATGTTATTCATTGTTCGAATGGCAAAATTTTAAAAATTATAACAAACAAAATCTACAATTTGCTGAAAATAAGTGATAAATATTGTGATGAAGCTTACTTAAAATAGTTTTTTTCTCATGCGATTTTAAACTTTGACATATATTTTCTAGAAAATTTTTTATACATATATATGTGTAATATTTTTGTGCATTATTTTTCGTCTATTATTTATTGATGTAAAATAAATTAATAATAAATTAATTAGTTTTGAAATGAATTTTTTTTATCCAAATATAAGTTATTTGTATTTTAAAATTATAAAAATTCTTGACATTTGTTTTCTTTGTGATGTTTCGATAAAACCTATGACTGTTCACATATAGAAACTTTTTAATAGCTTTAATAAGATAATTTTGGTTTGTTGTCTGCTAGTAATAACAACGCTATCTTCACTCTAATTATTCTTTTAATATGAAGAATAATTTTAAGAAAATTATCAAACATTTTCTTTTTGAGTATTTGACTTTCTTATATACTCTTTTTATTGAGAGTTCTCTTTTACTGTAAACTAAAGATGAATATAGTTTTTTCTTTTTTCTGTTTTTGACTTTTCTCTATTGTTATTCAAATCAGTTTTAAAAAAATGAACGTTTTATGTTGAAGAATTCATCGAGTATCGAAATTAAAGAAGAAAATGAATTGTAAATAATGTCTTGAATTGATTAATGAGTTTGTAGCGTTTTCTCTCCTAGTTTAGCTTAATAGAACATGTTTCTTAAAAAACCTTTTTTGTTTTTCGTATAATTTTTTTTTTTACTAATTGCCGCATTTACTTTCATACCGAAATGTTACAGTTCGGCCCTTTTTTTGCTAATCGAATTGTTGCCAACAGAATCAGAAACATATTTGATACACAAGGAATCCATTGCAAAAAGAGCCTATTCATTATCTTTCTTTTCAGTTAAAACTAAAAC
>JAFIDM010012231.1:130104014-130178930 GCA_023159025.1 Thereuonema tuberculata | reverse complement strand
TGTCATAAATGTAGACAGACTTATTGTTGATATAATTCAAAAAAAAGAGGCTTGAGAAAGCAAAATGATTACAATTTTGCGAAATATTGCCAAATAAATGAAGGAGTATTTTATGAAGTCTAATGTAGTTTATATTAAATATTATGAAGATATGAAGAAGAAATTAACTCTGTTGGTCGGAAACTAAGAAATTTATAATTGATGTCTATACTTATTTATAGGACCGCAGGTACATATCACTAGTACTGTGGCCTTTTTAGGCATATTATACAAGCCCTAGAAAAAACATACCTTAGATAGCGGAAAGAGAGAAAGCGAAGAAGCAGCAAACAAACTTAGGAAAGAAACGAAACTTCCATCCTGGCTCGAGAATTCGAACCAGGTTCAAAAAAAGTCACCTTCTATCGGATAATCTCCTATTGACTATAAGGCTGTACCTGAATGGCTACATAATATTTAAATATATTGTTTTTAATTTAAAATATTTTTTGCCAACAACATTTCGGGCTAACGGAATTTTGAACAATGGTTAATAGCAGTAATACGTTTTCAGGACTAAATTTATATTACTAGTATTTTAATGCTTTATTTTGTCAATATTAGCTTGAGGGTGTTACACATTGAATGGGTATAACTTTTTATAACGTATGTGACTGAGAGCAGAAAGATTAGAACAAATAAGTTTCAAAATGCAATTTTAAGTTTGTCAACACTTAGGAGTAACTGTAACTCAAAACTATAAATTCTAGAAGCTCAAATTTTTGAGATAACTATAGCGTCTTAAAAGTAAGACCCTTTTCGATATTACTAAAAAGACAGTTCCCAAAATATTCGAATCTAAACAATGAACTTCTATCCTACTTTTGTTAATACCTCATTGTTTTAAATAATGATTTTTTTTTAATGTTAGCTAATTCACAGCCAAGATTTGATACAATTGAATTTAATCTGATTTAAACATTTCAAATAAATAAAGCGATTCTTTTTTCTTTTCAGAAAATTGAAAAATTGTATTAATTTCAGCAGATATTATAGTTGGAATGTAAATGTAGGCTTTTCACTTTTGTCACCTTCATGACTTTATAAAAAACTATGCGAAAATAGATTCTAAGGTTTTTTTTGAACTTGCTATTATCTATGACTTCTCTTCTTTAATATATAAGCTTATATCTGTTCTCTTTCTTTCTCTTGTAAATATTTATCTGATATTCTTGTTCATAATTATATAGTTATACGTTTAAATAGTAAGAAACAAATGTCGACAAATAAGTCGACTGTTTTTATTCTAGCAGCAAAATTAAAGTGTTTCAATAAAATTGTAAGTTACAAAATAATTACTAAGTCTTATTTAGAATAGTATGATTTTATTCCGTCGCAAAAATGTTGTTCGTTATCATAATTAACATTTCTTTAGAAAACGGAAATCATTATTTTTCCATAAATAAATATATTAATAAAAATTTTAAAAAATTAATATCTTAAAGCACTGGCATCTTTTGACTATAAATAAGGTTTTAAGAAAATAAATGCTTTTCAATCAGAACATGTTTGACTTATCTTTCCTTATAACTTCATTAAAGGATTTACAAACCCTGTTAATTTTGATAAGTTTAATATTTTCATAAAGGTGGTGCTTAATTGGAAAGAATTCCGTTTCTTCAAAAGACAATAATTCCACAACCAAATGTCCCTTGTGGTTGACATTGGTCAGAGTTTTAGGGCTGTAAATTGTTTTCTCCGGAAGTAGTTGAATAAATTCCGGGATGTTGGTGCACGATTGCTTGTGGTTAAATCAAGTGTTGGTGAACCATTCCATCTGTCAAAGGGAAATAAAAATGGAGGGTTTTCATCAACCAGAGCGACAGAGGATGGCAGTCCATCAGAAGCCTTACCACTAAAGAACATCCCGTTTACGGAAACACCAGCGTCGAAAAGCCACGAAAAAAAAGAAGTACCATTTCCTATAAGGAGAAGAGCAAAGAACGGAGTGTTTTGCTCAATAACAACACTATCTTCGTGAAGTGAAATGGTCTGTTCGCCTTAGAATAAAACTAATTCTATTGGTGCACTGTGGTTGGTTCGCTTAAGGCTTTCAGGGAACCTTTCGTTGCCAAACAAAAGAAGAGTCGTTTAATGTTAATCACAAATTATTGCCGAGAAGCACAAAAGGTTGAAAAGACTACATCTCTTTTTTTGAGAGCATAAAAACAGGAAAGAGTCTAAGCACTGAATCGAAAAAGGAAGAAAAATGTTTAAAAAGAACAAAGCAAAACAAATGCTCGTCTATTTTTAAAGATTTAGAAAGTTTTATACTTTGTTTAGCATTTTGTTGGAAACTTGCTGAAAGTTATGTTGGTGGAGAGAAGGAAAGATCAGTGGTATTAAGGAGGTGTTCTGAATTCATCATTCGTAATTCCTTTATTTTTATCTCTGAAACTCAGAGATAGGAAGAAGACGCCATTTTGACGGTGTAGAAGCCTTTCATAACGTTCCGGATGAGTTTATTAACTTCACTTGAATGCTGCGACGTTGGCGGACGCCTAGTGTATAAGTAAAGGAAGCTGTTCCGTGGTCTTGATAAGGAAACATGTTTAGAGGAATTTAAAGGCAGATGGTATGCTTTATAATTGTATACAATTCGTCTAGTAGAAACAAAGTATAAAATAACTCCGTGAAAAAGAACTGAAAATATATCTGTTATCAATAGAATATAGATACATCGTAGCCCATAAATAAAGAACTAAATCTGAAATAATGAAACCTGTGTAATGTGGGAATAGGTAAATTAATAATAACGATATTTGTGGAGCTTGAAAAAAAACAACTAATTAAGTTATTTAATTAATTTCGTCACTCAAAAATTTTATAGTTATAAAAATATTTAAAACTTATTAATATATTTTCGTCAATGTCTAATTGGTCTTAAACCAATTAGAAGTTAATGAGTTTTACTTAAAATTCTCAAAATATTTTAATCAAACTTAAACATTTACTTTTATTTTTTCGAAACAGATTTACGGAGCACTTAAAACTATCGTAAATAAAAATTGAAATAATAATTTTTGCTGTTTTAGTCTAATACATTTTTTTTTTCTGGAAAAGAACCTTTTCTTTTTCTAATTAAATAATGAAACTTTTTATGCAACTAACCGAATAAAAAGGTAAATTTAACACTTAATTCAGGTGCAGAGGTTCCCGGAGAAAAAGAAACACGATGAAATTCTTGAAGACATTTATCTATTTTTTTTTTAACTCCCTTCTGTTCTTTTTGTCATCTTTAAAAAATGTGTATTTAAAATTATGAAGGAAAGCGTTAATTAGAATGGTTTCCTTTATTTAATATTTATTCTAAGATCACTAAAGATATAAATTTGAATAATAAATTCTTTCGAAATTTTAAAATACTCATTGGACAGTAAGAAATAAACTCACAATCACACGGAGATATACAAACATGTATACAAACAGGTCTTCTAAAAAAAATAATAAATGGAAGCAAAAAATCTGAGCTCTTGTGATCTGTTCTTCAAAATTGTTGTATACTTATGTACATATCTTTAATAGTTTTTGTTGTGTGTGTTTTGAATTCAATTGAATTTTATGCTAGACCCGTTAATCTACTTCAGTACTTTGGAATTTAAAAATTTAAATAATAAATTAAAACAAACAAAAAATGTTTTCAGCTCTCTTTGCTGTAATAATATTTTGTTCTTAATCAGCAAATTTTGCGAAGATGGCAGGAAATTTTAAATAACTTAATTATTAGCTCAAGCAGTAAATACTTGACTGGGGATTATAGGAAACAGGTCCTATCGTCGGAGGGGGTTGGGATTTTTTTTCTCTTTGGTTCTTTCTGTAGACATAGACTATGTCTACGTCTACATATGTCTATATCTACAGACCCAAGCCAATGTGAAAGGGATACCGTGATTTTTTTCCAATAGTCAACTTTACCAGTTGATCACAGAACACCGGGACTTTTACCTCCAGCGAAACGAAATTAATAATCTTTAATAATTTTTCTGCTTAAGACATTTTCCATCAAAAAAAAAATAAGAAAAATAAGAAAACAAAAAATTAAAGTTTAGAACAGTAAAGGAAAAGAAAAATTTCAGGTATCCTCATAATTTGACAAAGTTAATTCCAAAAAAAAAAAAAAAAAAGACTATAAAATTAAAAATTTTCAAATATTTTAAATAGGAAATAAAGTTGTGTATTTGAATGTTGCTTAGGGAAAAACATATCTATAAAAAAATAATTTCTTTCTAAAGAATTTGAAAGTCACGAACTCATAATTTAATTCGTGAATATTGATTGATGAAAGCAATTATGGGGATATAATGTTAAATACCAAGTTTTCTATATAGAAAATGTGTAAGATATAAATAAATTAATTTGTTCTGTTTAAGCTATTAATATAGTCGAATGTATGACCTGGGTTTTGTGGCACATGTCGTTCGGTCACAGCCGAGAGGCAGCTAACTTGACTAATTTCCTTGTCTCTGCTTTCACTTCCTAGTATAGAGGTTTCCTTTCTTTCCTATGCTTTGTCTCTTTGTTCTTCTCTTTCTCTCTCCAGGCTTTGTATGTCCTTTTTTAAGGTTTATGTAATAGGCCTATAAGTCCTTTCAAATAAATAAAATAAAAATAGGTGACACTCTGCTTTAATATTTCATTATCTTCTTTAAGCCAAGGAAATGTCATGTTATTGTAGGCTTCTCTGATATTAATTGCATCAGGAGAGAATGTCAAATCTTTGTAGTTATTCCACCTGATGAAAGATGAAAGCTCGTGAAAACGTTGTCCAGGGAAGCATTAAAAGCTTGGATCTAATAACTTCTCCCAAGTGAGATAATGACAGAAAAAAGAAATCCAGAATTAAAAATGCAATTAGTTTAGACATGATTAACACTTGGTAAATAAATATCAATAAATATCAACTTTAAATCATATGAAAATCCCTAACAAATGACGGCTGGGGTAAGGTAGCTTAAGAAAAGTCTAATATTAATTTATCGAAATATTATGCCTGCAAGACGCTGCGGTATATCAGAGAAGCACCAGAGGAAACCAAAGAGAAGAGGAAAATGGAGATGCTAGAAGCATAACAAGTGCATGAAAAATTTCGGAAAGTTTAATATTGATTGCTTTCATTTGAAGAATATAACACAAAATCTTAAGTGACGTTAAGATTTCTGCTAACATTAACATTAATCTATAAAAGATTTACAGTAGAAAATATATAAGATATCCAATGGTTTTCCAAAATTGTCTTTCTTGCATAATTTCAGATATATTAAGACGTCATATGTTGTCTTTACTTATCAAACAGATATAAGACGTCGAACCTAATTGAAACTTAAACTGTAGCCGGTTTCGAGATTTACAATATAGGAATGTACAAATATATCTTATCTTCTACTAATATACAAAGCTGAAGAGTTTGTGTGTTTGAACGCGCTAATCTCAGGAACTAACAGTCCGATTTGAAAAATTCTTTTTGCGTTAGATAGCCCGATTATTGAGGAAGGTTATAGGTTATATAACATCCCGCTACGACCAACAGGAGCGGAGCAGTAAACATAAACGTCAACCAACAGGTGCAACGGCGGCGACGGGGCGGCTTGGCTGCACGACGAGAACCGAACATTACCGAGAAGAGCCGAATTTAACGCGGGTGACACCGTGGGGCACAGCTCGTATATAATAATTTTAGTAAGCTATCACTTATAATTAAATTTTAGAAGCTTTCAGTCATAAAATTCTTCCAATTTCGTTCAAAATATATTTCTTCTAATTGTTATCAACTACAAAGAATTGTTAGTTCTGTGAATGAGAAGCAGTTAAATCTCTGCAAGGTAGTTGCTGCAAATCTTCTCCATAGTACATAGGTGCAGTACTAAGAGTATAGCTAAATAATGCAGACATTTTTTTGACCATCTCACTAATGGATAAACACGACAATTGAGATTTTCTTTTGTCCTATTTTTAAATAAGCTTTCTAAAACTTTTGAAAATTTATTTAGAGTTCGATTAGTTTTTGGAAAGCGTAAATAGAATAAATAATTTTAATTCACCTTATTTTTCAGTATGTTCATGTTGATTATTCCTGTTGATACAGTAAATGTTAAAGTACTACACAAACATAAATGAGTTAAATATACATATTTTAATTTTCAATAAAAATTCTTATATACAGAGAGAAAAAGAAAAGAGAGAGAAAGAGGCTATCATGCAATAATAAATGTCCTAGGTTATTTTGAATATTAAAAAAAATCAAAAATATCAAATAGATATTTATATTTAATTCACATTTATTGTAATAAAGAAAATTTTAAAATTGAACAAACTGTAAATTATTGCATAATTCAATTTTTTAGGTTGCAGCTTGCCTGTAAAAACCACTAGGGGACCGCTCTTGCTTTTATCCTGTCTGGATGTCACACTCTGTAGCGACCAAACGGTTAGAGATATTCGAATGAAACCTTCACCATTGTGTTCAGCATCAAAAAGTAGGTGACCACGTACAAAAAAATCAGACCTCTAGGACCACTCCCTGACCGGAAGTTGGGGGGGCGTCAAAAGTGGTCGCTTCCGATAAAGTTTTGTTTATAAAAGTTTTTATAAAATTGTGCATATTATGGGCCGCTTTGCTTTTGACACTGTCTAAAAGTATTAATTATCTTGTGTTATTTTATTTTATTCAGTATTATTGGTTTATTCAATTGCTTTAGATAGTTTCAGGCTAGTAAATGTTTGGTACGATAATATTGTAATATTTGTGTAGAATAAACTACTATGCATATGCATTATGTAATTTAATAATATGAAAACAAATACAAAATTAAATGAAAGAAATTAAACTTTTTTTTTGGAGATTTTAAAGTAAAAAACAACAATGCATCATTAAAAACTGTCTTCATAGTGAAAATTCAAAGAATAACAAAGGAAGGGAATGGCTCATTATTCGTATTTCTTTTATCTTCAATTTTCGAGCATAATGATGTTAATATTTCAATTTATTGATTCAGTTGAAACTTTAAAATTCTGTTCTTTTGTAAGAAAAAAAAAAGTCATATTACAGAACTATTATCGGGGAAGATAAAACTGTTTTTGTTTTTAAGTATTTGTTTTGTGGATGACATGTGATGTGACCTGGTCTGTGCGATTCTTAAATCTGTTGGGAACAGTGAAGGGATTAAGCTGTTGTTGTTCATCGGAGACAGTTCTTCGTTGCTTTGCTTCCTATTGCGCAACATCTGCTCCAAGACGAAGCGAATTGACGTTCTTTTTTGGCTTGTTTTGCACGAGAAATGGGATCGATGGAAGTGCGCATGCGCCACTTGATGATCGCTTTTGTCTTTCAACCAGTTGAAAATTGTTCCGTGGATTCGCCTATTTGCGCAGTTAAAGGGGAAGGGAGTGTGGAAGGTAGAACGACAGATGGGGACTTTAACCCACCTTCGCATTCATCTTATTGATCCAAGGAGCTCAAGAGATGCTTCTTAATTTTTTTCCTTCACCCTGAAGACAGTTTTTAATGATGTATTATCCGGTTATTCGCTTCTGTACAGAAGATCTTCAGCATAGATTAGCTTCGGTGACTATTTGAATGTTCGTTAGGGCATTGCCACCCTGTTAATTGCATTAGGTTTTTAATTATAAAACCAAGAACCTAAAAGGCACAGAAGATGTAAAAATGAAACCTTCCAGACACTTCGATGCTAATTTTTAAATGCAATTTCGAAATAAAGTGGCAGGAAAAGCTTTTAATTTATAATGAATATTCAGAGGAATAATGCTTGTTCACTTCAGTCTTACTTTTTTTCAGCTGATATTTATTTTAAAATTATTAATTCAAAAGTAGGATTGTCTGTCTTTTTAACTATACCAGTTTTCCTTTCCCATTATTGACTTTTTTAAACTTGAAAGATTAAGAAGTTGAGCTACTTCATACAGTCGATATAAAACTTAAGTTTTAGAAATCTTTCCAAAAAAAAATGTTTGCATACATACAAAAAACGGACGGTTTTGTTATCATAGTTATTTATTAGTTATTTTTTTGAGTAAACAAGTTTTTAATTATTTTATATGTAATAGCTTTTTTTCAATAAATAAGAATATTTTTCTGATACTTTCTTCTAATTTGAAGCCTTCCGAAACTTAAAAATCAATTTTTTGGGTTCTTTTATCCTAAGATGCTGCATCGAACAGATCTTAATGTTACCCAAGTCGTTTTGAGAGAATGACCTATGGATACATCTCATAAAATAACAATGAATATCACACATCAAAAAAAACCATCATCTTTCATAATGTCTAAGTATTAATGGAAGTGGTTTTCCTTTCTTACTATTTACAACGCGGTTGGCGTTGTCGCTATAACATCGGCCTCTCACCTCTGAGTACCGGGTTCGGTTCTCATGGGTTTCGTGATGGTGGACGACCCGCGCTGGGTAGGTTTTCTCGGGGTTCTCCCATTTCCCCTGCACCACCATACTTTCTCAGTCTTTCCATCTGTCTCTCCATCTGTCCTTATTTCCGTGGGATAGTACAATAGACCTCAGGTCGCAGTGCTTGGCTTCTCTGCCACCCACATTCACTACATAACATAACATACTATTTAAAAATCGGAAATATCCCTGGTGTTTATGATATGTGATATATTTATAGTCTTACTCCGACTATACTTATCAGTAGCCACTGTAATTATAAATATTAAAAATATTTATACGTAATATATAAGAACGTAAATATAAGAAAAAAAAACAACTTCGGAATTTTGTTTTTAAAAAAATGTCAACTCCTAAAAATTTTCTTTGGATTTAAATTTTATTTATTTTTATTTAAATCAATCTCAAACTTTTGATTTGCTATACCGGTACCTTATTACATAAAAGTAATATATATATATATATCTTGATAAATTACGTTATACTACTAAATTTGAATGAAACTAATTCTGATAAAGAATATGACACCTCCAAAAACGTAAAATAAAACAAGTGAATATAATTTTGTGCTAAAGCATAAATTTAAGGGCGACCCATAATAATAAAAATATTAAAAATAATAATAAAAAATTAGGAAAAAAAAACCCACCCGGACTTTGAGAAAAAAATATTAAGAGGAAAAAAAAATTAAAAGTAAATATACGGATTCGAACAGAAAACCTTTAGTATATAAGTCCGAAACCTTAACCATAAAGCTATAGCTAACAACTGAAATGAAATGATTGAATTTCTAACGTTTAAGCTAATAGCGGAAATCCAATGAAAACAATGCCAAATATCTCGAACCCCATTCCTATACTTTTAGGGCCTGTGAACACGATGGTGAAATCCGTTTGTCGCCTAAATAAACATTAAAATAAGCCACAATAAACTATTGTTGTTTAAATTAAGCTAGTTTCAAAGATACTTTTAAGATGGAAAGAGTTTTTATGTATGAGTTTATATATTTCTGTTGGTTTGAAACAATAAAGGGATCGTTTTGAAAGCCCACTTATCGGCAGATATGAAAAATCATTCCGCTTTTTATCTGAAACATTTTCAAATGAAAAGATTTGTGAAAGAACTCTTTCAATCACCGTATATTAATAGCGGCGTATTTGTTACGGAAATGCTATTTTCATCCTAATACCTTCTGAACCAAGGAGACAGATTTTTTGAATCTTGATTATCCACAATTTCTCTGTTTTGTATTTGGAAAAAATACGAATGTGATGAATTTCAGATTTTTTTTAACTTTTTACTTAGTATCCAGAAACGATGTCAAATGAAAACCAAAACCAGAATATTTTTTTTAATATTGATACTTCACTTCAGGATATTTCACAAATTACAAAATATTTTTTTATTTATTTTATCTCCGCAAAGAAAATAAATAAAATATTTACCATTTATAACTCTTGTAAAACCAATTTTTAAGGTTAGATGTTGAATGTCTGAAACTGAAGGTACTATCCAGCATAAATCTTGACACAAAGTCATTCTTTCATTATTGATGGGGGGAGGACGCCGTGAGACGTCTCGCCCCGGGCGTCTGCAGCCCCAGGAACGGCCCTGATTAATATTAATGTCTTATTCTCCAAAACCTTAGTTCACAAGTAGAGGCCCATTTGAACCAGAACTGTTGAATTTTAAGTCATTACCATTTGATATCTGAATCTAGTTAAATTCGAAAAACAATTTATAAAACTGTAGAAAACAGAACATTATTTTTTTTGGTTCCATGTTATATTTACAGCGTTTTCATTCTACTTTACTTTATGAATAAATCCTCTGGAAAAACAAAATTCATTTTTTATTCCTCCCCGACCAAAAAAAAAATCACATCGCATTCAGCTCTAGTGTTACATAAGCAATGAAGAAATAAGTTAATCCGTGAAATTTTAGAATGTTAAAATAATAGCAAAATAAAATGATGCTCTTCTTATATTAATATAGTTAGTTATAGCTTTTTCATGTGATAAGTCACTTCAATTACTTATAAAGTTCAATTACTTAACTCTTAAAAGATATAAGGTATTAATAGAAAAAAAATTAGTTAAGAAAAATAAGTTATGCACAATAAATTTCTGTAAGTCTACGTAAAGCTTTTTTTATAATATTTATTAAAGTGGTAAGAAAAAAATAGGTTTTATTGTGCAGTGGAATTAAAATTAAAAACTATGTAGAAGACAGAAATAAACAAACAAACAAACAATAGTTGGAAACATTTGATTCAGCAAATGTTTAAACTAAATGAAATTGTTCAAATGAATGCTAAAAGAAATCTTTTTGAAAATGACTTCTAAGAAAGATTAAAACAAATAAAAACATAGAACTATCATTTTATTGTCTTAAACATTTCTTTCAGAGTTAATATTTTAATAGTATCGTTAAGAAATTCGTTTTATGCAACTGTGCAACAATAAAAGCTTCTATGTTCATTCTTATAACCACACTGAGGGAAAACACAAATAGAAAAAAAGCAAATGAAGAGCAAAAGTTTATTCCTTAATGGACGACACTTTATAGTTATTTATTGTTAACGATTGAGCTATTCGTAAGCAATATTTAGACAAAGAATTTTCGATTTAAGAAATCACATGAATACTAAACTAAATTTGATTTTTGGAAGTCTGAAAGTATTTCTCTATATTTTTATATTTCTGAAGACCAACTACAGGAAGCCAATAACGTTCAATAAGTCTAACGTTATCCTTTCAACATTCTAAATAGTCTTCACAGTCAATGTTTCTCTGAAGGGTCTCTCCTTTGGAAGTAGAAATTGTTCATAAAAAATATTTAACTTGCAAGTTGTTGGTTTTTTTTTGTTTGTTTGTTTATTTGCATTGGTTAAAAAATTCTCGTATTTCAATGAATATCGAATAAATGCTGAGTTGTAACCGAAGATTGTTTTTTTAAAAAGTAATTTTATTTTTTTGCGCCTAAATTGTTTTTAGATAAACAACAGATTCTTTTCAATCTTCCGAAGTTCTTTGAAATTCAAAGAGTATAAATTGCTTAAAATAGAAGCTTCTTGAATTTCCTTTTTTTTTTTAATCAGTTCATCAGATATTATACTCCATCATAGAATTTGACTTATAGATTAATAAAAAAAAATTTCGTAATAGATTTTCAAATTTTTAAAACTTTTTACTATTGAAATACATCACTTTGAAAATACAACATCGAAGAGTGTTATTCAAGGTTTTATTTCAAATAAATAATAATAATTTGATTAAAGAATTAATAAATCCTATTCCCATAATTGAAGATTGTCTTATTTTCAAGAAAGAAGAAACGCTTTTAAATATGTTTTGAAGTTTCAATTCACTTTAAGAAGATTCAATATCGGTAATGAATTTCAAATTGGTTAAAAATTGCTTATTACATCTTTAAGCAAAGTATTAAATTAAAATTTTGAAGAATTACCATCATTTAATGAAACTTTCATTTCTTTTCTTTAATTGCAAACAGATGCTGAAGTTGTTTTCAGTGGTGACTTCAACTTAGAGAGGAAAAGTAGAATTAAGAGATGGAGAAAGGAAACCAAGTTGCAAATGCGGAAGAAGGAATAAGAAGAAGAGATCACAAAAAAAAATAAAAAAAAATCCGGAATGCTTACCGTGGGTGGGCAGAAACGAGCTCAGAATATCATTAAGTGTAATTAATGTAACTTTTCTCTTGTGACTGGTCGAAACGAAGTGAAGCTACCCCAGAGCGACTCCTACCGCGATGGGTGAGGATGGATCCAGAAATTGGATCATTTGAATGCGCTCGTGGCAAGGCGCGAGTTCTCGCCGCAGGTGATTGTAACGTTTCTGCCACAGACACAAGAATGGATAAAAAAAGTGTTTTTTTCCCTTCTCATTTCTTTTAAAGAGAATTGATATGTGTAAGCTTAACGTAAGAATCTATATGGAATTTTATTCTTACGAGCTTCCTTAACGCATAGAAAAGCGGATCTGTGAGATCTGTAACTACAAATTTCTACTTCATTTGAAGACAGAAAGGGGGTCGGGGGAAAAGCATAGCTCAAATTTACCAAGTAGTGTTGAGAATAGAGTTACTATGAAATAGAGAAAAGCAAGAATCACTTTAAGAAACCAGTTCCTTAAAGTTACGTAAATTGGGAAAAGCAAGTATAAATTTTCAGGACAGAAATTGTCATAAAAATCTTCATTTGCTCTGTTTTGTGAATTAGGGAATTCATGAATTCTCCTAATCTTTCTTCTAGAAAGGTTTAAAGGTTCCCAGGGTGCACTTGGCGTTTCCTCTCCAATTTTCTGTTAACGAGCAGCGCATCCGGCTGACTGACTCTCCATAGACACATAGACGAAGTGAAATGACTGGAATTATAAGGAACCAATCCATACAAAGAATGCTTTTGTCCATTTATAGTCAGGGATATTCCCTAAGATACTTTTACGTTGCAGAGGATTGTTATTTGAGAAATTTGTTACATAAAATGGAAAAAATTTCTTGATATTTCAATAAATTTGGCGATTGGATCACGGTAATCAATACCATAAATAGAATTTTACTGTTATTTTAAGATAGATTTTAGAGTCGCTGGAATTACCTTGAACAAATTAAACGAGACCGAAAACAAAAGTTGTCCAAGATATTATAAACAGTGAAATCAATAAACAATTATCGCTAGAAAATTCAACTTTAATATTTCTCTCAAATGTTACAAGATCAAGCCTTTATTGAAAGAATTAATAAAAAACTTAAAATTTTTTAATAAAGCAGTTTTCACTTCAACTGTTTCCTCAATTTCTTTCATATCTAATAAATTACATATTTACAAAAATCTACATTATTTTAATATGATTTAATATGATTTTTTTAATAAGGTAAGTAACTAACACTGATTAATTAAAAGTTCCGAAAATAAAAACATAGAAGACCGAAGCCAGCAGACCATACCTTCTGGGAATGTTGGATGTGATTTTGCCATTTTGTTTGAAAATGACAGACCAATATATATTTCACTCCAAACTTTCTTGAATGCAGAAATCATGAGGCAGAGTTCAATACGATATCTAAAGATATTGATTAGAAGCGATTATTTAAGTTATGTTGGTATTTTAGAACAGATTGATTTTTTTAAAATACATTACTTCAATTGTTTACATCATCATTTTTAATTACATTTGTTTCGACAAATTACATCAATAAATAAATATCATCACTTTAAATAAATGAGTTTTTATGCAATAAATCACTTAAACAGCGATCATAAACTGCCAATATATTACATAACTAATTGAAACTGTGGCAATTCAGACCCTAATAACATGTCTTCGGTATTCTTTTTTTATTAGCAACTATTCCCTTGCTTTCAACTTGAGCTCTAACTGTAGCACTTTCTTGTTGCAGCAGGATAGTTAATGGTCAATTATACTTAGCCTTAGGGGTGGTTGGACCAGACTGACAATAAATAGCTAGGAGTGAAAATCAGTAAAACATATAAGATAAAAATCTTTGGTTAGTGTATTCTTTATTGATTATTTTTCAACAATTTTCTACAATATTGTTCTAGATAGGTTTTACTATTATTTTAGAAGCTATACAATGAAAAAGCAACAATCGTTTCGTCGTTTATTCCCATAGATCTTTTCTAGATCTTTCTAGGAGAGCTGACTGATGGATACACAGACACATTGAAAATGAAGTTAAATTAGTAAATACAATTAAACTGAGTGTAGCAATTGTCTTCTGTTTTAGAAAAATATATAACTATGTAACCATCATTACATTTTGCAATACTGTATTCAAGGACAATGATAGCTGTAATCAGCTTAAGACATTTAGAAGCTAGAATTAACGAGAAGCTTAAGTTAGATAAAACCCTTAGGTGTATCCCACCAAAGGATCTTACTTAAAATATTGAAGAATAATTCATCACTTTTAGGGAAAACTGCCAGGTTCAAGATAAGCCTTCCTTAATGAAAACATTAATCTAAATCTAACGACAACAAAAAGAAGAGATTACAGGGATAAAAAGGATTAGATAAAGCAAGAGATTTTGTCTATCGTAATTAGAAAAAAAGCAACAATGCAAAAAAAAGAAAAGAAAAAAAAAGAAACCGATAAAAGAATAAAATAAAATGTCGATAAAACTAAGTATATAGAAATTATTTCAAGTTAAAAATAAGCAAGTATATAAACAAATACCCCTTCAATATTAGAATGAACATCTTTAATAGCAATATTTCATTCAGCAGATTGCTGAACTTCTTCAGGAAACAAGCAGAAATAAAGAAATTTATTAACTCTAACTTCTCTTACATCCTAGAAATAAAAATTAATTTACAGAATTGAAAATATACAAAAGCAATTTATTGTTGTAGCCTATAATACAAATGCAACTTATTATAAGTTGCTTTCACAACAATAAGTTGCATTTGTTAATTTTGAATTTTGTAAGTTAATTCTTATTAAATAATTTCTATGTAAGAGAGGTTAAGAGTTAATAAATTTCTCTATCTCTAATTATTTGCCTGATTACTCTTAAAGATACTAGCTCTAATATTAAAGGAGTATTTTTTTATGAAACTAAAGTGTTTATATTTATATGAGTGATTATATATAATTTATCTTTGTAAAGGTTACAACAAACTCCTCCGTCTCTACGTAACTTTATTTAATTAATAATAGTTTTTTCTGATAATTCCGAATAACCAAGCATATTTAAATCAGTTATTTAATTATTTTTAAATGATTTCTTTGATTATCTTCTTTATTACATATTTCATTTTATAACATTAAATCGTCTTTCAAAAATCTCAAAAGAAAACCTGACATTTGGTATTAGCTTTAAATGATCAAACGTACTGCTAAGATAATTACATTTACTGAATGCAATAAGTAACAGTGAGGCAATTTCAGTAAGTCTTCAAATAAACAGACAATATTATTAAAAGACAATAAAGACTCATATTTGGAGATGTAAGAGATTCTCTTAGCAATAGTTTCACCAAAGAATAATTTGACATGCCCTGTAAAATGAGAAAGCTTATTTAGGGCATTTTTAGGGCAAAGTGAATATTTCTGCTTTTTGGAACGGAATGTTGAGTAACAAGTCTGATAGCGGTTCTACTGAACATAAATCAGGGAATTCCTACTGCCACTTTAAGAAGTTTACAGGCATCAATATTTTCCGACGTGCTTATTATTTTCAACACTACTTTAACTTAGGAATAAGAACAGAAACCCAATATCTCCGTTACGCGACCAAAAACTGTCAAACTGGAGAATATTAAAGTCATCTACAGAGTATAACTAATTACTCCAAAAGCATAATATCTAACGTTTGTGATAACTGCCATTATACACTTATTCTTGATTTACTCCATTCCGCCTTGACTCTAAACGTGAAAACGTGGCACTGAATATTAAACAGAAACATAATTCGCCATTAAAGATTATTTTAGCGAGTAATGAGAAACTATCGATGTTAGCCATTGATATGTTAGGTTATATGTTGGTGATGTTAGTCATGTATAGAAATGATTATTTCCTGCAATGAATTACCAGTCTTCGAGATATGATTTATCTTGAGATGGAATGATTTACAGACCTTATGTGAATTTTCTATGGTAAAAGAGTGACTGAAAAGCAACCTAAACTTGCCAGCGGTCTTCTTCTTTCAGGTCCAGGCTGAAAATCATACGTCTCTTAGAAACTGCTGCCAGATGCTGATGGAAAGTTATCGTGTACGGTCGAAATGTTATGTAGAACGTAGTGTGTTCAACATAGCCCTCAAATCCTTATCCACTCTCTAATGCGATAAGTTGGAGATATGGCTGATGAATCTGCTCCGAAAAATTCCACTTCCTTCCACAGTTTGCAGCTGGATTCCGGAAGACACTCTTAAAGGAATTCTATTTGCGTCGTAGTTGTAATGTTATGACAGAGACTTACTTCCATCAGTCAATTATGCAACCGGATGCGATTTATCAGCGATGTGTCAGTTGCGATCTACAGGCAACTTCTGATTTATATGATTTTGTAATTCCTTTTGGATGTTGCAATTTCCATGTTTCATAATTAACTACTTAAATAATCAATTTCTTCTATATTATGCAAACAAACCAATGTTTCATTGATCCCAAGTTGTGAGAACGATTTTCCAATTTATTTAACCTTTTTTCGTTTAAATTTCTGAAGGGATTCAATACTTATATATAAATAATTACATTTAGTAAGAACATTGAAATCAACATTTTGATTTCAAAGTATAAATAACCTTAAATTATAATTCATTAAATACAAAATATTTCTTATAAAATTACAAATTTTTAGACAAACTAATATGTTTTGTAGGTGGTTTTTCAAAAGATGCCATGAAATATAAATATACTTATTTAAATAAATTAAAATAATCCAATCCTTAAAATAATCAATAATAAATTAAGACAATCATTTAACAACAATTGTAAGTAACTCTGCATTAGAATTTATTTTTGATATTTTCTTTTTTAATCAGTTCAATTTTTTATTATTATTTCGAATGCTTCTTTTATTTGTTGGATATACCTATCTCTATAGACATTTTCGAAATCGAAGTTTCATTGACTTTCTGAATTGCTAAGTAAGTTGAATTGTCGCAGACATTAGAATTCTTAGGTTTTAATGTGATATTTGACGCTGAGACATTCTGTTAAATAATAATTATTTAAATTCTGAAAAAAGATGCAAAACAATCCGAAAGTTAAAGTAACTAACAAAAACTTACTAAATAAGTTAAAAAAACCCAGAAGTAAGTGAATGTCTTCATTTCATTGGGTGTTATGAATTAAAATACGTAGCTTCATTTGTATTTTGTTGGCGTAGACAGAACTTAGTACATAAGCAACATAAGGAAACAAAAAACAAACATAAAGGCAGCTTAACTAAATTTGTAATTGTAACTAAATACGAAATTTATTATTGTATACTATTCTTGTAGTTATTGCTTTTAAAGTTCACTACAACTTTTAAAACACTGCCAAATATTTAAAAATTTTGAATGAGCAGTAAGTACAATATTATGATATTCTTTTAATTCATTTTAACCATATTTAATTTAAAACAATTTCACTGTGCAGATAAAAATTATTCTTTTGATATCAGTCTTTTACTCAACGTCAAGAGTTGCTAATAAATTAAAGACAATATTGAAAAAAAATGAGTTGATAAATATCTATTATGTTTCTCTATAATAAATATTATTTAGTACTTCTTCCTGACACAAAACCAATTTGGAAAATTTTGATTTCAATTAGAATAACAATTACTTTGAAGTTAGTTGGGCACTTTAGATGTACTTTAGATATATTAAAATAACATTAATAATTTTAATAATTTTTTAAAAATTATTTCTAATAGAGAACAAAATTTTCTGCACTAACTGCTAGAAGAAGTGCTTATAAGTGTCTAGCCTTAATGAAATACTCTTTATCAGTTTGAATGATTTACATACAGAGGAAGACATGATTAGTTGGATTGAGATTACAGAATATAACGAATGCATCTACACTTATAGTTTAGTCTAAGAACTGAATTTGACACTCGCTTCCCATATTGTGTCGAGGAATGCAGCATAATTCACCATTTGGCCACAGCTAATGGCTGGAAGGTGTGACGCTTGATGGTGACCACGATGATAGCGCAAACACAACAATAGAGAGCAGTCGTAAATTACCACACGGGAGGTTTTCATTAAGCACGTTTCTCTGAAATTATTGATGAACACAACCTTGTACCGTGGGTTGGATTAGCACTGAATTAACTGGGTCCATTATTCATTTATGTCCATGAAACACTTACTTTCACTATCCGAGACCGTGTTGTTTAATATTTAGCAATACGATTAACCGCGTTTTTATATTATTTATAAATGTTTCTTTACTTAACAACAAATCCTGGAGGAAACTGATTTTTACAATGGCGTGTTTGTGGAAACAACTGCCAGAGCAGAAAAACATTTTAATGAATCACATAAATTAAATGGAACGAAGTTAAAAATATTTCGAAGAAGGAAGTAAATAATTGGAACTGCCTTTGTAAATTAATGATGTATCTGCCACTGCTCTAGAACGCCGTTTTATAATAAGTAATTTTAGTTTGAATAAGTGATTTAAGTTTAGTTTAGTCTAAATTTAAAAGTAGGATTCTATTCAATTGCTCTTATTTTCTTGAAATGTGTTTTTATTTCTTATAAAATAGGAAGAAACAATGAAAATAATTTAAATCAATTGAAGAAATTAAAAAAATAATTAGAAATGGATGATATAAATTTTTATTTAAAGAAAATAAATTAAATACTAATGGTACGAATTTGAATACATCTATTTCTGTTTTAAAATAAACTGTGTATCATAATAGTAATGGAAGTCATTATTCATATTGAATCAGTTTCATTTATTCGTGATTTAATCCACTTATTTATTAAGAGCTTTTTCATGTAAACTTCAATGGACAAATTTATGTATAATGTTAAAACTTTGTAGATACAGTTAACAGACTTTTTTTTTTTAATTTCAACTAATTGAATGTACAATGAAGTAACCTTGGTAAGGGTTTTCGCACTCCGGCTGATATTAATTCGATTCTGTTCCTTGAGCCTTCGTCAGGAGACGTTTGAGATTTACCTAATCTTCTGCGCTGTTGTACTAACAAAGTCAATGTGTTGGACCAGACGGTTTCGTAGGCTTCTTGTCCAAGACTTTGTAAACACACAGTATCCTTACAATTGGCCTTGATAAAATACCGAAGATCAGATAATTCTCTTACGTCTCGCAATGAAGCTCAAGGAACCGAATCGAAATATCGAATTAACATCGCCGGGAGTGGGCAAATCCCTCATCAAAGATTACATTATTTCTCTATTCAATAATCATGGCCTCCTCCTCCTTCAGATCCAAGTTATTTCAAAAATCCTCATGAATCATAGTTTAAACAAATAGAATTTAGTAAAATAAATTGTTAAAAATTTTGCAGTGTTGAAATAATCTAAATTTAAAATAAGTTAAAATAGGCTAATTGGTAAATTAAAAACATTCAAGCTGAATCACTGCCAAGGAATGAATTATATCGACGTTCATTTCTAAATCCTTTCAGCAAGAGTATAGTATCAAGAACTTTTGTTAATAATTGAGTAATCGTAGCGAATTGATATAGGAACCCTTATAGGGATGTGAAAGAGGAACCGTTAAAAAAGTGAAGTAAACTCATACCATTTGTTTACGAAAATACTTTATAAGAGTTAAGTAAATGGAAAAATAGATAGATAAGCTGATTAATAAACTAAAGTAAAACTGTATACAGGACAGTCATCACAGTTGATGAGGGCATTTTAAGCATGAAGTAACGAAAGATTGTTTGTCAATTTGAAACTAAAGTAAATTTATCAATAACTTTTTACGAATTATTTAAGATCAAATGGAAATCCTGTCAGATAGAGCTGGTCTTTGTAATAAGGTCTTTCTACTGGAAAAATAAAAAAATATATTACAATTACTCTACGATTTTTCGGACTAATTGAAAAACAAATTTATAGATTTCGCCAGCAATAAAGCCGGATAAATTCTTGCAACTAATTGTCAGTAAATTATAAGTTAAGAATTATACAAGTCATTAATTAAACCACTGGATAATATGGATTATCCAGTGATATTGATTTCAACCCATTAAAAAAATTGAAAATTACTGCAATTATCTATTATTTATGTTGTAGCGATTGAAAAGTTTCTGAATTTTTTCTTTTGTATCTATTGAACAATGATGTAGAAATGAATAAACAGTATATACTGTGCCATTGACCGTTACTATATATATAAGACTTACCGTATATATAGAAGACTTATAAATCTGCGAAATTTCTAAGAAGCGGTTGTTTTTTATCGAATTAATTAATTAATGAGAGGTATTTAATTGAACTATTTTATTCTAAGGAGAGAATTTTACTTAGTAGAGTATCAGTCAGAATCTTGTAGGAGGTTGAAGTAATTGTTAAATTAGATAAATATAAAACGATAGTAATTACTGGTATGTACCGAACATCATTGACTGAAAGGCAGTTAAAGATAATTGGAAAGGTTTTTAGTTTTCGAATTTTAAGAAAAGTTGAAATTATCAATCATTTAAGATGATTAGATCATTATGATACCACCTATTAATTCATAAAATAGAATTCCAAAAATGCTGATCTATAAGATGAATCCTATCTTTGGAGGCGATAGGAAATTTTAAAGACACCAAGTGGAGGCTAATAATACCCAAGTGGATACTAAGGATTAGCTAGCTTTCTGCTAATGGCTATCAGATTTACCTCAATTGGTCAAAAGCTTAGAACGTGTATTTTTAATGCTATTCCTCTCCCCTCCCCTCAATTCCAAATCAATCGATTCATATTTTGGCTTCCTTTTTAATTGTAATAGTAGCCCAGACTAAGATATGATTTTACCTTTTTTTTTCAATTGGACAATTTTAAATTTGATGTTGTTGTTGTTTTTTTATTATTGTCTTAAATATGCTTGCCGATCACGCGCTCTGTTACCTTGAAATGAGCAATATCTGTAACTCTTAAGCTGAATCATGTATCTAATATCCAGTAATTCCAAAGTACTTGCAGCATGAATCATTTAGGTTACAGAATTGTATTATGTGGTTTTACTCGAAGAATCTCGCTTCTCTCAACCCTGCCATTTACGAAGACCCATCCAGCAAATTATGTGGATATTAATATTATGTAGCAATTAGCAGAAATAGCCAAACATCTGTGACATGTGGGAAGGCAGTTTGAGGGTTCTACGCTACCCAAAGAGTTATCGTCTTCATAATACGTATGATGCATTTCGGCAGTTAATACAAATAGTAGTATCTACCAGATAACATCAAGAAATGGTCATTATAAGCTAAAAGAAAGGATCTGATCATCCCTGACACTGTAGTACATGAGGAAAAGTTTTGCATTTAAAGAAATATTTAGTGCTTGGCAGATTTTATAGTGAATAAAATTTTAAATGTTTCAGACATAATTTGCCATAGATTAGTGCAGCTTTAAACTCAATGCACTTAACACAAAGATAGAAAAAAAAAAATAGTTCTCAGTTTTTCATGAAAAAATGTTTAAAACTAACTGCAAAAATATCAATCGTAAGAAAATTCCAAAGTTTGTACCAGTACAGTCTAAACTCACAAATAGGGCAAAGATTTTTACGTTATGATGAACAAAAATAAGTATTGAACTAAATTCAATATACACATAGATAATACAATTTTTATCTGATAAATGATACTGTATTCTTCCTTTTAAAATCATATTTTTGTTTTACCTTCTTTTTTCATATTTCATTTTTTTCTTTTACTGATAGACGTGAATGAATTTTAAATATTTAAAATATAGAATGGAAAACGAAAGCGACATATTGTTACCTGTCGTTTTGCCCACTCCCCCGCCAATGAAGTCGACTTGCCCAACCCAGCCTACCTGTGGGAAGTCGATCGGTCCGAAAGCAGGAACGAGGCGGTCAGCGCCTATTTTTAGAGGCGCAGAGCGCTTAGAAGACAGTTGGTGTGTGGCGACCGGCTACAAGAGGTTCTCCGCCTGGAGAAAGAGTAGGAGTTCGTTAGTGGCGTCCGGCCACGAGAGGGTCTCCGACAGGAGTAAGTGCAGCAGTTCGTTAGTGTGGCGTGCAGCCGCGGGAAGACTCCTATCCGGGAGACAGCAGTCAAGTGTGTTTGTGGACAGGTGTCCTAAGAGCATTCCCAACCGGGACAACAGAGGAGAAGATTTTGGCAGTGGAACTCCGCGAAGGATTCCTCCATCTGAAAGAAATTAGAAGAAGCAAATAGAGGCAATCCGCCCCGAGAAGGTCTTCAATCCGAAGATTTGGAAGAATCGTTGGCCGAAAGAAGAATCCCCATTGCCGAAGAAGTGCAGAGAGGTCCGCTAAACGATAGAAGGCTTCGGACAAGTCATCCTTAGCCGAGAGGTGAGCGCCAGTTGCCGCCGAAGATCGAAGAGGTCCGGTAAACGATAGAAGACGACGGACAAGTCATCCTTAGCCGAGAATAGAGCACCAATTACCGCAGAGGTTCGAAGAAACCCTGTAATCGAAAGAAATCTTGGGACAAGTTCCCCTTGCCGAGACGAGAGTTCCCGTCACCGAAGAGGCTCGGAGCAGCGCACATCCCTTCAGACGTCTTCGGAAAGATAGTAGCCGACACAGTACAGACGACCCTGCTGCCGTGGAGTTGTCAAGACGTCCCACCAGAGGTTAGAAGACTAAGTAGAAGTTGGGCCGTATCCAAAGATTGCTAATTCTGAATGAGATATTGTTATTTGAAATTTAACCCGGAAAATAAAAGTCTCTGTTATTTTAAAGAACATTTGTTCAGTCCCGCATTCCGTACCCCTCCGCCACCGAATATTCGTGCCCACACGAAAGTACGGTAGCAATATTATAAATTATAACACATTCCGATGTAACATCATGATGAAAGCTTGTACGACAATAAACGTAACATTATCCAAACACTATATATCATCGAATATAGATCATAAAAGGAGAAGGATCGACTCGACGGATCATAAAGAAAATTGGTGGGACCTTAATAAGAACATAGGTAAGAGAATCTGCGAATTAAAAAAAAAAAAAAAATAGCTGTTTTGAGTGCCACACGTTGAAGCGCAAAAAAGTGTTAGAACATCCTAATTTTTCGTGACATTGTCCAGGTTAACCCATACAGGTGATGTATTCCTATAATCGCTGCGCTGTAAGTAACAAAGGATATCTGCGCGAACGAGCTTTGCTAGTGAAACTGTTTTACCAAAAAGCAGGAATTTCGCCACTGCATTATGCCAATTTCATTGTTTAAAATAAATAAGAAAAGAGCCTTTGTCACTAAATGGACTGAAGAATATGATAAAGAAATTCGAAGAAAGAAGCGAGTTGGATGTAGCTGCAAGTAGAGGACAGCGGTCTGTTGCGGCAGACGTTGGACTTACCGTTGCAGAAATCGAGTAGCATTCTGAGCTACACATAGTTAATCTGCAAATCCTAGTCAACTGTCCGTAAAATTCTGAAATGGTCCTTATAAAATTAAGAAGGTGCAGGAATTGCAACCACATTATAATTAATAGCGCATCGACTTCGCTTTGCGATTTCTGGCGAGGATGAAGCTCGATGACTTGTGGCCTTCGAAAGTCTTACCGGCCGACGAGACGCATTTTTCCCTATAAGGAGCAGTGATACGGGATCCGACATGTTCGAATGCTCTGCCTGCTGAGTTCCTACACTCTAACTATCTAACTGGTATGGTGCGTATTTACCGCGAACTTTATAATCGGACCAGCTTTTTATGAGGAGTTCACTCCTCAGGGCCCCGTGCATCGATCGGATTTTGGACCGCATTAGATAGATTTTCCCCGCAGAAAGATTATTTTGGCTTTGAAAAAACGTAATTACTTAGACTCCATAACCTTCATGCAGATGGGGCGTCACTCCATATTTTACTTACGGCTGCGGAATTGTTGCGTACCAAATTTGGTAAGGTCAGAGTAATTTATCGTACGATTTCGAGTGTTCGGTACTACCACAAACCCCTGACTTCAGTCCTTGCGAGTTTTGGTTATAGGGTTAGTTGAAAAGACAAGTTAACCAAGGCATAGTTGAATCGGTTAGAGAACTAAAGACAAAAATAACACAACAAGTTGCAGCCATTCCCCGAGACAGGCTTCAAGCAACTATGGACCAAACGGTTTTATGTTTGGCATATTTTGCATACGAATTGTTCAGATTATGTTTGTTCACCTTGAAATTTGTTTTTGTTTTTAGCGCATCAACTCCAACTGGTGGCAAACAAAATAACAATTTTTTTAATATATTTTTTATTTGTAAATTTTCTTCCCCATGTGCTTATTAAGTTACCCGTCAATTTTCGTTGTGATCTGTAGAGTTGATCCTTCTCTACATTCTCTACGTATTTGTAACTCTTTCGCAACATTAGTACTTTTCAAAAGCAGTTACATTTGTAAATATAAATATATAAATATAACTAGTCATTTACATTTACAAAAAGGAAGTAAACGAGCACTTTCACTTCATTCCCTAATCACTTATTCATCTTTTTGAAAGACTACGTATATCATTTTCAGTTAAAACGTAAATGTATGCATGACACATCTGAGAATTATACTAAGAAAGTTAGGGGTTAAATCATTCATGGTGGGATTAAATAAATTCATTTCGTGATATTCAAGAAAATTTTAATGAAATTCTGCTGCGCATTTTGTTAATTTTTAAAGTAGATTTTTTTTGTTAGTTGACTAAATGTAGCTTTGTTCAGTATAATCACTAAATATGATCAGAATATTTATTAGTTATCACTCTAGCACTTTACAAATTCAAACTTGGCTGGATTTTTTTTTCTGTTTTCTTTTTAATATTTGTTAAATTTCTATATAATAAGGATTTAATAAAATCAAGGCTGAATGAGTTTTTCCACTTGTCAGACGAAACACTTCAAAGCAAATCTGACCTGGGATTCTTAAAAGATTTTGAGGCTCTCAATATGCTTCGAGGGTAAGTCAATATTATTCTACATTGAACAAAATGTTTGTATCTAAAATTTAGCAATAATAGTATAATTCTTACTCATTTCTAATTATTTCACAACATAATTTAACATTTAAAGAAATACGTAGGCTTTATTAGACTTTTTTTGTTTGAAAACTTTCTCAACAAAAATGTTTCTTATTCAACTAACGATCGCAAAAACAAAATAACAATCAGAAATCGCGGTAAATTACATGTTATTTTCTTCACAGAAGCCCTAAGGGAAAAAGTGTTGACCACTTTATTTTGTTGGACGTTGACTGCAGTGATTTTTCTATCGATAAAGACAAAGAAGCGAATGGGACGTGACTTTCAAACATAAAGAAATCGATTAATCCCAAAGAACAACAACGAAAATTGGAAGTGAAGAGACTTTGATTTTTGAATTTGGATGTAATAAAAGTCGATCATATAGAAGAAAATAACAGACTAATAAATAAAATTTACAACCTTTTTAACTTCTGAAGATATGATCTTTTATAATTCTACACTTCAGGGCATATAAAGAAAGGCCAAGGTCCAAAACAAAAAACTAGAAACTCTTTTGTATTCCTTTAATTAACTTAGATTTCATTTTGTCTTCTTGAATAAATTAATAAGAAAATTTAGTCTATCAATAATAACTTCACTACTTTGCTGATCCGATAAAATTCCAAAATTTAAATTGAATTGAACTCCTTTAAATTGAAAATGAGCTAGGATAGCATCCTTTACTGCAAGCTAACATTAAATCTACATTACTAAGTCAACATAATCTATTGCTATTGCTTTGTGATTAAAATCTTCATTCATTTCTTTCTTCAATTAAAACAAATAATTAAACTATCAAAAATACTTTTTTCTTGGTGATGTTTGGAAATGAAAAAAATTACAAATCAATGTAATTTATTTCTGACATCTATGTAATTTATATATGTAACATATAAAAACGCTTTATTTATTTACCAAATTAATATCGAGATCGGAGAATAAACGACTTCCCAGCCCTTTGTGGCCGTCCCCATTTGGTAAAACATCACTTGGTCATTAGGCAATTAATATTATATTCTAAACAAAATCCCCGTTCTTCGTACGGGTTACAATGATGTGGAAATGAAAGAAATTGAAATTGTAAGATCTCTTTCGAAATGGTTGGGGAAAGTATTGCTCAACTCAGATATATTTCAGGTTGCCGCCACGCACTTCATGATCATCCTCCCACCTTATACTTTTTACATTGTCTACACTATGGAACCTATGCATTTGCCAAATTTCATGTTTGTAGCAGGTTGGAAATTATGCTAAACATTTAGGACAGACACACACTCATATACACAAATTTCCCTTTTATATTACAGATTATCAAATATTTTTTTTTTATTTGGGACTTTTCTAAAACGGATCAGTTTTTTGAAATAAAAATTTGAGCAAATAAACCTTAGTGCATCTGAATGTTCCATGCATATTAGGATTTGTGGGCGCCAGACAATGCTGAAAGTGTCTTAACAAATTTTCGTTAGCCCTCATTAAGTCGAAAATTGAAGTTTTGAAAGTCGTTTAAAAAAATAAATAAATAACATAACTTGAAGTAATTAGTTACTTAATGAGGTTTTTTTTTCCTGACGCGTAAATCTTTACAAAATTTCTTTAAGACATAAAGCCCTTAGCTTTATAGCTGACAGCTACAAAAATAAAATACTTAATTAGCTTTTTCATTCTGCTGAAACTAATGAACAGTGATGGAAATGCAGACCTGTAAGTGACTTTTACTATTTGAATCAGGCCCTTAGTTTCAGTAATGTTGATTTGTGGAAGTCCCCTGTGACCTTTTATGATTTTTAATTCACTAAATTACCTAGGTAATTATCAATGCATTGGAGGACAAGAACATAACCTGTCGCATTAACTAATCGAAAATTATCTTATTAAAGGGCTGTTAATTTTGAGGTTCTTGATAAATGTATGTATGTGTTGTTGGCGAGAGTAAGCGGTAGAGTAGGTGTATCTGTAACTGTATGCTTTTTTTTGTGGAAAGTTAATATTTCAATCTAATTCAATTCTGTAGTCTTACTACGTCCGATCCAAAAAGCTTTTTTTTTTTTTTTTTTTTTTTTTTTTTTACAAAATATTACACTGAATTCTAGTGAGTACAGAATATACTGAATTTTAAACAACATACTGACAGATATATAAGTTGTTATCAACGTGGAAGGATGTTAAAACATTATAATATTTCCAATATCTATAAGAAAATAAAAGGAATCACGAGTGTTTTTGCAGTGAGTGATTGCGGAGAATTGTTTTCGAAACAATGATTTAACTTATTTCGTTCGGTCTTGTTTTCGGTGAAAATGTCTCGAAGAAAATTAATTTATGCAATTTAGCGTTAAGACTCAAAGAGAGTAATTACCTCATTTTGTTTTCCAATGAATTCGTAGCCATGCGGATAATTAGAGATTGCTACGAAAAGAATTAATTTCTTTTGAACAGACGAAAAAACAAAACCTCTTACATTTTGATGATAATAACTTCAAAAAATACTATTCGAAGTAAACCATACTTTTTACACAGTAAAATCATCATCCACTCACCGCTTATGATCAAATTGTAGTTAAAAGTATCATTGGCTCTACATATAGCCTATTTTCTAAAGAAAAATTTATATAAGATCTGCAAGAATAAAGTATGAAAACGTAGCACTAACTTAATAACGTTATTCCTATTTAGCGTTTGACTCTACTTTTTTTGAACCAATTATTACTCTTAATATTTCTGAGATGTTTCTATATATGTCAGAACATATTCGGTTCAATCGAAATTTTATACAAATAAAGGAATATAACACTTATCAAAAATTCACTTTATTATTTTAAACGACTGAAAAATTAGAAATTGGAGATTGTGAAATTACTTAATAATACAATTATCCTACGATCTTTTTATTCTTTATTCTATCTCTCTTAAGAACAACGAGGAAAATAATTGGGCTAAGATGATGTTCAACTATTTTGGATATGATAACAGTTTTAGCTGTATTTTTAAAGAGGAAAAAGTTTTATAACTATACTTCATATATATTTAAAAAGAAAATATTGTATTTTTCTGCAAAGTATTCACTATAAATAGATACACTAAATTTTATTCATTTATATGCTATGCAGTATTATAATGATCTTAATTTATCTTCATTATACAATTTCTGTCTTTGCTTCGTTCATGTATGCATTCACGTGCTTCAGTTTCAAATCTTTATATATATTAATGTACTAGAAGAAGTTAAACGAATTAAGAAATATTCGATATAATTAATCCATAAAATACCAGTAGTAGCAACATGGAGATTACTTTAAGAGTAATATTAAGATAACTTGATATAAATACTATTTTAGTGAAAAAATTAAAAATGCACATAAATAAACAAAGGTTCTCGCACCATGAGCTATTATGTCGGGAATCTGGGACAGCTCTTTCAGCCTTATTAGGTTTCTTTAGTAAGATTTACTCTTGATGATAACTCAGAGTGCCTGACAAAAGAATTTGAGGCCGTGCGGTGCGTGGCCTGTTGTGTTAATGTTGTTTGAGGCCACTTCGAGGAGCTGAAGTGGTAACCTCATCTCTGTCACGCACTATCATCAAGAGTAATCTGGATGAAGAAGCCTAATAAGGCTGAAACACTATCTCAGATTCCCAACATGACAGCTCAGGGTGCGAGAACCTTGATTTATGTGCATTTTTAATTTTTTCGCAAGACAATATTCATGCACTTATTTTCTTCAGTCTAGTTTAATTCAATTCTTCAATTAAATCCATTCCGGTGAAAGCATTAGATAGCGTTCTATGGGATTACTGACTATTGGATGTTTACTGTACATAACCACTGAAAATGTATTATGTAAAAATTATGGAGTGCTAGCATTGACTCTTTGTAAAATTCCATTTAAAGAATATTGAAAATTAATCTTAAAACAAATATAGTTGAATACTGACTATTAAATTTCCAACTACAATATTAAGCTCTTTCATCAGTTCCGAGAAGATGTCGGTTTTTTTTAATTCTAAGAAAAATGGCATTAAATTCAGAATTTTTTTTAAATTGGCAACGTTTTTGAATTTTGAGCAAAATAATGTCAGTTTTAATATAGGCTATTAAATAATTTCAATATTTCAACTCAAACTAATTTCAAGAAGCTTTTGGTAGATGAACAGAGTAAATGGAAAAAATTTCTGAAATACATAGTACAGTCAAATTAGACAAAAAATTGGCCGAACCCATACATTTGAAATAACAAGCTAAAAATTGGTAGAAATGTTATGGATGATGTCCTAATTGAAATCCCGAAATTCCCAAAAAAATCTATCTTGGGAAAATCCGCCATTTTGGAAAAACCGCCGCCGTATAGGATTTGTCGACTTTTAAGCATAGCGACTGAACCGAGCGTCCGCTTGCATGCGTTTTTTCTCCAAATTAGTTATAATATCTATTACAGTTGAAAACATTAAACGGCTAGAAGAAGAAAAGGTATTGTAATGGAATATGCTGGGGTAAAATGTAATTTTAGAACCAAAAACTGATCGAAAAGAGCATAATATGCTATATACTTTGACTTACATTTGTATAAATGTGATTGAAACAAATTAAACACAGAACAGCCAGTTTAGAAAGCTGTCGTTATTGATAAAAACTTTCCAACTGCAGTTTTAAAACAAAACAAAAAACAAGACGCGCCGATGAGCAAGTTTTAAATTAGCCGAGTTTGCGCGCGGCTCAACTCGCATAGTGTTTGGCTACCACGTAGTTCTCCAGCTTGGAAGACTTATGGGAGACGGTGTACGCGAAGAACACAGTGACCCAGATGGTAAACGGCCATGCTTACGCTCGAGCTGCCCGCGCACATCTTCTGATGCAGCTATCGTTGGTGATCTTGATCATTCAGGATATACAAGATGCAGACTCTCTTCTCAGCGATCGCTTGAAACAAACTTACTCAGACCTCCTCTCTGGAACGACTTCGGTGGATGACGTTTTGTCGTCGGAGTACATCGCCCTGGCAGCAGATTTGTTCGACACAAAGCTGAAAGGCCTCTTTTCATCTGGACGGCGCACTGCGAAGCTGTGGATCTGTTTGTCAGAGCTGAACATTCTGGAGATTGGGCTCTTCACTTGCTGTGTGTCCAAAGAATGATTCCGTATTTCCACTCTGCGGGACATCTCAGCTCGAGGATGTTATGACTCCCTTGGAGTTCCGTCAATGTGTCAAGGAAGGCTGCTTCACTGTCAGGAGATCTGCAAAGTTCTGGTCAGGCATATGGACCGATATGACTATAGAGCAAGTGTTGATGAGAAACATGAAGACGGCGGGTGGGCTCACACGTGGACATGGATTGACGGATAACGTCATTGCTCGATGGGTTTGTGCCATGCCTTCATCTGCAAATGTAATAGACGCCACTGAAAGGTTTTGTGGAGTCTTCGCCGAAACCCCGATCAACATGTGGAGCTAAGAGAGTCTCGGCAAGTGAGAGAAAAGCAGACGCTCGCAAGATGGTAGACTGGCTCTAGTCCCACCATCCTTTTAACGACTCAACGAACCTTCTAGTGTCCTTGTCTACCCGTGTAGTAGCCGATGGTATAGTTAACTGTGATGAGGCTCTCTCCCGTGGTTTTCAAGCAATGAAATCAATCACAAGTCAACGATTCAGTAAAGTCCACTTAAAACGAAACAACAAAGTCATGACTTTTGCCACTGCGTCTAAAACGGCCAAAATCAAAGACATTGTCGTCGAAATCAACCCTAACCAACTTTTTCACCGGTCGCTGTGTGTTGTGCGTGACGATGTTGACATCTAGGAGTACCTGACATATGAACTTGCAGCAAGGCCTCCAGCGCTGTTTGACGGGACGTTGATGCGGAAAAGCACTAAGTCTGGATTGATCGACGTTTTAGAAGAGATAGCGCCGTCCAAGACAAACTTTCCAGTGAACACAGAGTTTACAGTCGATGGCGGGTTCCTCCTGCACCGGATTGAGTGGGCGCGTCCAGCGAATTTCAGCCACATCTGCCTCCAGTATTTTAGGTACGTGAAAGATCAGGTGATGTGATACCACTTCTGCTCCGTTCAGAAAAGGCAAAAAGGGATCTTTAAAGAAGTTCAAGGGAGACGCTTGTTTAAGGGAGACAGTGTCGGTCGTCAACTTATAAATTCTAGGTTCAAGTTTGGATGGGGAATCGCCTGCCAGAGGCAGAGTAGGGATGGATGGCTCATGCAGGTCAGCTGAAACCCATTCCAACTAAAGAAGAACCAGCACCGGAGCGGGTACTGAACATCATTTCCTGCAACTGTAACTGTGGTTGCGAGAAGAGATGCGGGTGCAGAAGAAACGGTACAAGTATGTGCGGCAAATAGCGCAGAACATGGCTGTACAAATCGTATGGACTACGCTGTCTCGGATAGCGATGACGACGTTGAACCTTTGGCCGACGTGTTGTCATAGAAACGGTAAATAACTACAAAATTTAAAGACCACTTTTTACTGTTATTAAATCGACGCTAATATAGGTTATATTTTTCAGATCATGCATTACCGTCAAAGATTTTCGCCAGTGAGTGAACAGCCAGTCGAGCTGCAGTGATTATACGTAACACGCTACCTAACTTTTACCCTTCATAATGTATTTGTATTGCTGCTTATGTATTTGTATTTCACGTCTTGTGTTATGATGTCTTCTTTGATTCATTTTTTTGTATGTTACGAAACATTTATATAATTTTAGACCAATTTTCGTTTGTCGCATTTAAATAAATATTATTCTTTCTCAAGCACCAAAATTGCTCTATAGTTAATAATTTTAGTGTTTGGGAAGATAACGCAGCCTGAATTAAGTAATTTGGCGCAAAAACGAATACAATCAGACGCTTGGTTCAGTCGCTATGCTTAAAACTCCACAAATTCGAGATGGGGGTGGATTTTCCCCAAGATGGATTTTTTGGGAATTTTGGGATATCAATCAGAACATTATTCTCAACATTTCTACCAATTTTTAGCTTGTTATTTCAAATGTCCGGGTCAATATCTAATTTTACTGGAAGAAAATGTTAAATTGTCTTTACAAATTTGGAAATAAACGAAATTTTCTGATAATTATTTATTTTTTAATAAAATTTTACCGTGTCTAACTAAGTATTTCTTCGCAGAACATTGTTACTTACCTTTGGCCATCAACGATGTTTTAAGCCATGCCGACAAGTGCATCTTTGCTTGCTTTCAGCTGCGAACTTGTTTAATTTTTCCCAGAATTTATTTTATATTTTTTTATAAATTAGTGTTAGCCCTAGGGTCGTTCAAATAATATGAATCCTGAATATATGTATTCAGAAAAAGTAAATAATTATTAGTTATACAGTAAGTCATGAGGGTTACGTACTTCCAACTTACGAACATCCCTAGGTAGGAACAGTGATTGATATTGGTAATCAACTGCAGTCAGACATCAATGAAAATAATGTCTTAGCTACTTGACTCCTATGCTGAAGAACTGCCCTTGTGGAACTGGAATAGCAGATGAAGAAGACCATTTGAGGAAGAAACAGGGACTTAGAAACTCAGTAACCAAGAAGTATGACGAAGAAGTTAGCTGAAGCCTTTCGTCTCATTGCTACCTGGCCGTTGGCCATCAATGATGTTTTGGCATGCAAAGATAGAGGAGCAAGATCCTAATGCAGAGAATCACCAAACTTTACCGGATAGTTAAGACGGCAGTCAGCTGCTATAAGGCCATTTAGGAAAAAGAAAAGTTCAGTTCAAACCTCCTTTGATGCCTTCAACTTCAAGATATTGATTCCGAAAATAAACGTCCATTCTCCAGCAACAAGTCCATCATCGTCCAACAGTAGCCATCTTTCCATCTTCTTTTCTTATATCCTCCAGCAAATTATGTCATCTGTTTACCAATTGTTTCTTTATTGTTTCACAGAAAGGTAAAATATATACTATATACTAAGACAAATATTTGACTAACTGACATTAGATACGAACCGCGCATAACTATTCCGACTTACGTATAAATTTGATTTATAGGAAGAAGTAAGAACGGAACTCGTTCGTAATCCGGGGACTGCCTGTATATAAAGAATTTTTTTCTTCAAAATGCTAAACCTCTAAAAAAGTAGAGGACGATTAGCGTGTTTTGAAAATAAATAAAATTTAAGAAAATAGACTGCAGCATTGATTTTTAATATCCAAGTAGCATTGGAGGTTTTAAACACTGAAAAAGTAATTTTATGAAGAAATGCTACATAATAAAGTGTATAGTCTTGGAAAAGTGATTATAAAGTGTGATTACAAGGTCACACTTGAAAATTATTTCTGAGATGAATTAAATGAGTCTTTGTTGAGCTCAAGATATACAAAGAAAATATAATTGATTTTAATTTACATTATCAGAAGAAATGATACAAAGCATTTCACGATGCTAATCCCAATGGAAAAGAATCTTTCGAGGCTTAGGAAAAGATGGATTGAAATCCGAAGTAGTCATGACAGGCGCAAGAGAAAGAGAAGAATCAACAGATATTATCTATTGAAGGATCCAATGCAAATAAATTCCAAAGCAAACGAAAGTTGAAACTAATTTAATTCCACCATAAAGAGAAACAGACATTCTTCATAATTAAAATAAATCGAGAAAATTTAACAATACTGGTGCCAATTGAAAAAAACATGAAATAATATAGAAAAGTATTTTAAATTCTGAAAAATTATTTTAAATCTCAATAACAATCAAATTTTTCAATAAGTAGACATGATCATTGTTTAATTGATGCAATAATATATTTTTTTCCATTTAGGTAATAGAACTACTAATTGCCAACAGCTATCCATTTACTATTAATTTCGAAAAAAATTATTAAAAGCGATAATGTAGAATTAGGCAAACAGAGGAATAGAGCGAAAATCCAATTCTACTTGTTGTGTTATAACGAGATATTGTATCATTTAATACTAAAAATTAATTTTACAATTAGAAGGCTGTGGCTAAGAGAAAATTTCTCTTATTAACTTTTGTGATTAGCTAAGAAAATATCTTTTTTTAGTTTTTTGAAAACTATTTATAAAACTAATTATGACAAAATTTATACTAATCATTTTCACTTTTAAATCATTTTAATGTATTTGGGCGATGTTAATATTAAATAAGGTTCACTAAATTAAAATAAAACAAGGTAATTAATGCTTTTAGACATTGTCAAAAGCAAAGAGGCCCCATAATATGCACAATTATATAAACAAAATAATTAAAAGCAAGGTCATATAAATGCAAGACCGTTCCTTTATGTCTTACAGGCAAGCTGTAATCTAGGGGCCGCTAATACAATGCTTAGTGCATCATTTGGATATGTTAAGAATTTAAAGAATTTATGAAACAATACGTTTGTAAATATTAATAATGACGTCCTGTTGACAATTGTTAGTATTGTTATTATGAAGCATCAGTATTATTACCGTGTTAATTGTTATCATTATTACTAACACTGCTAGGGAAAACGTTAATTTGGGGGGTCAGAGAGTGGTCATACAGGTCTGATTTTTTTTTACATGGTCACTTAGTTTTTGATGCTGAACACAATGGTGAAGATTTCATTCTAATATCTCTGACCGTTTGGTCGCTACAGAGTGTGACATACTGTGTTACAGACAGACAAACCAAAAGCAATAGCGGTTCCTTATGTTAACTGTAACGTAGGACCGCTAAAAACAGATCTCATCGCTAAATCGTTTGTTGTTATTTCCGTATTTTTAGTGGACTTGCAACAGAATTAATGAATTCTACGGATTTTGTTTTCAGAAAAATATAGCGAAAGTTTAGTGAGTTTCATTTAGAACTATATAAATTATTCTTAAATGTTTAGAACCAGTTGTACTTTATTTCCATTATTTATTTACGCTGCTGGTCTTGAGAAGTTAATGATACACGTCAGTGATTAAATAAGCCTGTAAAAAAAGAATTACTTTCAGTTTAAATACTTTAAGTGAATAGGCACTAATAATTTAAAAAATAATTCAATAGGAATTTAATATTTATGGATTGAAATGAATTAATTAATTAAAGCTTAAACTCTATTGAAACTTATGACATATGTAAGATGTTACACATTTTCTAGACCATTTCTTACTGGAAAATACTTGATCTTTATATTATATCAAAGAAACTGTTTCTTATATAAACTCTTTTCTGACAAATGCTAATTATCCTCTCTATGCAAATATCCAATTGATATTTCATTATTACTAAAGCCCATATATTTATTTTGTCTATTCAAATCAATAATACTCTCCAATATGTAAAATTCGAATTAGAGGGGATTTCAAAGAATTACATTGTTTTGAATTTTTCATTATTTGTTCAATCGATTGCTGGAATATTTATTTTGCTTAAATATTTTCGTTGCTTTTAATACAGATTTCAAATCGAAGTTATTCGATGGCAAGATAGATTATTAATAAAGCAAAATTGAACAAAATAAAACTGAAAATCATCAGGACAAATGCTTTGTTCAGAGAACGTACCAATACTCTTTCCTCTTATTTTCTCTTATGATTAGAATTTATTATTGTTGGTTTTTACTTTATCTCAGAAATAACATTTCTAAAGCTTTCCAAATCTATTGTTTATAAGCTGTTTGCGTCATAAAATCGTAGAATCAATTTAATTTAAAAAAAAAGAAAAGAAAAGAAAAAAATATTGAAATAAAAAAATGCACAAGAAATTAATTAAATTCTTCAGTAAACAATCTTATTCTAATTAAGAAAAAGTTTCTGTTTTTCTCTTGTTTTTTTTTAAAAAAACAGACTCCAAGGTCACTTCGGTAATTAACTTGAGGTTGAAAAATATTTAGATTTTTTTTAAAACATAAAATAGTATGAATTTTCTTGAAGCGTATTATACAGGGTGTTTTTAAACTATGAGGACAAACTTCTATGGTGATTCTTAGGAAGACAAGGAAAATTAGTTAATGAACATATGTCCGAAAATTCACTGTGACTCCACAATACTGCATTTATTACATTACATTACATTATATTGTTAAACAGTATTGCATATATATCTCTGTCCGAGCATGTACTATGCCTGGACGCTACAGTAGGTGCTCGAAGTCCCATGGGCCTCAATGCAAGCGCCCAACATGTCGCATCATAGACTGACATGTTATGATGTTTATACATTACCGTAATGTTATCCAAGAATCAACTCCCGAAGTTTGTCCCCGTAATTTAAAAACACTATATATATATATATTTTAGATTCTTTCAAGGAAAGTAATACTAGTTTGTATTTTATAATGTTTATTTTAAAAAGATCAGAAATATACTTAAATTGTATTTCTACTGCAAATTTATAGAACAAAATATAATAAACTAGTTTTTGAAGTATTTTTATCCATCAAAGAAATAAAATATTATATTAAATTCGTAATGATGGATAGACATTACGGATCAAAGAAATTATGTTTCTGTACAGTTACTATTATTCAATATAGGGAAAGTAAATTCTACCATTAATAAATTAACAAATATGTATAAAATTACAAATAACAAATAAACACATCAAATATGTATAAGGAATTGAACAATCTTTAAATGAATTTTATCCAATAAACCATTTAATATGCGTCCTAGTATAATTAATTTGTGAGCCCGTTGGTCTACTGATATTGGCACTGGACTGGGGCTGAAGGAACCTGAAGAGATCGGGAATTTTTCCTAGGTTATTTCTCCTCTGGACGGACCCTCTGTAAAATAGGATTCGGGTTTCTCGGGGGTAAAGACAGGCGAGCATTGACTGATTCCCCAGTCTGAACTGGTCTACTGAAGCAACCAGCCTATACCTTCGGAGCCCCAAGAACCATGAAGGTTCTTATGGGAAACACGTACCAACCTACCAATAATTGATCCATTAATTACAAAATCATTTTACTATATATAGTGAATTACAGATTTCTGTTCTAATAAACAAGAAGTTTCTGAGAGAATATGGAGTCTATTTTAGTTGCACTTTTTTATTTTTCTTTGTTTTTGATCAGATGAAAAGTCACCGTTTATTTTTAAATTAAGTTATCTGCTGAATACAAGGGTTGCATTTATTTCCATTTTATGAAAAAAAAAGTTCGCATTACTTACAAAAGATTCCAATAATTTTGCTCATATCAAAGGATATGGAATTTAATGAATTTGTAACATGATTACTATGGATTGTTTAGAATTATTGTTTTGGTCCGAATGCCTTTCCTTGGAAATTTTGTTACCTTCAAGCACTAATTTCTCAACAAGACTCAAGGAGAAAAGTTAGTTTCAGCATAAAAGTTAGATCGTCTGTTGTATATAAGAAGTTCTGCAAAATTTCAAGAAAAATCAGTGCATAGATTCAAAGTTATAAGAGAAAAAACATACCGTATACAAATAGACAGACACATTCACATACAAACTGAAAGATTTGATAAGCATTACTTTCTTTAGAAAGTAGGGTAAAAAAGATTAAAGTTAAGCAGTTATAAAATATTTATTTTCATTATTAACGATCTACTGTAAAATTCTCAACGAATTGTTCAAGTTTCCTCTTTGCTCAGTATCATAACAAAACTTCATCGCATCACATATTTCCGAAAAAACTTATCTACAGAAATTGAATGCTGATTGAAATGAAATGCTATTAAAAGAGAAAGCGTATAGCTCTTCAAAAAGCAGATGAAATTTGAACTTTAAGTGCATAACCTCCTAAACCAAAATACTGATTAGGGATTCTCTTTGATTGGATCAAGTAAGCAAAGTTCCTCGATTTTAATCAGTTGAACATGTTCAGTTGAAATTCGTGATGAAGCCTTGGCGAAGGGAAATAGTTTTGCCAAAACCTTTGGCTTCAGTTACCGAAAGGAAAACCACAGAATGTCTCGGCAACGTCAGACACCATACTCGGTTGACAGCAGGCCGGTAAACCACATGCGCACATGTCGTGATTATCAGTACAGGAACAAAACAACCAACTTCAAACAGAACAGAGATTTTGATCTCGTCGAATATCAAAGCAGAAAGGCTTGAGTTATCAATAATTTAAAAAGTTCTTGATAATTAAAAATCTTAATGACATAAGACAATTAAAAAAAATTGATTTACATTTCATTTCATATTAGTTATCTTCAGCTACTTATCTACAGTCAACTGCGGAAATACCTCGCAACTAATGTAGCTCAAAGATACATAAAATGGACTACATAAACTAAGAAAATGTTAATTAATCTAAATACACAGCTAACGTAAAATTTACGTAGCAATGAAACAAAATAATTTTTAAATTACATGCAGCATTACAAAAAGTTATTTTACATGTGTTGTTTCCAAACTCCAAGCCAATTCTGATAGACACAAAATAAAATATACAAATTAGGGAAATTTAACACAGACTACTTTAGGAAAATTACAAATTATATTTCTTTTTCAATGTGGGCAACACATCAAATTTTTAACTATTAAACACCAATGAATGTAAAGATAAAAACATGGACTGCATTCCTGTAGGTCTTCTATGGATCAATCTGAGACCGGGGGTAGTAACTTCATCTACTACCAATGGAAGGAACTTTGGCTCCATGACCGTCGATCAAACAGTTCATGGCCATTTGCATATACTGTAAACACAACAAATGTCCGTCTGCCGTACAAGTCATTGATGCAGGGATGAGGTCCATTTTTCGACATGACTGTAGATACATAATGGTGGTTCTTGCTGCTGCTAGCTTCTGCTTGATGTAACGATAAACAACTACTTTGATTCTATTTTGGTTCATGATTAAAAGAACCAAAATAATTAAAAAAAAATCAACAAAGTTCCATATCAAAAAATTAACTCGAAGCGAATTTCCGTCAACATAGGCTACAAAATAAAATTAACAAAACAAGGAAATTTAATACAGACTAGTTTTGGAAATTGACAAATTACATTCCTTCATCAATGTGGGAAAATATCAAATTACACTCTATTTTTAACCATTACCTGTCGTCCTAGATAAACTTTTGCGTACGAAAACGATATTCTTCGCAGAATATTAGATTTATGTGTTATAATGGTTTCATTAGAAAAACAATATAATTACTAAACTCAAAATCCTTTGATTCAACAATACAGACTGTTCGCTATTATATAAATTAAACAAACTTATCATAAATTTATTTTCTAATTTATATTTTTTCATTTCAATAAGAAATCAGTTATTTTCAAGAATATAACTTTTTTAAGTAATGTAAATAATAATGAAAAAGATTTAACAAATGAAACGATATATGTATAAACTGTAATTTGGCCACCTATTAAACTATCACTAACTTTGTATACTATTCATTAGAATAGAAAACGTTATGAAAATTGATATGATAATTATGATTTACCAATATTTAAATTGAATTCACATTAACATAAATCTATTAATTTCGCGGTTGAAATGATTATATTAATCCAATTTTTAATTATAAGTAAATGAGGTATATGAAGAATAAGCATTTTAATCCTTATCTCCGCGAAAGTAATCCAGAAGATCTTCGTAATCTTTCTAGAGTAATCTTTATAATCTATCTCCTCTCGATAGCTATGAGCTCATTCTCACTTTGAATTTTCTAATCTAGACGGATGGAATTCCCTGAAAGATAAGATAATGATGAATAGTTCAAAGTCTGAAGAAAAAGGTCTTGAGAAGATTGAATATTGAATTAAATTTTGGGATTTATCAGCCGTCGAAGTTTCTTTGCCGTCAATCCGATAGAAAAAAGATTTTCTGAATATTTCCTGGTGGAATTCAAAGCTCAGTGAAAAAGCTTTATATAACTGAAATACTGGATCTTAAGTTTTAAGCATAAAATATAATTTTAATACAACTAACTGTGGTTTCTCGTTAAAAATAGAAATTTCTTTTCTTAGAAGAAAGAGCACTAACGAATATCTTATTAAACTTTATATAGAATATTTAAGCAGTTAAGTAAAATATTTTAATTTATACTTCATTAGTATAGTAATGAAACTAATATTATATTAATTTATACTGGGCAATCATTGCAGAATGCTGTCTAGATTTATCTTGGTAAAACATTGCAACTCGTCTATTTGCAATTGCTGGACGTCTTATTACAATTGTCTGCTTCAGATTTTCCAGTTGTTGACAGTATTTCGCTGTATTTATGGTTTCTCCGGATTTCAGCAATTACCAAAAAAAAGACAACATTAAAATACCAGGTTGTGTTTTAATTGGAAATAGCAGGAAATATCTACTTAAATCTTTGAATTTAACAAACTATCCCATTATCCTTGTACAATATAAATGTCCCTTCTCTCGTAGATTATTCAATTATTTGCTCTTTCTGAATTCCGAATCTTTATCTGATCTTATCTCGTTTTTGTCCCTCAAAGCCCAAAAAATATACGAAATATTTCGAAATATACGACTGGAGAGAAAAGCTAATTGTTAAGATGAAGGAAGTTTAGACAACCTAAATACCAATTTGATTTAACGAGATTTGTTAACAGAAGGACATTGAAGGATGTGGCAATGAAATTCGTTATCACGGTGGATTAAATATAGAAAAGGACAAATGTGCTGCAACCATAAGCAACGTGTAGTAATTATTAAGTATTGGGCTGATATATCAACCTGTTTCCATTCGATTGCGCTGCTTCAATGCCAGACATTGAGAGTGGGATCATTGAGCTGTTACTCAGCATTCAGGACGCAATTCCTCTGGATCACATGGACCCATCTATCCGTGTCTCTCTTTCAATTGGGTTACGAACTGAATCAACCTCACATTGGTAGAGTTACTCCTATATGTAAGTCTTCCATAAAAAAAAGGAATTATTGAATGCGCACCTAACGTTAGTAGCCATTGTAATGTCTAAAAATTGAAATGTCACTGTTAAAACTTGATATTTTTCTAAGAAAATCGAAGCATAATTTTTTTTTTGGTTAAAAATTTCTGAAAGAATTATGTTATTTTTAGGAATGAAATCTTCGTTTCAATAACGAAAGGGATAGTAAAACCAGTAATATTATAGTTGCTGGGAATATTTATGTTTTACTTATTTTTACTGTTTATTTTTGCTTTTGGAGAAATATAGAATCGATTTAAAATAATTTTACGCAGCCTGTTTTACACTTATTACCATTTTTATTTAATTGTATTCGTATTAGAAAAAACACGAAAATTATGATTGTTGACAACTTTTGAATACTATTACAGCGAGAATTTCAATGGTGAAATTTAAACTGAAATGAATTGAAAACAAACGTTGAACAGTCTTTTTGAAGGCACCCAGAATTCTCTAGTTACTGATATCCTCTTAGTTTCTATAGTAATCATCTATCTTCAAAGATAAGGCTATAAGGAACAGTGCTATTTGAGTTACGATTTTGACAACGAGTTAATAGAAACAATTAAATTGGAATTTGTTATTTACCTCCTTACCAAATTTTATATCCAAATAAATAAAATCCTTACTTTATAGACTAGACCCACCACGGAAGCCATTTTGTGTGATCGTGACTCTGTGCTTATTTGCAATATATAATAACAACACAGGCTTAACTTTGTATTAAAGGTATTGGTTTACTTAACGAGATTTGTTAACATTGAAATCTCTCGCTTCTCAGTAACTCGGAACGAGCGAAGCCGTGTGCTATTTTCAATAAAATGAAATCATGATGAAATGCTTCGTATTAATGAATGTATTGTGCGCATGCGTGAACCAATCCCAGCCGTAGTTCTCTTTAAGTGCTACGAATTTCATAGCACCCGCGATCTCCTCCTTCTTTCAATATGTTACGAATCTCGCACCTTGCGAGAAATGGTGTTGCCATTTCTAACTCTTATTTGTAACTTACGAACATCAATTTGCATCTTAAAACATGGCGAATGCAGTGGACAATCTATTAAAGATGCCTTTTTCAGTCAGAACGCTTGAAAATAAAGTGACCATTCAATTTCAATTTTAATATTAGTAAATCATAATTATCATATCAATTTTCATAAAGTTTTCTATTCTAATGAATAGTGTACAAAATTAGTGATAGTTTAATGGGTGGCCAAATTACAGCCTTCACGTATATCGTTTCGTTTGCTGGGTTTTTTATTTATTTGTTTTCGTTTGCTCGGAAATTTGAGGCAATTAGAAGTTAATAGAAAACAACCAAAAAAAAAATCTTTTAGTTTTGCAAAAACTAGAATGTTTATGTGGAATTTTCATCAAAGATGGAGAGACGGATATTTCTATTTTACTCTATTTTAAAATATTTACTAACTTTATGGCTGTAAAATACATATTGTAATGTATTATTTTATTAATATTAAAAAAAGGAAAGTTATAGCACTCAGTCAAAAAAGAAAAAAGTTTCGTTTAGATACGTTTTCGTGTTGAACCAAAAGTTTGAAGAAATGTGTTTCTATCAATCCACCGAAATTAGTATTTCAGTGAAGTGTCTTGAACTTTTGCAGTTTATATCACCTTATATGCTTTATTTTATCAATCCTTGGAATACAATAACAGTGAAGTGACATTGGAATCTAATAGCAATGTTGAAGGGTTGGAGAAGCTACAAAAGTTCAAGTTTGGTCATTCACTCATAAAACCATTGGATTTATGTCTCGATACTGAACTTTTTGATATTCTGTGACTTTATAAACTCTCTTTTATTATTCATGTTCATGTAACAACTAACGTATTACCAGGAGTGGCTAAACAGCTATCGTAAGATCCACATATCGTAAACTTCAGATACTTGAGAGCCGCAAAACATGAACAAATTTTACACAACACAAATTTAATTATTTCGCGGATACTTTTTTTACAAAAAGTTATATCCCGGAATAAATAATTATAAAGCTTGAAAATTTTCTATTTATCTTTTATATTAATTGTGATGCAAAAAAGGAGTTTAGCACGTATTCTCGATAGCCGCACATTATATGTCAAGTCCTGTTTGGCCACTTCTGTATTTATATGATATGTTAATAGGAAAGTCACAACAAAGCAGACAATGAATCGTTTGTAATTAATCAATTTAAAAATAATGAAGATATATTAAAAAGAGCCTAATAACATTACTTCTTCAGCCAAGTTTTGAAAACAAAAGCAATTTACTATCTACTTACATTACTAGTTTAAATAATTAGAAATTTATATCAATGTTCCAAAGGAAATTAATTTTTCTAAAACTTACTTTGTTGTAAAAACCTTAATTTTCTGGCAAGTTGCTCTTTTCCACTGAGCCCCTCATTTGTTATTTAAGCGAACTATATATTTGATACTTAAGTGATTTTTGATATCCCTCCCCTCCAATTTTTTTGGAAATTTTTGGTTCTTGATCGATAATTGTTACTATATCTGACCAAAATATCTATTTTATTCCTAATTTCAATTTATTTTGATTTTGAAATGACTCAATTTTGAATTAAAATGTGCAATTTTAAGCGATTTTAATGCTATTTATTTTGTTAATGTTTATCTGCTTTTATTAAATGTATTTTCAAGTTTTAATAAGTATTTATAATAAAGTTTATAAGCATTTAGCAGGTTAACCATTATGCCCATGCCCTCAAAAGAAGATGGGTAGAATTAATGTCAGAGGGTAATTGAAAGGGGATGTAGTTTTAAATAATATTCTGTGGCGGCCCGTGCAAAAATATCAGCAAAAATAACAAGCAAATGAAATGATATATTAATACGTACAAGCTGTAATTTGGCTACCTACAAAACTATCACCAACTTTGTATACTATTCATTAGAGTAGAAAACGTTATGAAAATTGATATGATAATTATGATTTACCAACATTTAAATTGAATGATCACTTTTAGTCACTTTATTTTCAAGCGTTCTGACTGAAAAAGGCATCGTTAATAGACTGTTCACCCAATTCGCCATGTTATAAGATGCAAATTCATGTTCGTAAGTTACTAATTAGAGTAAGAAATGGCAGCACCTATCATTTCTCGAAAGGCAGGAGATTCGTAACAAACTGAAAGAAAGAGGAGATCGCTACGAAATTCGTAGCACTTAAAGAGAATCACCACTGGGATTGGTTCACGCATGCACACAATACATTCGTTGATACTAACAAGTAAGCATGAAATCATGACTGCATTTTATTGAAAATAGCACACAGCTTCGCTCGTTCCGAGTTACTGATAAGAGAGAGAGATTTCATGATATTTTCTCCCATTTTGCAATTTAAATAGAATTTAGATAAAAACAATAATATTTTAGAAAATATAATAATAAAGATTTAAATAGAAGTTTTATTTTGTTAAAGAAAATCATCTTGTTTAAAGTAGTGTGCTATAGCACTTTAGCACTTAAAGAGCGGCCGCCACTGATAATATTTAAAGTTTAGTAATATTCAATGTCTTTTATTACTTAATTTTTTTATTTATTTACTTAAATAATTTTTAGCGTTTAATGGATTGGATTTACTGAATATTAATTTCATATTGTTAATAAGTTATTTTCTGTTATCAATTATATCTCGAGATCTATTTCAAGCTGAGATGAAACAAATCATTCCATTAGGAATGAGTTTCGGTGCAGAGAGATATAATAATTACGGTAGTATTCATGTTCATGTAATTTCTTGCAAGGCGCGAGTTTCGTAACATACTGAAAGAAGGAAGAGATCACGTGTGCTATGAAATTCGTAGTACTTAAAGAGAATCACGGCTGGGATTGGTTCACGCATGTACACAATATATTCGTTGATACTAAGCATGACATCATGACTCGATATACATGAAACGATGACTCGATGACTCATGAAACGATATACGTACAAGCTGTACGTATGGCCACCTATTAAACTATCACTAACTTTGTATAGGCCTGCTATTCATTAGAATAGAAAACGTTAAGAAAATTGATAATATTTGAATGGAAATTAAAAAAAAAAAAGCTTTCATGAGGTCAATTAGAATTTCAAAATAAAGAAAACAATTTCCTAATAATCGCACATCTAATTATTCTTTTTTAAAAAGAAACTTAATTTCCTTTATCTCTTTAGATTGAAAAAAAAATTAAATGTTTTATGTTCAGGAAATCCTGCGTGAGCATTCTCGAAACTTAGCCTATGATACAGGATATAGAAGGTGAGATAGAGGATACTTTCTTTCTAACAAAATAAATGAGTGTAGATTGTGTTAACACTTGATAATAAAAATATATAAATGTTAAAATATTTTCAGTTCCATACGTATCAATTAGAAAAAGCCGATATTACTTTTTCATTATTTTAACATTTACTTTACTTCCTTCACTCACTAAGTGGGCCGTGGGCACAGTCCTAGTGTACTTTTATTCTTGAAGGATCTCTATCGTACTAACCTATTACTTTTTTGAATACTTTTCGGTGCCATAGACAGCGACAGAAAAGAAAGAGAAGAAGCAGACAAATATAGGAAAAAAAAGCAACCATCCAAGCCGACGTCGGGATTCGAGCCCAGGTTCCTATAATGTGAGGCCGGCGCCTAATCAACTAGGCCACGCCGCAACGTCAATTTTCTTCACTTTTATTTATAAGAGAGGTTGCATTTTTGTTTTCATGAAAGTTTTTTCATGCATTGCTATTTTACACGCAGAACTTCCAAATTGCATTCTGATTCTGATTTACTACATTTTGGAAAATAAAATAACTGGATTAAGTCAGAATAAAAGTCAAAACATCAATGCTTTAAATTTAATAATATTTTTCTCCTTGAATATTTTGAATGGAAATTTAAAAAAAAAAAAAAGCTTTCATGAAGTCAATTAGAATTTTGAAATAAAGAAAACAATTTCTTAATAATCGCAAATCTAATTAATTTTTTTTTAAAAAACTTAATTTCCTTTTTTTATTTATCTCTTTAGATTGAAAAAAAAAAAAATGTTTTATGTTCAGAAATTTAATGCAAAAATATTAAGCAGTTCAACTAAATCAAGAATAATGAAATTTACTTTCCAGAGGCGAATTTTTTTATGAAGTTTCTTTAATTAAATCTCATTTAGCTCTGAAACAAAGAAATGCAATAATTATTCATTGGGACGCAATTAATAATTTAGTTAAGCAAATAAAGACTTTGAATACTTGTATTGAGGCTTTTCTCTTCCGACAAAAGAAAAGAATTTGGTCTTTTTTTCCCCTACTAGGGGATCATTAGATATAATGCTGTCGGCTTTGAAATTCCTCCTATATCTTATATAAACTCTATGACTGGGTTTTAAATCAATTTTCTCTCGTCTTCGTTCTCTCCATTATCATTTTTTCCCCTGGGAAATCGATGGAGCTACGGGATGTCTTTTTCAATTTCGCAGAAAAAAAGAATTGTCCTCCTCAGGTCCTCTTAGCATCCGAAGCCATTTCTTTCTCTGGTAAACCTTCCTAAAGTTCACAAAGTTCAAGCTTTAATTGATTGTTGTTCGCGCTGCCACTGAATGATTATTTGCTGAAATTATTGTTTTCTCTTTTGGAGCGTGAGGTGGTTCAATGATGAAATACTGGATAGTTGAAAATACGGGAGGAAAAAAAAAGCAATAGTCGAACTGAAACTCATTAGAAAATTGATTTGAATAATACCTTAAGAAAGTATATTCAATATTTTATTTTTCGTTTTCGTATAAAGATTTCTAAAATTGTTAAGCCTGAATAAGAAAAAAGAAGTTTTAAAAATTATTAAAAACTTTTTATTTTGCATCCAAATAGAAAACACACACATACATGTTTATGAAGCACACCTGATTAACCAAGAAATGTATTTAACATCTGGTACCTGAAGTGGTAAACCGTGTCATGGGGTTGAAACGTCATTGGATAGAACTCCTAGAATACAGATTTTTTTCTGTGTTGGGTTTTCTTTTCAGACAGATCTTGAGGTTCATCCAACTTTCTGTCGAATGAGAAGCGAGAGTATTTCCTGAAGCTTCTAACTGCATTCCCAATGACAATTTAGAGACTTTAAATAGATTTTTAAAGATAAATAACAGTGCAGGATATTTCTGCAATAATTTTATAAAATAAGGCTTTTGTAATTATAGAATTTAATTATAAAATTATAAAATTTTAAATTATTAAAAAAAAAAACATTTCTGCAATCCCTACACGGCCAGTGAATACCAAGACTCACCCTTAAAGAATTACAAACGTAATGGCAGCTTTTGTCTTTTTTTTTAAATACTCAAAAGCAAGCGCCAAGAAAAATAACATTGATGGGATTCGGGAAAAGTTCCAGAACCAAATTAGTAATTTCAAAGTTGAAAATCACAACGTAGACTAAATTTATTTTAGAGCCTTATGTTAAAGTGGTTAGTTGCATTTCTAATTATTTAGAGGTAATTAAATTTAACTGTTTTGTCTAGAATTTAATTATAGAGAAATTGCGTAACACTTCTATGGAATCAAGCAAATATGTTTTGAATTTCTTTAATATTTCACAGATCTTTACGAAATATTCTATGGAATAATATTATAGGGTAGTGGAACTTACACGTACAATTTTATGACAACTCAATTTATTAGTTTTTAGAAAAAAATAATTTTATTTCTAGCTCTGTAACACTACCATGGAATCTCCTCCAAATTTCCTCAATAATAATTAAATAATAATGACTATTTCTTTGTAGAGCCTCCTTGTTTTGTAACAAGATCGAACCCATGTTGTAGCATTTTTTTTTTTTACGAAAGCCTCCATCTCAGGAATTGTAATATCATCCCAAGCATATAGAATAGTCAATTTCGGTGGAATTGATTATTCTAGATCATAGAACAGAGTTAAATTGATGATTTCTGTCATCCACCCAGTTCTGGCATATGCTAACCATTTCTTAATTGATTTTGATACATGGGACGAGGCATTGTTTCGCTGAAAAATCCAAGAGTTGCCACAAATCAATGTACCGACTGGATTAATATTATTATATAATAATTCATAATACTTTTGAGAATTAAATCTTCTATCAATGAATGCAATGTCAGACTTTCCTTTCGGCTCCGAATGCATCCCAAATCATTACAGATCCTCCACCGAAATTCCTACTGAGCTTAATCACCTTCTCCTTTAGTAGATCATGGCGATAATAGGCATTGCTATAGGGCAGTCGAAGTTGAACTTTTTTTCATCCGAAAACTGCACATGGTTTCATTGTTTGTCCCAGTTCATTACATTTCGAGCCCACTGTAGTCTTGCTGCTTTATGGGCTTAGTAAGCTGTTGTTGTTTAGCTAATTTCACAACTCCTTTATTGAGATGGTTCTTCAAGCTTCTCCAAACTGTTTGATAGGATACTATCTTTCCGAAGTTTCCTTGAATTTGTCACACAGACTGTTCTTCATTAGTAGCAAGGTGGAAAATGCGCCGACAACCATTTTCAATTAACACCCATTTTCAATTAACACCTTTTTCCTAGGTTTTGTTTTAACCCTACCATATTCATCTCCTTTTCATAGTGTCTTATGTACAGATTTTGTGAATGCCCAATTAGCTTAGAAATTTCTCTCTGTGACTTGCCCTGGCCATGATACAGGTAAATCTTCCGTGTTTCTTCTCCTGACAATGTTTTACCATCAGGCATTTTCAGACGAGTAAGAAACAGATCTGCTACACCTCTCACAAATTCAGTAACAAACGATCATATGATTTTGATTTCTTTCATTTGAATACAAAAAATTCTGGGTGGTTTATGAAAAATTCTGGGTGATTTCATAGCAGTGTTACAGAGCTAGAAATGAAATTGTTTTTTTCTGAAAACTATTAAAGTGTGTTGTCGTGAAATTGTATGTGTAAGTTCCATTACCCTATGTATTACATATTGTTGTATACAATATTTCAAGAAGATCTCTAAACTATTAGACAAAATGCAAATTTTTTTTTGCCTGATTCCTTAGAAGTGTTACAGTTTTTATATATAAGGTATATGGCCCAAATATCGCCCATCTAAGAAAACCTGCCCATATTCTTGTCATTTATCGTCTCAGTTGCTTGCAAACAATTACAATATATCATATGAACCTTCACTTACATGTTCCTGAACCAATTATAGATATAACTATTATTTTGTATTTTTCCTCAATTTTTGTTCAGGCAAACCTCATATTTTGAATTTTGTGAAAGTGTTCCAAATATCGCCCACACCATTAAATACTTTGTTTTTTTGCACTTCTTTGCATTTTTTTGTTTTTTTCTTAATCTTTTCGCAATTCTTTATAGGTGTTGCGAGCTTCTTTTGCTTTGGATCGTCTAAGTTCAGCCCCTTAGGACTTAGTTTCCTTTTGCGGAGAGAATTCATTAGAGCAATTGTGAATGGTGACCCACTCACAAGACTGGGACATTAAATGTTTTGGAAGTTTTCAGAAGGCCCATTTTTTTAATTTTTTACAGCTGTGACAACTTCTCTGTCCCATGTCTTACGTTGAGACATCTGTAATAAACCAAAATAAAATATCGCACAGTGGGCGATATATGGAACAACGAGGTGGGCGATATTGGGCACTCTCTTGCTTGTCAATTTGGGGGACGCTACAGACAAACCGGCTACCTCGAACAAGTGACAGACATTATCTACAGATAGGTTATTTCTTTCACTACTTCACGATATTAGATGGTTGCGATGGCATGAATAATTCATAAGCTGCAGCACTAAAAGAAACAGTAGGTTCATAACTTACCAGAACGAAAAACCTTCAAGAATTCATAAAAAATAAACGGGTTGAACTAACACCACCAAACGAAAACAGCGTGCTAATGGAAGGAATGGCAAATTGTTTCCATCGGTTCTCGTATGATAGCATCACTATCCCGTCCTACATCGCCCTGGGCGGTATTAGGAACCTGGGCGATATTTGGGCCATATACCTTACGAATTATATATATACATATATATGTAGGGCGAGTATTTGTGAACTTGATTTATATGCACTTTGCAGTAAATTTTCTTCTTGGTTAATAGCGATTATCGTTAATATTCTTTCATATAGTTTACATAGAACATAACATTTTCAATGGTAAAGAGTCCTGACTATAGAATTTGAATGTCTTAATATTACTAAGAAGCGAAAAATATTGATAACTTCAAATAATATTAAAATTAATCTAAGCCTATGTTTCGTTAATTTTCATTAATCTTATTTAGTCTTTACACTTCTTTGAAGAATTCCTTGCTCTTACATTGAGTTTTTTTATCCCACTTCGATTATAAATCGGTAGCAAAATCATTATGTAGCTATTTATTTTTTATGCATGAAATTTGAATAAACATGCGTCAAAAGTATTCATATTACTGATGGAATGACGGATGGACTGTTTTGAGCGGAAAAATGTCATAAAAGTTTTTCATTGGTTCTAACGATTTAGTTTTATGATACATAAAGATATTAACAAGTGAATATAATTTTGTGCTAAAGCATAAATTTAAGGGCGATCCACAATACTAAAAAAATTAAAAATAATAAAAATAATAATAAAAAAAGAAAGTACAATAACGTAAGGAAAAATTAAAAAAAAGTGAGGAAAAAATAAAAAAAAGTTAGGAAAAATAAGAAAAACAAAAAAGAAAAGAAAAACGAAAAACAAAATCCACGAGCACATTGAAAAAAAAAAAGTTTAAGAGCCCCCCCCCCACCAAAAAAAAGTATAAATACGGATTTCAACAGACAATATGAGTCCGAAACCTTAACCATCAAGCTATAGCTAACAACCGGTTGCAATTTTAATAGCGGAAATCTAATGAAAACAATGCCAAATATCTTGAGCGGTAGGGGGGGGCATTGGCCCTTGAAAATACCCTATTTCTACGTTATTTGGGCCTCTACAAGATGGTTAAGTCCGTTTGTCGATCAGATTTTTCATTCGGGAGTTTTTAGAGGATACAATGACAACAATGACAAATATCTAGAACAGGAGGGGTGTTTGCCCCTGAAAATATCCCATTCCTACAAGTTTTGGACCTCGTTGGTGAAATATGTTTGTCGATCCGACCTTCCGTTCGGGATTTGTTAGGACAGGATAATCGCAAAAGCTACCGATTTTGGTCGCTATCAGAATAGCTCCTAAATGGGTCGCTAAAAAAAAATGTGACCAGCTTTACAACATTTATTGGAAACTGCGAATGTATGTAGCAATATAGACCTACAGAATTAGCAACTCATATGTTTGATGTCACATATCATGTGAATAAACATAATATAAATTATGTTTGTTTATAATATAACATTTTTACTATTGAAATTGCCTTCGAAAGTTATTGAATTGTGATCTGACATTTTGCAGTAATTGTTAATGTCTTTTTTTTTAACAAGTATTTTTCATTCCGTAAATACTGTAAGTCAGTTTTACTGATTACACTGTCTTCATCTCTTCAAAGTTTCATACATAAAAAGATAAAGTAAGAGTGGAGTAAATATATTCAAAATAAAATGTTTCTCAAATGACATTCAAATAAATAATGTCATTAATCTTTAAAATGAAATTAGATGTTAACTGTTTGTGAATATAATTTTGAATTCTATCAAATAATTACCATCATCTTAATAATTTAGTAATCATTATTTTCAGGATAATATTGGGTTTTCTATTCTGGATATATATAATAAATATAAACAATATCTTCACTATCTAAAAGCTTAGTTAATGCGGACCAGAGAAATCGTGGGGAATTTGAAAACCAGTAAAAATTTTATACATTTCGTTAAAAACTCAAAAGATAAAAACAGTACCAAAAATGTTATCTTTTCCCGAAGTATTTTGTCATATTCTTTTTATTGTCGTTAAAGTCTCTCAACAAGACTGTCATATTTTATCCATGCTTCATACTTACTAACTGAACTGTAAGCGACTGAATTCATATTGGCTGTTCAATAGAACGGAAAGATATTCTGAATATATGTTCGTTTGTCTTACTTTTATAATTAGTACAGAATTCACAATTACCTTCCAATGTTAGCTGACTTTGCTACATACGAGTATGTTCGATGAACTGTGAACTGTAAATTTACAACAGTGCACTGCAGTGTATCGTTTTCTTTTCACCTGTAGATAATAAATTAAATGCTGCTTCTTGTATAAAATCCCCCATTTTAAACTTGTTTTAATATTATTACTGTGTTAAAAGTGATAATAGTTGATATTTGAAGTCATTTCTCCAATAACTGAGGCTTGTAATATCACGTTTGTAATGTGTTACTTACGAGAAGCCGGTGGTTTGCCAAAAAAAATAAAATAAAAAGACTCGCAACATAATGGATTCCGTTTTCTAAAGCTCATTACTATCGTAATATAATTGTAACGTCTTAATGTATTAAATATTTAGACATTACACTCACAAGTACAATGAACACATATCTATTTTGAAACTTAAAATTATCTGTGTTTATTAATATCTGCATAATGATACTATGTAAGAATAATTTAATTAAGTACTCTTTTGCGTGGCAGGAAATACAAAATCCCCAAAAAACAAAATGGAGTTCGGGAAGAAAATTGCTCATTGTTATTAATTTTCTTCGGCTTTGAAAACTTTGTAATGGTTAATTGTAAATTTCGGACAATCTATGTTCTTCAAAATATTATCTTATTGATTTTCGATGTTAATGAATCGGTTTAATGCACAATAAACAGAACAAAGAGAAGATATCAAATTACACATACTGATATAAATTATTATTCACTCAAGCAATCAATAAATAAAATCAAACTGCATCATTTAACAATAATGAATTACTATAAGATTTTATTTTCAATTAAAAAAATACCTCAATTTAAGTAAATGCAATTAACTAACTCATATTTCATTAGTTCGTGTCTTTGAGATTAGTTACTTCAATCGAGACAACATTTGCTCTAGTAAATCCTCTCATTTTCAGATGTTTACACCTTCAGAAAGCTTGCTACAAAAGATTAAATAATATATGACATTAACAAACGGCCTGCATTGCATAATGATGAAATTAAATATAATAATCTTCAAAACTGACATCATTAATGTTATGAAGATTTCATTCTATATCTCAGCTATTGTGAAATGCATTTATCAGAATCGAAACATCCAATGTCAATTTTTAATCATTTCAGATATATTTTAATTACAATTTCCAATGTTTTCTTGGTTAATCTCTCACCTTTCTTAATTTACGAAGCTTTGGTGAATGACAGTCACTTCAATAACAATGTATCCAATGGTAATTTGTTTGTAAAGAAAAACAACGATGAAGAAAATTGCATCTAGTTTAAAGCTTCAATTTAAATCTCCTCCATTTTTATGGGTCAAAATGTCTGCTTTACTTCTTCACTTTATCTATGTCAGGAATAATGCTAACCCTTTTGACAAAGTCTCGAGACGTCACGTTCAGCGCGTCCTGTCGGTGTCATTCAAGGTGTGCCGGTATCGTCACGTGCAATCGCACCATGTCGTTTCATGCCTGTGACAGTTCGTAAAAAAAAAGAAAAACAAAAAGACGAGTCATTCTCCTAAGGTTCGATGCTCCCTTGAGTTAAAGAGTCTAAAGAACCATTATTGTATTGAAAAAAGAATCAAGAAAATGGACTGGTCGACATGTGTATCTGTTTTAAGTGTTCACGACGCAAAATGAAAAACAAAACAAAAAAAAAAACACACGATATCATATAAAGAGGAGTATTAAAAGCGATGATAAATGAATTAGTGATATTTTGTGATGAGAATCATTATGAATTGATCTAGTGTTTGGATGGTATAAAGTTGGTGGTATACGCGCAATGTACAAGTTCTAACTATGATTTTTAACAGCTACAAAAAAAAAGACAAAAGAAAAAAAAATGAATCAAAAACAACGGAACTAAACTGAGAATCGTATTAGGAATTTCAATATTGAGCATCCTATGGTTGCTCAATTTTTATCAGAAACTTATGCAAGATAACAATACATTTCTGCTTAATGTGATTAATTGCATTTCTTTTAACAGCAAAAGTCCTCAAAGCTTGAACATCGCGAAAAATATGCTAAATTCTTATTTGCCTGATTTCGTCGAGATCCTATTAATTGGTTTACTGATAGGGTTGTGAGTTTATACAAAGTTTATGAATTAAATTTGATTGAAAAAAACTATTAAATTATAAAATTCAAGTTCAACAAAGTGATGAATTTTACACGAGCAAATCTCAAAAGATTTAATTAAAATGTCTGCTATTCTAGAAATTTAATCTGAATATATTGCATACGTTAAATTGCACTGTTAGTGTTGCTGTGATAACATTGCTTGGAACAGTTTGTTGTATTTATTTCGGGACAAATGGTTTAGACTTCGTCTTGTAATAACATTTGTTAAAAAGATTAAGTAAGATGATGCATTGTTTAATATTTATATGTGTGGTCATCAGAACTCATTGCAGCATTCAGCACTAGTGAAATCAACAATATTTACTTAAAAATGTGGAGCACTATTACGTAATGCAGTGAGTAAGGGGAATGATGCAGTAGAGATTCTTTGCTTCTAAAGTATGCTTCAGTTTATTTCTATTCAGTATTCAAATATTATTAGTGAAAAAATTCCTTGGAATGGTAAGAACTGCAAAGAAATTAAATAATCTTTTGAATAATAATTGGAATTTTTTTTCAATCTAACTAGGCCATCTCCCGAGTACAGATTGTTCGTTATAGATATTTGAAGAAGAGATTTATTTAGATGGACGTTGGTTGATATAGATGTTAAATGAAGATCATAGCTTATATACGATACTCCTGGCGACGAATTGATTGTGACTATTCTTTCGAGTGAAGATAATCCAATTTCTGATGACTTGTGAATCTAGACAAATTTTCCTCTTTGGCGGAGACTTCAGACAAATTTTATCTGTAGTCAAGAATGGCCGAGATTACGATATTATTAACAGTTCTTTGAAAAGATCTCATCCTTTCTCTCGTTGTCCATTTCGATACTAATTGATTATCGATGATAAAACGATGGTTTATATGAGATAATCCAAGAATAATCGATTCCAATGAAAGGGGTTAAAGCAACATTTTGAAGTTTTGAAGACTCTTTTCAAGCCATCTCTTTTTCAAGCATAATAATAACAAAACAAAATAGTTGGAAGCTTAAACAAATTTCAAAAACACGTGAATCAATAAGTTTAGTTGTTTTTACAAAAATATATTAATAAGGTACAATTCAATTATTAAAAGTAATAATAATAAGAAAATAAAATTTAAGATAATCTAACAAAACTCGATTCCAAAGAAAGCAGTTAATGCATTATTTTGGAGTTCAATAATGCTCATTTTGAATTTGTCGAATTCCTCGTGACAATAAAAAATGAAAAACCGTTTTTCATTGTTGCACTAACATTGGGGCACAACAACAACACAACAATTGCGGAGATGTAAGTCAAAAAACAATATGAAAAGAGTTGTAGTCCCTATGGCCTAATGGATAATACATCCGACTTCGGATCAGAAGGTTGCAGGTTCAATTCCCGTCGCGGAAATTTCATTGTAAAAATTATTTCTATTTTCCATTCGCACAGAAAATTGCGCCGGACAGGCAGACACACAGACAGAGAAATAAAAGATTTTAGTAATATAGATTAAGCACATTTGAACTTTTTATCTCAGAAACAAAGAAAAAATATTATTTCCATATGAATTGCTTTATTAAGATAGGATCAAACCATAAAATAGAATTACTTCACTATTTTAATTACATATTCTAAATTATTCATATTCTATATATACAAGGCTACTTGAAGTATTTCCTTATTCACGTTTTAAATTGAACAGTAAAATAGTTTAAGGGTTTGTTATTAAAATTTTCAGTTGTTTTAATCAATTGGAATATAATTGATTATGTAAGAAAATAATTGAAAATATTAAAAAATAACGCCGTTTTGTATAATTACTATTGTATAATTTTTTCAAGAGCTTATAATACATATATAAATTATGTATAAAAATATAAACAAATAAAAATAAAAATTATAAATTATATATAAAAAGAGTTTTGTAATGTAACTACATTCTTTAATAAAATCCTGATTGCATACTGATATAAATATAGTTAAGAAATATATAGTTAAGAAATTATGAACAATAAAGATCTGTTTAAGGGAAATGACAAAAAAATTAAGATAGTTATTTTTTTTTTAAATTTTAGAATCTGGAATCAGTTAATAATTTTGAACAAGATAATGAATGTCATCAATGTATTCCCTTCTCTTTAGTTTTAGATTCCTGATAGACAATCTACTTGTTGTTGAAGCGTTGAAATGGATAAGCTTCACTTAAGCGAAAATGGATAAATTACAGATTGGGTTTTTGAAGTTTGATGTGTGGAAATTTGGTTAGTGTTGAGGTAAGATAAATGCAGATTCGAATTTATGGGGAAGGTTGGAGTTTGATCCTTTCTTGGAAAGTAGAGATGAAATATAATCCCATTTTGGTTTTCAATTTGGAGTGATCCATTTGTTTCGCTGGGCGCTTAATATCGGTCCATTATGCATGACGCTGACAGCTAAAGATGAAAGGGTAGTCATTATTCATATGGTTAAGTTACCCTCTAAATCATGGCCGTCGCTTTCAGCATCTCTGTAATTAATGGCTGGTTGGGAATCGACTCACACATCCATTGGTCATTCTCATCAGTGCCAGCGGATCGAACCACCTTGGTATCTGCCTCTGACTCAAAGAACCACCCCAGTGCAATCGCCCCTGATGGCGTTATTAGTGCAAATGCATTTTCTAGAGGGCTTTCTGAGACGCCGCCGTTGCCGACAAAAAGAAGAGAAAGAAAGAATAATGCCGTTTGCCATTACTTCGAAAATGATGGAAAAGTTTCAAATAAATTTAAGTAGAACAAGAAGAATTAAAAAATGTGGTTGCGAAAATGAAGTACTTAAATACACTCGTAAAGTAAAAAAAAAAAGATCTGTTTTGAAATTGCAGTGCATTTTTTTTTATTAAAGAAATAATAGAGAGTTTCATAAGAGTTTAGACGAGAAACTTATTTCTCTTATGTCTGTTATGTGGAAAAATTGAAGAAATATGGAAAGAATGACAAATTTCAAAATCACCTGAAGTCATTGAGAAAGCATAGGTTCATGAATTCTCATGCATCAAATAAATTATGTCAAAATACAAAAATATTTTTACATAATTAATTTAATGCATATTCCATGTCTTTTTTTCCATCATGTCCTTTTATTTTTAGTAAATCATTAATACAGTCGGACCACTATTTAACGAACCCGAAAAAAAGTTCGTTATATGGAAAATTCGTTAAATAGAGATTCACCTTTTAAAATTACTTTAAACAATATAAAACAGATTTAAAATACATAAACAATAAATATTATTAAAAAAGGTATAATTTTAACGACATAAAGCATACATTATCATATGCATACTTAGATTTTACTAATAAAGTCTGTTAATTTTGTCTGATTTTTTTTTTTTTTTGAAAAAGTGTTTTCACTCATAGTATGTCTCGCATCTTTGCAATGCACTAAAAACCCCTTCAGTATTTTCTTCAAATTGTAATCCGCGTCGGATTGTTTCAAATGATTTTAGCATTTCATCATATGAAGGTTTTTTTGTTTTTTTTTATTTTGCATCATGATCATTTTCATTTTGATCATCTTCATCTTCATCGCAATTCATAGCTGTATTGTTTTTATTTCTCACACTGTCCAAAATATCCGATTCAGTTAGTGTTTCCGAGGTCTCAACTTCAAAATCAAGTGAAAGATAATCATCAATCAGCACATCATCATTAATTTCTTCTTTTTCCCTCAGCTATATCCACATTTCTTTTATTTCCTCTAAGGGAATGTTGATAATAAAAACATTTCAAGGAGAAAAAAAAAATAGATACCACGAAAAAGTTCGTTAAATAGAAAATGCATTTCGCTATTTGGAGGTTATTTTACGAAGAAATTAGCAAAATGTTCTTGGTTTCAAAGAAAAGTTCGCAAAATAGAGAAATTTGCAAAATAGAGGTTCGTTAAATAGAGGTCCGACTGTATTTGAGATAGAAGTTAAACTTTTTTCTCTAATCAAGTAGGATAGAAAGGTGAAGCCTTGTTTTTTTATTCAGATATTTGCAATTAAATACTTATTCGGAAATAGCTAATGTAAAGTAGATTTCAAATATTGTTAGTCATGTGTTATATTATAAATATTGTTAAAGCCATTTGTCATTTTACATTTTTCTGTATCATTTTTCTTTTGATCATGAAGAAGGAGTGAAGATAATTTCCTTTTGAAATGGATTTTACTAAGGAATATACTAGAAATTTTATGCCAGGTGAATTAGAAACCAGCACTTCAATCCCTGAAGAATTTCATTCAAAATTTCATCCAAAAAGAATTTCCTGAAGTCCATATGGAGTCCGTCACAATAATTGCCTCCATAAAAATCCTACTGTTATGATCCAGTTAAAATTTGTTATGTTGACCGTTTTGCCCCAGACATTTTATTCACCAGATCTTAGCTCAACATCTTTTAGCTGTTTATTCATTCCGAAGCACAAATGGAAACGTTTTTACCTTTAATAGAATTTGCTTTCTTCACTTTCAGATTTGAGACTTTAAATTTCTACATACAAGCAAATTAAGATTTTCTTCAATTTTTGATGGATGTTTAATTAATGAAAGATTTATCGTAAAAAATATGTAATTGTTATTAATTTTTATTAATTTTCAAGATTAGTAAAATAATTTATCGTACAACCGACATTTTAAATAAAGTGCTTCCTGTGAGAAACTCGCCATGGCTCACATTTACTGGTGCTATCAATTTGATTCTGCAAGCAGATAATAAAATCTTAGTTAATATATATTAAATTTACCCTATTGGTTCTCTTAAAATGAAGCTTAATAATTTACTTCAGAATTTGATTTTACCCTGTGCAGGCTACTTTAGTTAATGGAAGCTAAATCAGCAAAAGTACTGTAGCTTTTGACGAAGGAAAAAAAATCTACAAGAAATAAAATAAAGAACTGTTAAAATTAAAATTAAGTAGCAAGTATACACTAATGAAGTCATTTATCTGTTGAAATATTCAATGATAAAGCTCGAGCAGTTTAGGATTATAAAACACCAATACTTATAAATTAACTCCTGATGGAATTCTCAAAAACTAACGACATAGAAATATTAAAAAGAAATATTAAAGTGAATCCCCTTTGAAAAAAAAGAGCTAAAAATTAGAATCAGTGTTTTAATAAAAAAAAAAATCAGAAATAGCGGTAAATCATAATCTTGTTAATTAAGTAATTAAAATTTAAAAATTACGTTTAAAAAAAAATAAAAAGAACTGCAGTAAAGAAAGACTTTCGAAAACAGTCTATTTACGCTATGGTTAATAAAAATATAAAAATACAAGAAGAATTATTTTATAAAATCTAAGATTTCCTTATATAAAAAGTTGTATACTGTATTAGATATATAATTTAGTAATTTAATTTAACAAGTTTAGTAATTGAAATTTGCTAAAATGTAAAGTATAATAAAAACGATAAAAACAAAACAAAGATGCTATCAAAAAAGATTGATAATTTAAGTTCGTAAAGCATGGATTTATCTAGATATATAGCAGATTATACTGTTATTTATTAGCGTTTTAGATTTCAAAGGATTCACATAAATAAGAAACTTCAAACTCGAATCTTGTTCCATGTCGGCATTCTTGAAGCCTCTTTGTCACTCAATTTATCGCCAAGCAATTACCAATTGAAAATAAAATCGAAAGATGATCCTTTGGAAATCAGGAAAGTTTTCTACCAGCCAAAGAAGAATTCGAGTAATTCTAAATTGACTGTTACAGCATAACATTACTTTCTAGAAAGTAAATTTTGATTTATATAAAAATCATTTCCTCATTGCATCAGAATAAATCAGAAAATGCTTTTAATTAATTAAAATAGGAAAATACATAACATTCTATTTCATTTTGAATTTGATTTCAGGATTTGCAATCCCTTCCGTTTTCAAGATTTTTGGAGAGTCAAGGGTCAGGGTTAACACTTTTCATAAGCCTAAGTTTCCTTACGATTTTGATCGATAATATTATTTGCTCTCTAAGTCTCCAAGAAAACAAAGAAAGACATGATGTCTATTAGTTTATATCAATTACAACATTGGCTAATTCGACTAATCATGTTTAATCACTGGAATGCAATCTTTCCTTTGACATTTGGCCTGCTGGTGATAAATTGTCCGAATAAATAGAAAGACAAGTTACTGTATATGTAAAAGCCTCTTCTATCTAGAACAACACTAGCAATTTTCTGATCAATTGCTATACCAAACAATTTGAATGAAAGTTTCCCTGTGATGGAATGTGTAAAGCAGGTTTTACAGATTTAAATTTTCATTAATGAATTACATAAATAATTTTCTAATACAAAAGGATGATGACATTTTAAATAATTAATAAGAAAGAAGGTTTTTTTACTAGTATCAAAATAATTTTTATAAGTTTTCGTAGTTCAAGAAAGAAAACATAAATAGCACAAAAATATAGAAACAGAATTAGACTTTCATCTATATATTTAATCATCTCAGTAATGCTCCACAATAAAAACAAACAATCTTTTCATAATTGTAATAATCTGTATTTTCTTGTCATAAAAATGCAGGGATTCGGATAAGCATTATATTGAAAGTAATCAGTGATGATTGAATAACGAATGAAAAAAAAAAAAAAATTCCCAGAAGGAAAAAAATGATTAACTCAGGAAAAGCATATTTTTTGACTAAATATTTGTGCTATCAAAGTATCTTTTCGATTAGAAATATTCTGTTTGCAAATTATTCTTTTAAATTAAACTCTTAAAGGAATATGTCTAAAGGAATTTGGATGGATAGAATAATGAGATCATCTTTAATTCTTTATAATAGAGTAAATTACGTGTTTGATACTTAAACTTAATATTTCAATAGTTAATTTTATATTTTTAAACAAGTTATTTACAAGTAATTCGCCTTTGGCTCAATTAACTTACATTTGTAGTTGGAATTAATAGATTTGGTCTTCTCGGTTTAACAATACATTAAATCCTATTCTGTTGCTAAAAATATTTAGAAAATTAATAGAAAATGTAACAGTCAATCGCTCAAATAAGCTATCACCTTTTGATATAGGGGAGGCCGGGGTTAAGTGGATACAGAGATTAACTGGGACACTAATGAAAAAAAAATACTTAAAAATTTAATTTCGACGCCATGTTGTGTTTACAATTTCTGCCAGTTTTAGAGGAGCACTGTTAACTCAAAAAACGAAAGCCATATGCGGGTGGCGTTTCTAGATATACGTTTCACTATGAATAAGGTTTGTTTGTGTATTCCTGACCTACCTTTAAAGTTTGTACAGGGAATTTTGAATCACCCTGTATAGTTTTCGGCTGAACGTTTGGAAGCAAAAAATGAAAAGATTGCCATGTCTTTTAGTTACTAAATTGTGAAAGAGAACAATAAATAATTATATTGTCTTTCTATACATTGTAAAACTTCAATAGAAAGCTTTTGAGTGACATTGATAACAAGTTTAACTTAACAGCAAATCCAATGAATAAAAAAAAGATATAAACTATGATAAACTCAAATGGGACTAGTAAGAAAAAAATTAAAGCTTACTGTACAAGGTGAACTTATTGACACTGGTATTTAGATTGACAATAAATCACAAAAGTATCAATAGGAATAAAAAAAGAGAGTTAAGACAGAAAGATGAACTATTTCTATTAGGTTGAATACTAAAAAATCACTCTTTGTTACTCAAAAACTATCACTATTTGTAACTTAAAAACCACTGTAAAGTGTCAATTGAAATAAAAAACAGAGTCAAGAAAGAAAGAAGCACTATTTCTAATAGGTAGAATACTGAAAAATCACTATTCGTAACTCCAAAACAATCGCTATTTCTAACTCAAAAACCACTGAAAAGTATTAATTGTAATTTAAAAAAGAGTTTCAAGAAAGAAAGAAACACTATTTCTAATAAGTAGAATACTAAAAAATCACTATTTGTAACCACTGAAAAGTATCAATAGGAATAAAAAAAGAGAGTCAAGAAAGAAAGATGAACTATTTCTATTAGTAGAATACTGAAAAGTCATTATTTGTAAGTCAAAAACTATCACTATTTCTTACTCAAAAACCCCTGAAAAGTATCAATAGGAATAAAAAAAAGAGAGTCAAAGAAGAAAGATGCATTATTTCTATTAGGTAGAATACTAAAATCACTATTTCTTACTCAAAAACCATCACTATTTGTAACTTAAAAACCACTACAAAGTATCAATTGAAATAAAAAACAGAGTCAAGAAAGAAAGAAGCACTATTTCTATTAGGTAGAATACTGAAAAATCACTATTTGTAACTTAAAAACCATTACTATTTGTAACTCAAAAACCACTGAAAAGTATATCTATATTACTAAAATCTTTTATTTCTCTGTTTGTCTGTTGCAATTGTTGTATTTTGTGAAAATTGAAATAATTTCTACAAGTTCGCTACGGGAATCAAACATGCAACCTTCTGCTCCGAAGTTAAACGTCTTAGCCATTAGACCACGAGGACTACATTCTAATCTCAATAACAAATAAAAATATATCATAGATATATGATTCACACACTGGTTCTAAAAGCAGTCGTGGATTGACAGAATATAAACATCAAAAATTAAATTTAAAAAAAACTTTTAAAATTTTTTAGTTTTAATCTACTTGATATAATTTGTGTGTGTGTGTGTTTTTTAAAAAATAAAAAGTTGTTATCTGTTACATAAGTGAGGCTTCCGGAGCGGAGCGACGGGTAGCCGACTAGTTTATACAAATAAAAATATAAAAGAAATGAAAATATACAATTTTTGCTGGTAAATTTACGTTTTGAAAACGTTTTTCTTGGAGAATTCATGATATAAAGTAAATAAATTAAGCTACAAAATAACTAAACAGAAATTAAACAAATACGGTCGATCGCTCTTGATGAGATGTTTCATCAGTTATGTTTTCCAGCGTTCTATCTATTGAAATCTAATAAACGATCTGAGATAAAATATCGATTGCAAGTTGAATTTGGAATAAGAGCAAACAACATAAATTTTTAATATTTACATTTAGAAATGTTTGCTTTTTATACTGTTAAGAATCTTATCTTGCAAATTTGCAAAACTGCCAGAGAATATCAATTAATTTCAATTATATATATATTAATTAAATTACATTATTATATTATTACATTAATGTAATTAAACTTTTACCATCGATGTTGAGTTTAGTCGTTTTGTTACATAAGAGTTATTGTAGTTTTGTTTTTTGCTATTTTTTCATTAAAACCCTAAATTTCAGCTTTAGTAATCACTACAAAGACTAAAAACTTGACTTTATCTATTTAAAAAAAAACATTTAGCCAAAACTTGAAAGTAAATATATTGAAAACGTTTTATTGTAGATAAAGTCATGTTTTTCAGCCTTTGCAGAGATTACTAAAGGTGAAATTAAATGATTCAGTTATAAAATTACTGATTCTTATTGAAGTTAAAAAAATGTCTAAAAGCGAGTGTTAAAATCATTACTCAATTGACAATTTCCGAGGTACGAACAATAAAGTTAATTGAAGGACTTTTTTGTCATAAATTAAAAAAGATGTCTTTTAATTTTATCGGAGCAGCCTCTACAATATTATGTTCATATCAGTAATAATCATCCAAATGTGTAGAAGAATCTGTTCCTTTTAAGGAACTGCAATTTGATCAAAGGGATCACATCGTCAATTAATAACGCAGTACATTAAAGTTCAAGATATGATATAATATCTGTCTTTGATATTAGGAAAGAATCTGTTATACTAGAAACTGTTATTCGTCCAAAATAGTATTGGCATAGGATCTTGTGAAAACTAGCCAGTTCATTTTAAGAAAGTTTATTATATATTTCGTTATAAGTGCTGAGAGATTATGACCCAATAGATTCGCAACTCACAGGAAATGATCTTTTTCAGAAAATGAAAGATAATGAGTTGTGAGATCTTAAAAAAATCAAAATTTCACTTCAGTTAATTTCCGGTATATTGTCATATGTTCAAATAAAATTTGCTGACATTGTTACCAATGTTAGTTTGCTCCTTACTGGCTGTGGACAGAAGCCAAACCTTAATTTCCTATTATTAAATATTTATATAATATTCATTTCATAAATTTGGGATGAGATGGATTCGTCCATTGTCTATTCTTGGGCAGAATATCCCGAAGCAACCCAATCCTTCTGGAAAGCATTTATATTTCTTCTAAGGGCAGTTAACAATAGAAATCAAATATACTTTAAAAGGGATGTTTAATTGAATTGGTTGCTTCTTTATAAATAAAAATATGTAAGCTGATTTTTCAAGATTACCGAAGTTCTGATTCCTGTGTCGCTTTTGTATTAGCCCCTTCCCATTTTCTACGTAACATCCATTCAATGATAGAGATATTCGTTGGAAAACCTTGATTAAAAATTTCTAATAACAGAGATACAAATATCTTTAAAAATGTAGGAACGCTTTCAAAAGGATTGATCTAATTTAAATGTTTATCATCATTTTACCATCAGAATAATTAGCGTGAAATACTTACAATACTCATGACTACATTTTTAAATGATGCTATTTTCCAAAATTACTTAGTTCACGATAACCTGAAATTCAATAATATCTTATAAATGAGCATTCAATTGACGAGAATTTTCAGAACAGAATTTTCTAAACAACTACTTATATTGCAAACTGTTTGAAAAAGCTACATATATATACATATAAACTTGTTTAACAAAACAAAAGAAAAAACTCAATACAGAATAACATAAAATTCTACCAAACCAAACAAACAAGTTTAGATTCGATCGTGGTCTGCAACTTAATTAAGTTTTGAACGCGACGAATCCGCAGGGTTGTCTAAAAGTTTAATGAAGTCTGGTTTTCGTATCCAGAGTGGAAATAATGTACCATCCTAAGTTTGGATGCATTACTACAATAATAGCTTGGAATGAATTCACCAAACAAAGCCCACTTTTTGCCTTTCAGAACATCGTTTATTTAGTTTATATTTGAAATATTCATCGTTTTGAAACTTAATAACGAAATAGTGTTTACATCCTTCAGCTAAACTTGCCGAATATTTTTCCCATTGAATCAATTTGCAAAGCATTCGACTACATGATATTTTAACCAAACAAATAATTTAAATGTAATTTTAAAAATAAATCCAGAAAAGTTTCTAGATTTTATTCAATTTTTCAATTTGCAAATTTTTGAAGCTTAAGCTTCAGAAGAAAAACTAACAACAAAAAAATCAATCTTTTAATGAAAAACAGATTTTAAAAGATTCTCAGAAATTTAAATTACACAAAGACATCTCAAAAGTAAATAGACATTTAGTATTGATTTCACAATCATAGTGTCTGTTTACTTTTGAGATGTATCTGCAAACATGTTAGTTTGGACAAAAATAGATATTTCATGACATTTAGAAAATTACTTTAAGAAAATCAACAACTCATTCTAGAATACAACAAACTGTGAAGTTACTGAAATAATAACGCTAATGTAATGGAAAGAAAAACAAGCAAGTAAAATAAAAAAAAAATGGTTTCATATTTTACACTAAGACACAGCAACCCCATACAAGGTTCATTTTATATTTTCCCCACTTCATAAGGATTCCAATAAAGAATTACTCATATCTATCCGAATTTTAATTAGGACTGTAGAGCTGGAATGTGCTTGATTTTCGGCCACTTTCATTTTCGATGAGGTAGAAAGTAACCCTAGACCGGAAGTCCTATTTTCCCCCACCTCTACAAGTCATAAGCTTTCAAATCAGTTTCTTTCCTGATTGTCCGACTTTTATTTACTTCTGTAGAGATGACGAACAGACAAGACAGAACCTTTTAATAGCTCTCTCCCTTCACAGTTAGTGTATTGGTAAATAAAAAAGAAAGAAACAATCATAATTATTAAGTTTTGAAATTTTACCTAAGATTATTCTAATTTACATTATTCTTTTCAATCATTTTCGCTGATAATAAAAATATCCTTTTGCTTTTACATCTGTAACTTCTATTAAATTGTACTTTTCTCAAAATGCATGTATACTGTATTTACTTACAAAAGAAAATTAATATACGTTACTGCATTGTTGGTTTAGCTACTACAAGGGATAATTTTTGGATCTCAGAAAGTAAACTTTAAAGTAGATAATAATAACGAAAATTAAAATGTGATTTAAACATTATCTTTAAACTCGTAAACTCTTACATTTGAAATTTGTATTCATATTTAACTATGAAATTTCTTTGAATTACTTAAATTACTTCTTTGAATTGCTTTTTAAAATATTTCTGTTCGGGCAGAGAAATGCGGTCTACCTGTCTTTAGGCAGGTTCGGTTCAAGCACATCAGCCTAAATCCCGGACCAGCCTGGATGTTTCCTTTCTTTCATATGATTATCTGTTTCTTCTTCTCCTTCTCTCCTTTCGCTATCAATAGCAAGTTATTTTTTCAGTTCTAGGGCTAGTACAATAAGTCTGAAAAAGACCGCGATACTATATAGAATAAAAAAAAACAAACAGAAGATTGGTTTATGTATAACAAAATATAATGAGATACATAGAATGACACTAAACTTTCAACTATGAAATCTTAGAGTTATTTTGGTGTATGGCAAAGAGCCTTCTCAATGGCTCTATGAACAACAAAATATAATGAGGACCAACACTAAGGCAATCAGACTAATTTCGAAATTGACCAGTTTCTAAGGCATTTTGATTCACATTCTAAAGTGGTCTTTAACAAATACCAAAATCAAAATAGGAATACACAATACAAGTAATATGAAATATTATGTAATATATAAATATGTAATATGAAATTTGATGGAGGTTAGTATCTTATTTAAAAGATAAAAAATGAGAAATTTTTCTTAGCATTACTTAAGGCATCTTAGAACTGGTATTAAAGTTCATATCTGTTATTTAAAAATTTTTAAAAAAATAATGGTAATTAAATGCAAAAACATAAAGAAAAAGTTTCCAATGTAATCATTCAGAACATTAGAAATTTATTATTTATCAAAGTTATAAGTATATCAAAAGTCACATTAAAGTTTTCGTTGTTATTGAAAAGATTGGATAACAACGACACTATTACTGAGAATATTAAATCATAAGGTTGTGTTTCGATTTTGAAATAATTAATAATAATTTAGTTCTACATAAAAAAATGAAAATTTTACTGATTTTATTCAATAATCCTTGTAAAATCATACATTGAATATATTATACACGAGCTGTGCAGCGCGGTTTCATCCGGTTAAATTCGGCCATTCTCGGTAATATTCGGTTCTCGTCGTGCGGCCAAGCCGCCCCGTCGCTATCACCACACCCTTTGGTTGACGTTTATGTTTACTGCTCCTATCCTATTGGTTGTAGCGTGATGTTATATAGTTTATAACCTTCCTCAATAAACGGGCTATCTAACGCAAAAAGAATTTTTCAAATCGGACTGGTAGTTCCTGAAATCAGTGTGTTCAAACATACAAACTCTTCAGCTTTATATATTAGTATAAGATAAGATTCTAAATTAATCAATCTTCAGCAATTTGATCAGAACTAAATATAGATAAAAAAATCTTCGCAAATATATAAAAAGAAATCTAATAAATTATATAGTTTCAAAATATATCAGTTTTAAAAAGAATAAACAATTGTTATCTTGCCTGCTTTAATTTTAGAATTTGTCTTTTTTAAAACTAATGAATTTATGATAAGTTGATAAATAAATTGATTATACTCGTGTATTATTTAATCGGAACTATTTACGGTAGATATCCTCACAGTTGCAAATTTAAAAAAAAATAAAGTTAACGAATAATTTTTGTAAAGTTAGTTTTTTTATATTAACATATTGGATGTACGAGCCATTCGATTTGTGAGAATATATATTTATTTCCGGATTAATGCGCAGGCGTTGAGATGTCTCAGAAGAACCTGAGGCGCTTCGATTATGTGACACAAGAAATTATGGTATTGGAGAAAGTGATGTAAGTAGAGCGGAGATGGTCGCTCAGAAGAGGACGGAGTGCTAGGAATGCTTTTTCCAACCCATGACTTGAAAGCAAAAGATAAGAAAAATATTCTGAAGTTTTGGAGCAAAATATAATATATTGTTTAGCGTTAAAGGATTTGTTGAATCAATGTTTAAATTATTTTCAAGCAATGCTTATAAACTTTCATTGTAAATGTTTGCATCTAAGTGCGTCTATAATTCTAAAGAAACTGATTATTTTGTTCGAAACTTGATCAGAGAATCAGACTTGGAGTGACTTCGATGTTTTGATCACGATATTTTCTTACACTAATGAATCTCAAAAAGTTTATTCATTAAAGGCCCGGTTATATTGTTAAAGCTTTAATTCTAATTGAGAATGAATTCTTTTTTTAATTTTTCATACAAAGTTATCGCAATGTATTATCAAGAAATTATAGAAACAAAACTAAAGAAACACAGTTTCAAAGAACGCGTAACCTTCTTTCCTTAAAATAATTTTGATGTTTGAAATTGTGAAAATAATAAAAGAATTAGCTGTTGTTACTTTTAAATTATCTATGAATACAAATAAGACATATTTTCCATTTTCTGAAAAACTTAATTCTCGTTATGTAATGAAGTTGAATAAATCCAATTTACTTTTAATCACATCACAGCACATGCAAATTAGTGGATTAAAAAAAAAAGGATTCATATCCTTATTAAGATCGATTGAAATTTATCAAATTCTTTTCGTCACATTTGTGTGTCAGTTTTTCATCAAGGAAACAAGAAACATTTTTCAATCACAATTTAAATTATCTCTTGTCTTTAAATTTCCATATTAAGTTTCAAGAAGATCCAGCCATCACCAATAATAGGAGGAGATATACTTACACGCACACATACAGACATAACCCATTATACTGATCTTTCACAGTGGGGGTAGTGGAGAGTAGGCTGTAGATATATTTATAGTAGCGCCAATTACGTATGCTCGCTTCGCAGGAACGGATACTTAACGGCATGACACCATCTCCCGATCAGTTTTCAACTATAAACTTGCGTTCTGTTTTCTCTGCTGTCTGTTTGTCTTCAAATATGTTTCTTTTCGCATCTCTGTGGTATTGTCTTATAGGTTTTAATTAATGATTTATTACTTTACATTTTCCTATTTTCATGTAATTAATAAGTAATAAATAATTCAGTAATAGTAGATACTAAAAGTATGAGGCTCTCAGTGCAATAACTATAGTACTTCATTTACATTAGCATGATTAGCCCGGTGATAAACTAGATCTAAGTGAATATGTACGTAATGTAGACGTAACTTCTAGTTTAAGCACTAGTTTTGTTGTATTAATATATAAAACATTTTAATACATAGAACTTACGCTTCCCCATTTTTCTTCCTATAATAAATTTTCGTTCATCCATTTCGCATCTAGCCTTAGTCGAAAAATCAGTAGACATTAAAGATAAGCTTACCCTTTCACATGAAATAAGGTCTACTGTATTTATTTTAGTTATAGTTCCATTATTTGTATAAGTTAGGATCGTATATAAGTGCAATATATGCATCGATAATGAAAAAAAAAAAAAGCTTCACTATAATTACATTTCCAATTTAGTTCCCTTTCTGGACTCGCTGCAATGTTAATGCGGGGTATGTCAATACAAGAAAAACACATAGTCTTATTGATTTTATTTGCCTCACTTTACTAGGAAAGTAGATTAAAATACATTTTCAATGCTGAAAATGTATGAAAAAAGTAATATCTAAGGAAATGTATCGCTGACCAATGATCTGTGAAACATAGCGTATCTGCAAAAAAAAATTGAGACCTTTGGAAAGAATTTTATACATTTTTAAACAGAATAAAAAATAATTATATATATATAATTTTTTATTCTGTTTAAAAATGTATAAAATTCGTTCCAAAGGCCTCAATTTTTATATATATTCCAAAGGCCTCAATATATATATTTTATTATTTTTTTATTTAGTCATCTTTATTTCAAGAAATTTGTCTGATTTGTCCAAAATATTTTACTTTTGCTTAAGATAAAATGCGCGTGACCCACTTAAAGTAAATGTAACATAATCTATACTCATCATAAAATATCTCTTTAGAAGATATCTCAGTAATCTCTTTAAAAGCTTACTGAAGAAATATGTATGTATTCAAGTAAACGATGAAAAGAACTAAAGCTGGAAAGGTAGGCACCTCACAATGAAGTATTTTTAAGGAAATTGATTTTTCGTGTTGGTGAGAACTCGTCAGCTGAAATTTTCCTGCAAAAATAAAAAAAAAATAAAATAAAATAAAACTGTAAATTCGAAGAAATTCAAATATGTAAATAAAAAAATTTAAGATTCACATAAAACTTTAACTGGATATTTTTCTTTTATATTCAATAAAGACTGGCATCAATTACAATCTGCTTTTTTATTTATTTATTTATCTTTTGAAATGGAAATATTCCTGTTTGAAAAGAACTTTCCATTGATGTCTGACAAGATTTACTGAGCAAAATATGAAATGCAAATAAAGATCCCCTTTCTATTCAATAGCAGAATATGTACTTTTGAATCATTAGCAAAAGATACATTTCTTTTTCCGTCGAGGCATCGGCAATTTATTAACTAAAAGTTACAGATAAGATTAATTTCGAGAAATAAATCATTTCTCATTCCAATGTGTTCGAAATGAATAGAATATAAGATATGGAAGCTGATGTTATTTGATAAGAGGATAACGACGCAATTGCAAACATACTTTGAATTGATATTAAAGCAATTTAAGGCCACGCGGTTGGCGATGTCGCTAAGACACTGGCCTCTCACCTCTGAGTCCCGGGTTCGGTTCTCATGTGGGTTTCGTTGATGGCGATCCGCGCTGGGCAGGTTTTCCCAGGGTTCTCCTGTTTCCCCTGCATTTCTCACACCATCTTTTCTCAATCTTCTCTCCTTCGTCTGTTCTTTTTTCCGTGGGATAGTACAAAAGATCTTTCAGGTCGACGTGCTCGGCAGTCATGCCACCCTCTTTCAATTAATCTAATCTAATCTAATCTAAAGCAAATTAGCTCAGGATAAATATCATTTTGATTTTTAGAAAACGCTATTTTGTAGAGTTAGCAGGTAATGACATATACGATTAAAAAATTGTATAAAATATAAATTGCACAAATATTTTTATAATTTATTTCAAATTTCCTATTCCTAATTATTTAAATTTATTCTGTGATATCTAATTGATATAAAATCATTTTTCAAGGAAAATAGTAATGCTTATGTTTTTAAATTGAAATGGATAGGTAGAGATTTCATGAAATTCATCAATTATTTTTAGTCTATTCAAGATCAATGACAACAGCTAACTTTTTTTTTCTTGTACTAATTTTAATTGCTTTGCTGAAGCAATCCAGACATCCGTTATTGATCACTTGTCGTCGGCCATCTTCACAAAGTCTGGTAACACAACAATAAGATTACCCAATATCCAAGGCTTTAGATCGTTTAGCGAAACTTGAGGAAATTGAAGATGATAAAAACAATTGCTTTCCAAATAACACGAAGGAATATAAAGTCATTTATACAATTTGTGCTACTGCGTATTACTAACAGAAAGAAATTATTGCTTTCATAGAAATATTAAAAGTAATAAAATAAATAGAAAAGAAAAAAATGAGAAGCGTAAACAGGATTTACACTGTCGACTAGCAGTAATGGAATTTCCTAACAATCTAGTACGGTATGTTTTATAGTCCTAGAGAAGGAATTTCCACAAAATTAAAGCGTATTTCAAGAAATGCTTGTAATTAGTCTATTTGGAAAATAAATTTCGAAAATAAATCCGAAAAAATGGATTTTCAATTCATATTAATGTAACCGTTCGTCATAACAAATTTCAATATCTTAGAAGTCCCTCAAACAAAGCTGTAGTTTTCTTAAGAACTTCATTGATTAAATAGCTTTCATTGTGAGTTTAGAAAGCTTAAGTTTAGAAATTTGCTGTCTTTGAAAGATAATATCCTGTCGTGAGAGTCCATCAATAGGTATTGCTGTATCAAATCCCAACTGAATATCAAAACTTAACCGGAAGCAGTTTTCTATCTTACAGCTAAGGAAGCTCAGACGTATTAGATTAAATAGTACTCATTGAAATGCAGTTAATATTCATTCCGATGTATTTCAGTAATTTATGCGACAACTTGAAATATCATTATTTTTTTTTTCACAACAGGATTTCTATGTATTTGTATTATTTAACTGATTTAACATTATTTTTTTTTAAAAAAAGAGATGGTTTTAGATACATTTTTCTGTGAGACCAACATTAGAAATAACTTTACTAAAAATAAAAAAAGTTGTATAAGATATTTCAGAAAAGTCTCCTGTGAAGGAATCAGTAATTTTTACTAAATTTGATCACTAGACTTCCTTCCCTCTTTGATGTAAGAATATGATAGGAATTTAAGATATTGGCTTGAAGGAATGTCTGATGTATGTCCATCTGTTTCTGAAACAAAAGCTAATGGCTTCACCCAAGCACTCAATTTTGAATTTTATATTTTATATTTTGAATTTTATAAATTAGATTCATGCATTATTGAAGTCAATGATCATTAGTATTAGGTCAATCAATTATCTATCTAGAAACATATAAAAAAGGATTTTTCTACTTCCGATAATGTTGCTCAATATTTCTTCTTCAGGGAAAATTGAAAACTACATCAATAAGTGAGTGCCTTTGTTGTGTTTATCTCAATGTTTTTGGAGTGGAGACGCTTATGAATCCAAGATAGGCGTTCCAAAAACAATGAGATAGACATAACAATGGCACTGATTTATTAATGAAATTTGTACTGTTCAAGATTGAAGGTTCCGATCAGAAATATTGAATAGCATTACTTGTAGGGAAAATTCTCATCTCTATTATGTGTATTGTATGTTAATTATAGGCAAATTACTAAGTCGATCAACTCAGGAATTTCCTGCTTCAGTGATGATTACAAAAATTCAAACCAAATGTTTTGATTTCTTCGATTTTAATCGATTTTTAATTTCTTCGATTTTTTTAAAACTCTATTACAAAAAGTTTCAGTGAAGTCTCAGATGTTATCGATATCAAAATTATGTTGACTTGTCACAAAGAGAGTTTCAGATCTTCAGCCTGGCTAAAGACCAGCCACAAGACTGTTAAATGTCATCAAAAAGATATCGTCAAATAAGATGCGGATGAGATAATCGGGACAAGCTTCTGCTTGTTTACTAACCATAACATGCGTAAAAGATCATAAATCTGAATGACAACGTTAGAGCTTCCGACGTCCTATCAACCAGCGTTGATGATTACTGTAACTAATGGAGGCAAAGTTACGAAACTTACGGGAACGAGAAGTTAATAAGTATTTTGTTGAAAGTCGACTGAAATTTGGATGCTACAATTCTCAAGCTGGAGAATCACAATTTCTAGCAGCATATACATTAATTATAGGTCCTCCGCAAGAGATTGTGAAAGTTATGCTTTGCCAAAAGTCACCAATTAAATATTAGACGTGACATACTACATTTTACTGAAAAAATGAAATAAAAATAATAGTCAGTTGAATATTCAATCGAAATTGGTCATGGTGAATTACAAGATGATTGGTATTAGGATCATCTAACATCATTTTACAGACAAACATATCACATTAATTTTTCCTTAAAGAAGACTTAGAGTAGATGAAAAGTAAACATGAAAAGTATTTAGTTTCAAACAACATCAAATATAAAAATTGCAACGGTTGTCGCAATTTCTATGTAATAGCATTGCAGAATTATTCCGTAAATTCCAAAAATAAACTAGGTAATATTTGCTTTGAAGCTAAAAGTTGAGTCCTATCTCAAGCACGTTTTTCTTATTTCGTGTTTAATTTCTGGCATCTGTTCCTTATAAAAAAACTTATTTCCGAATAAACTAATACTAATGCTTAACTAGTACTAATACTAAACCTTATACTAATGCTATTTTTCTTTTCTGCACTATTGCTGGACATAATTCAAAATATAGATGAAAACAGCTTATATTAAAGCTTACTTTAAAATTTGATGGATAAATAACAAGAAATAAGCAGTAATTCAGTTCATTTCAGTTTTTCACTTTACTCTGGTGTCAACAAATTAGTAAACAGCCCCTCACAAAGCTTAGAATTAGAAGTAAGATAAGGATGATTGACGGTTTTAACGACAGTGAGAATTACAACTTTTTATAGAGAGAAGGTAGTAAACAAAGTTCACATGTGCATATAAGGGTAATAAAAAAACCCGATAAAATTGAAGTTTCAGAGAATTAAAGAACACTTGAAAATTAAATTATAGAAATAGTTGGATTTAAGATGAAATAAAGATTGATTAATCTTATAGTAAAGATGTATAATATCAGAAAAAAATATATAAAAAAGCTATAAAAATAAACATGTCACGGGAAAAAAAATCAAAATAAGCCGTGGAAAAATTTCTCTTTCAATGTATAACATTGTGTTGTGCACCTATAACATGTGGCATGAAGTACTGCGCTATTTCTCTTGCTGCGGAGCAATCTCCTTAAAAATATATATAAAAAAAAAATTGAATATAATGATATCAAAATTGTTGCCATAATTCTTTCATTCCAAAAGGTTCCGTCAATTTCGATAATTCAATTTGTTAGTCTTTTAAATGCAACTGTTCAATTGGATCAAATTTTATTCAAATCGACCTGATG
>JAFIDM010012231.1:130053070-130104004 GCA_023159025.1 Thereuonema tuberculata | reverse complement strand
CATTAAATAGATAATATGATAAAGATATTCAAACAGATATCTAGACAGACAGAGAGAGTAAGAAAATTATATCAATAAGTAAGAGATATCTCCAAAAAATAAATGCTGATTTTTAAAAAGTTTCTAAAGAAAAAATTTCTATCCTTACTTCTGCAAAACATTTTTATGGAGAGAAATTTCTGCTTGGTCCATTAACAAAGCAGATTTAAAGGAATTCGATATTGGATTTTAATAAAAGATCTTTTTATTCTTTTAAAGTTTTCCAATACTATAGAGAAAAAAAAGCAACCATAATCTTATAGAACCATCTTTCGGTTTTTATTTTCTTAACCAGATAATGATCTCGTAAATTAGAAATTTACGAATTCTTTAGTTATAAGCCAAAATTATTATTTTCTAGAATAAATTCTAGATATTAATCTAATTTTAGGAACTGAGTTTTTCTTAATAACTATAAAGAAATCATTTTTTTTTATTATTTATTATTTCTATTCATTATTTAAGTAAACTTAATAACAAATACTTAAATTATAATAAGTTATTTCAATATTTATTAAAAAACTATTTAAATTGAGAATTAAACATGTTTTGACATGTTTCCTTTAGCATCTCGTTGTTTTGGGAAGATAGTGGTCATCTTGAACAGATGTTCACATTTTACTAGATTTAAAATTGTTGTTGCAACCGTGGATAAGCAGATATTCAAGACTGTTTCCAGAAATTACCTGTTTCTTATCTTCTTCATTGAATGACATGTTTATGAGAAGTTGCAAATGATATCTATAATAGACATAAGCGTTTATCGACGAAAATTAAATGTCTTCATCCTTTGAATATCGATTTCTCTCTATAAAATTAAAATTTAACTGCAATTAATTTGATTAAGTGAAGCATAGGTTACTAATTCTTAAATGCATTTTATGAGTTATCAAAGAAAATATCGTTTTGGACTGAATTTGGGAACAAATCTAGAAAATAAAGAAAATTGCAGAAAAAAAAATGATAAGAATTTTTTCTGGTAGACAGAATTTTTCATTTTGTGTATATTTATTACCATACATACAAATCAGAGCAGGTAATTTAGTATTTGGAAACCAATAATCCTTTATAATAATATAAGACGCTTGCATATCTTTTATTTTTACTCTGATTCAAAAGTAATTAACAAGTTACTTGGTATTATGCTGACTTAGTTTGCAGTGGCGATTGTATAAACCTAAATGTACAAAATGAAAGATCTAACTTGTCTTGTCTTCAAAACGTAACATATTAATGTGACATAATTATAATGGTTTGATTTTTGCAAATCATGAGTATTAATTAATAATTTATGTTTTTCATTTTTGTTGTACTTATTTTAGCCTCGAATTACTATCGCCAAGCAATTATTAGCTTATATCTTTCTTGAAATGTAATTTTGAAAACTCTTTTCAAGCCAGGCATGTAATTTCGGAAGCACTGTAAAGATGTATTAAATGTTGAGCTATAGTTGCACAACAAATGAGAATTTACTCACTTATCGAACTTTGTTAGATTACTTTCCTCTTGCAAAATACGTCAGAATTACATAAATACCTAAATAAAGACATTATTACTAAAGAAAAAACTTACCCAAATTGTATGTAGACCGTTGAAAAAAAAATAGAGACATTAAAGGGGTTCTGTAAGGAGTTTAAGTGTGCTGAAGAAGGCAAAGCAGGAAGATTTTGTTCAATTTATAACTGATACTTGCTTTATTAACCCTTTGCTCATCTTTTATTCATTATTACATGTAGTATATTTTTGATAGCTTTTGATGAATCTGATTACAAGTACTACTCTTACAATAGGATCAGACTGTTGACATTGTAATGTCCTATTAGTGAGATTCTGTTGGCTTTTAACCATAGGTAATTAATTGCAATTCATGACAGTGATTATAGTTTGATGGGTAATTATTTCCTCTTTTTAAATGAAATGTATAGTTAATCGACCATTGAATTGTTATTCACTAATTAACAATTGTCATTAAATTTAATTCAGTTAATGAATTCGTTAAATTTATTTTTATAAAATTAAGTTATTGTGAGGATAAACTTGGAGAATGAACTGTTAACTCTTAAAAGTCTTGCTAAAAAAAAAGATCGAATATCGAATAAGCCATAAGCCATAATAAAAGTATTGTACACATCAAGAATGATCTTTCACAAAACTCGTGTAATTTATGTAAAATGTTTATCTACATAATTTAAATACACCAATTGAAAGGAGATTGGTTATTGCATTCTATATTGCGGATTTGATGAAGAAAATTCAAAACTTTTAAAACTAACTATAGTAATAATAAACAGCATTTCAAAAATGTAGATTTTATCCATGATATTTGAAGATATTTTTTCAATGCTGCTAGAAATTCACTAGCTGACATTCAATGAAATTCTTTCAATAACTGTTAGATATTAAATACAAAGAGAGAATTGAATATTTCCAAACGGATTTAAGTAGAACTCAATCTATTTGAAAATCAGCCAATTTTTCGCAACAATTCTTATTTTAACCACTATTAATGAATAAATATCAAATATTATTCCCTGTACATACCTGTGATAAAAGAATGCTAAACATGCCAATTTTCATTTAACCTGCAAGGTGATTTTCGGGAGCATACACATCATAATTATAAAAACTTCGTTATATTTTTTTTATCATTTGCTGATAGCTTTAATATTTTTGATCACGTTTGAAATTCCAAATCTTAATTTTCATAGAGTGGTAATTTTCTCTGAAACAAGTTCTAGTTTTATTTTTTTCTTCCGATATCCTGGGTTGGATTTAGCTCTGATGGCTAATTATGATCCAATACAAACATTTGAAAACAATAATTAGCATTTTAATCATTACAATGCTGAAAATTCTAGATTATCTACAATAGTAACTTAAATACTAATGTCTATTACTAATGCTTGCCTTGCATTTAGAAACATTGGAATCAATATTCACAGTTAATCAGCGATGAACTGAAGAGTCGTTAGAGACATTTCTCGACATGAAGGAAGAAATTAAAAATAATGTTTAAACTCAGAAAAAAACTTCTACTTAAAATATTCTATTTCAACTAAACGCTCCTGTTCTCCTGTTCTCCCGTTATTGTTGACTGGGCGTATACGCTAGTATATGATAATTATGCTTCGTACATAAAGAAAAGAATCGTGTTAATAGCTTTTTTAAATGATTTTTAATTATGAATGAGAATTTAAATTTTTTTAATAAACTTAATTAAAGATATTGATAAAAAAGCACTCTAGATTTGCTAACCGCATTATAAGAGAAATCGAAAATCTTGTTTCTCAGAACAGAAAGGAATTTTAAGATTACGATCACTTGGACTACAATCTAATTATAAAGAGTCAATTAGTGTAATGGAGGCGAGAAAATGTAATGTGGGAATTAGCAATTTAATACAGAACAACATCCTAAAAAGCAGTCTTTAATCATATTAACAATTCTTATCAATTCTTTGTGTCTTTTTCTGTTAGTTTCAGTGGAAAAGATACAGAAAAATCAATAGACTTTTTATGCCAAATTCAAGAAGAAGTCTAACACAAGAAAATTTGTGCATCTTTTATAAGTTCGAAGAAGATAATATTTATGTTAAAGATCAGCAATGTTTTTCATCTTTTTATTAAAAATGTTTTGTTCATTTTTTTTTTTATTTTTAATTTTTGGTCTATTTAAATAAATAAATAATAAAAAATAAGTTGTAAATAACAATAACACGAAAATTATAATTCTTTTTTAAAACAGAGAATTCCACCAATTTAAAGAAGTCGACGTGTTGTTGAGTTTCCCTTGGAAGAGGTTACACAAAGCTTAGATCCTTCAATTGGCCTTTGACCTGCGCTTTCGATCCCCAGCGGGTTTAGGAATCAAGATGCTGCGCAACCTGACGAGAAAAACTCACCTGAATTTTTGTTGTAACGTTTCAGTTTGTTCTCTACTAACCATGATAGCTGCAAACATAAACAGCAAATAGTTTCATTTTATTATTTTTTTTTTACTTCAAATGAAAGTGGCATATACAGATTTGACTAGTAACACAAAAAATTAATGAAGTGAATATCAATCAATCTACTATTTTATTTAACTTTATCTTTTTCATTTCTATGAAAGAATTATTTTTTTTTATTATTATTTATTTCTTTAAATATTAAATTACAGTTCTGTTAGGTTCCACTTCGTGATCCCGTATGCAGGTGCTGAAGATTATATACAACTAAATTACATTAATACAAATAATTTTATATCGACACAATAGAATTATAAACAAGAAACTAACAAGGCACCAAAGTAAAAGATTTCTTCTCTGAGCTATCAACTGTGGGAGTCTGAGACATCCGTTTCGTCCGCTTTATGGACTCATCAGCTAGACAAACCCCTCGATGAAACCTCAGATCGGGAAACCAGGTTAGGGATTCCACTTAGAAACGCCCACGGATGAAAGCTCAGAGGTTTTGTTTTCCTTTGGTGCATTGGTTCCTCATTGGTTTCTTGTTTATTGATAACGGGCACGCTAAATTTTTATTGTAACAAAATAATTATATTAAACCATCATAAACAATAGCAACCAAATTACAACTACAATGTTATCATTCTATTATACAATAGAAATTAGAAATACAGTAATAATATCCCAACTATAACATGAGAGTTTACAGGAAGCTAGAATAAAATTTCTTTATAAATTCTTCATAAATTCCATTTTATTTTACCCTGAATTATATCACTTATTAAATTATGTTAAACATTTTTATATGAGTTACGGTACAATGAAATATGTTTATATCTAATTGGCTGAAAATCTTATTTAAAATTCTTTCCTTAACTCTTAATCCATATTTCTTTTTGATTCAATTAACAAATTTAATTAACCTTGTTCAAACATTTCTTGTACTAGGTTATTCTCCACTTCTATTTAAAAGAATAGTCATTGAATCGAAATTATGTATAATAGACATATGCGGGAGCAAAATCTTGTTTAAAATTCTAAAATTGCTTTTTGTTCAGTATTTAACATTTTGTAATTTTTAATAATCATATTAAGTATTTCATTAATTATTCTATCAATGCTTTTGATTTGAGATTTATTCAAAAATTTTCAATTCAGGATACCATAACACAAGAAAGAATCAATAAAAAGCTTTATATATCCTAATGTTATCTTTTTGAGGAAACAAATCTCTAATATGTCTATAAATATACGTAAATGAGTTTAATTTCTTAATAATAAATATGAAATGGTTATTCCACATTAATTTGTTGTCAACATAAATTCTGAAGTAACCTTGGAAAAATTAACGTGCTGTGAAAAATTTCTAACAAAACAAAATGAAAAACCAAGAGCAGGACCAGAATAGGTAAATTGCCTTTCTGATTCGATTATCGGGAAGGAATCGGGAACGGCCGTTTCGTCCTACAGGGCACTCATCAGCCCGATCTCCACCTTCCCCGATAAAAGACTCAGAAAGGCAAGATCTTATATGAAGGCCACCGTCACACCTGGCAGTGACCCCCGAAAAAAACAAACAAAAACAACAGCAATAAATGTGCTTACGTTGCACAACTATCGAATCAGAAAGGCAATTTATTTATTCTGGTGCTGCTCTTTGTTTTTCATTTTGTTTTGTTAGAAATTTTTCACAGCACGTTAATTTTCCCAAGGTTAATTCACCATTTTGGAAACTTAAGTTCCTTGTATTATGTGGCCTTCTGTCCTATGTAATTTTAGGAAAAGGTCTTAGTTGTGCAAAGTAAGCACAGCATTTATTGTTGTTGTTTTTTGTTCTTCGGGGGTCACTGCCAGATGTCACGGTGGCCTTCATATAAGATCTTGCCTTTCTGAATCTTTTATCGGGGAAGGCAGAGATCGGGCTGATGAGTCCCTAGAAGGACGAAACGGCCGTTCTCGATTCCTTTCCGATAATCGAATCAGAAAGGCAATTTATTTATTCTGCTGCTCTTGGTTTTTCATTTATTTTGTTATAAATTCCGAAGTATTTATACATATTTACACTTTCATTTTTTTACAATATATTCTAATTCTATATTTTTAATACTCTTACATGTTATACGTATTTACATTTTAATACCAAAATTATACTGTATTGATTTATTTTTAGTCTTTATATTGAGTTTTGTTTTTTGTTGATTTATTAATATTTTATTTCCATTTGACCATGAAATTATATTATTCAAATCATATTGTATTTGTTTATATGCTGCTTTTTTTCCATTTAAATTATCATTTAATAATAGTTTATCAGCAGCATAAATAAATATTTTAGAAAACTTTATTGTCTTAAATATTGAATTTATAAATAAGATAAATAATAATGATCCCTGAGGAATGGTAATAAAAATTTGCTCCCTGAGGAATCCCTCTTTTTAGATTGAAAAGTTTACTTGTTGAATTGTTTATTTTAATTTTACGTAATTTTCTATTAATTTATTTAAATTTTCTCGAATATTATCTAATGTTTTTTCTAGTATCTTATGACTTATTGAATCGAACGCTTTTTTAAAAATCTATAAAAAGTATTACTAATTTACTACTTTTTATAGATTTGAGGTTTTTGTTAAGGATATTGGTTAAATCAATGAATAGAATAAGAGTGATTTTATTTCTTAAGCATATTGATTGTACTATATTAAAATACATTTATTAACATAGTTACAAATAGTATTAGTTAAGTATTTTTCTAATATTTTTGATAAGTTGGATAATATAGGTATAGGACTATAATTACCCTTAAAAAATTATTTTTATTTCCTCTTTTATGTATTTTTGAGGTTTTCTAACTTTGTAGGAAGGACCCTTCAGTTTTTATTAAATTGGTTATAATTGAAATTAATCGTGAAAATTGCTCATTGTATTTCTTTATTTTCTTAATTTTTACGTGTATATAATTTTCTGATCTGAAAAAAATGAGACACACCACTATGATAATAATGGCAACATCTACTCAGACGCTTAAGTACAATAGAATTTTTTCCATGCACAGTTTTTGAAAATTAATATTATATTTTTTTTAATATATGCAATAAGCATTGAAAAAAATCCTATTGTATTTGGCTGAAATGTCTGAGTAAATATTGTCATTATTATCCTAGTGGTGGGTCTCATCTTTTCAGATTAGATTATTCCTTTATTTCTTGTTTTTTTTTTATATTATCAAAACCAGAAGAATTTTTTTTAATTCTGAATATTATTTTTTATCTTTCGTATATTTAGTGCAAGATAAGCTCATGTCAGCAAATGAAAACTCATTTTAGTACATTCCCTCTTAACCGTTTAGTTTGGAACCGAACCCTAGGCCAGTTGACAAAACGGTCGATTAAACATAAAATATATTTAAATTAGATTTTAACTGAATTAAAGTACTTCTACTGTTTAATTATATGAGAAAGATCAATAAAAGAAGCAATAATTATATAATTTTACAAAATAAAAATTTATATACTTACAGGACGTACAAGTTACAGTATACACACATATCCTTGTTGTCACAAGCACATATCACAATAACCAAAAACAAAACTTTCGTCCTAGATGTAAATTTACGAAACCAACACACACATTTGCTAAAGTAATAGAAGAAAAGTGTATAGTAAAACTGTATTCAATCAAGGAAAAACAATTACTTAAAGAAATATGTGATTGTTTTCTGCTTTTTATTTTGTAAAGTTTTTTTAAAAGCGAAGTCACAGTGTAGCAAATGGGCTGCTGGTTAAATCGACAGTTGATCTGACACTGGTTAAGAGGGAGTGTTTTGAAACAATAGAGTTAATTTACTAAATTATTTTAATTGAAGCTTAACATTCATTGTTTTGAATTTAATGCAATTTTGAGTAGAATACATTTCCAAGAGAAGTTTTTAATTAATATATATAACAGCAAATTCATACTAATATTTTAATATGTTTGGCAATAAAAAAGGATCGAAAATATAAATATTTATTACTTTTTTTTCCGTCCAACACTTACTTCTTCCTGAAACCTGTTGAAATGGTCCTTGTAAAGACTACAATCCTACAATGTTACACTGTCAATTAAGAACGGAAACTTCCCAAACAAACTACAACTTTCAAAGTCTTTTCTTATTTTACACATTTTGTTCTATAATATATACGTAAAAATGATATCTGATTATGAAATGATTATTTAATTTAGAAACTTCCCTACTTCTCTAATATTTGTCGTTCCTAGTCATAAAAATTTGTAGTTAGGTTCTGTCCTAACAATTGCTAACTGTTTAACATTGCTTTCATCTGATAAAAATGCAAATTGTATGTTAAAGTGAACAATTTTTATTGTTTTGTTCCTATTCTACTTTCTGCTAAAGTCAAAATCCAACTTCTCTTACGTTTGAACCATTCAAAAATTGGGTCAGTATTATGCAAAGAAATAATTATTAGCAATTTAGAGATCTCTAGAGCTTTTCTCAATTACAGCAAATTCAGTCTATTACTTGCTAAATGCAAGTTCAGTTAGTATCAACTGAAAAAGTTCGCAAACGTGTTATTTGTAGTGATTTTATATTCTTTCAAGAAATCGTGTATGTGCTATCCTCTAACATTTCCCTATATATTTTCATTCTTGTAAATGACAGTTTTATTAAACTAAATTTCTTTTTAAAGAAAATGAATTCAATATTTTAGGAGGATTCTTAATCGATGGTTAGAATTTTCCCCAGCGCATTGATTTCTTTTTTTCATGATGGAATTACACGTTAAGAAAGAACACTTTTTAATTATGTGATTAAATTTGGATCTCAAGGGAACGTTGTTGAAAGAAGTGATAAAAAAGAGAGGTTGTTAGACCAATCAAAAGGCAGTCTCTTCAGTGAATCCAATGAAGGAAGTGGTTTTGCCTCTCTCTGGAGATCGACGATGACCTATAGCTTTGTTTTCTTGCCATCTTAATTAATCTTGAACTATAAGAAGCTAACAATTGAACAAAGCGAGGATGATTGCTTCTCCCAATTTAAGTATCTGTTTATGCTATAAAAACAATAATAATCATTGTTTTTAGTATCATTCGGAATCAATGTTTAAAAACCAGACCTAACAATATCTAGACAGGATTAAGTTGTTTTTTTAAAATAAAACTTTTAGCAGGAAAATAGAGATATTATAAACTATATAAACTTCAATTTTAGATAATAGTTCTGTGTACAACACTTGTAAAAATAAATCAATGGATTTTTTTGTTTTATTTAGTGAACATAAATTTGGGATTAGTATTGAGGAAAGATAATTTTGTCAAACAATTAGGAGCGATGCAATAATGTTATTATCCTTAACAAGGAAGCCAAAAGCCAGTATTAGCCAAAAATTTCGCATTTAAAATCAAATATTAAGTTTCCGACACTCTTGATATAGATGAGTCAACTGATACAACCCGAAAAAGTGCCATTCTGAAATAAATATTCTGGAAGAATAAATTATTGTTCAATATTCAAAGATTTCCAAGATGGAACGTAAAGCATATCTGATGGATAAAGCTAATGTGGTACCATTTTTGTTCCCATGGCAGAAGTTGGACACACCAATTGAGTCGTCCATATCAATAATTTCTGACCAGAAACTACGGCGCAGCGATCCAATTTTGATTCAGATGTCGGCTTTACTTTCTCGGGAATATTGGTGAATGAAGTTACACAGAAAGCTGCATTGCATTAAGGTACAACATCAATGGATAATGAGGTGTTCCTTTCTCAAGAAATTAAGGTTACTACACACACGAAATGCTGCATGTTACTATACATACTGCATAAAAGTCTTTAGGTTTATTTATCTTATTTAAGATAAATAAGACCACAACAGAAAAGGCAACCATCTATTGGGCTTCTGACATACTACGATGAATATTGTAAAAAGCACAAGCTCTTTCGGAATCTGAAGGCCTACCAGTGCATGTACGTCTAACAAGAGCCACAATTAACAAAACGAAAGAAATAGCCAACCGCAACTGACATTATTTCTACGAAGGTCGGGCCATTTCAAAAAAGAAATTGGGTCTAGCAACTCGTCTGCCGCTTCAGAAACTACTGGTTTCAGCAAAGAATAGAATAATATGTGTACAATGATGGCTACGAAAACATCGTCTTTGAATATTAGAGCAATGAAAGAGATAGATGTTTCGCTACATATTATTTTGTAACTATGGAAGGCGGAGCGTTCCAGAACTGTACAAGAAATCCTGCCCTCAACATATGAAGGACTTCTGTCATCATTCTTGGTCTCTACAGTCTCCAGATCTCAGCCCTGTCGAGCTGTGTAATACCTGCTCGAAAGAACTATTTGTCGAACATCGATTTATTTATAATAAGAATCTTTAAACTCAAACGACCTTGGCATCTATTAGAATTAATGCCAACTTAGAATACGTACTATCATTCCTGATAAAGATGTTCCTGCTCTGTTTTAAGAAACGTTGCAATTTTTTGGCCAGTACGTGACTGTTTCATTCCAAGAACAAGTCGATTGGCTTTGCGGTTAGTCGAACAACCAGCATTGTGCATTCCAACTGTACGACCTGATCCAATAGGTTTAGCTAAAAACGACGTTGCTTACGATTCGTTCACATAATGCGAAATGGAAGCGACTGACAATCTACATTAATGACTTTCCTTCTGCTTTTTATATCGACTTTTATAGAAAATTGAGTAAATGACAGTGACCAGTGTTTTAGCCATAATTCATTTTCGCTTCCAGTGATATTATCTTCCACAAACATTCATCATTTCCATATAGTCAAATTATTAATACGCTGTTAAAGTAATAAAGACTATAATTATTCCAAATTATTTTGGAATTGCATGTATTAGTTTGAGCTTTGATGAAAAATATAAGAGGAAAATACAATATGTTATTAAAAATAAGAAGAAATAAAAACCTTCTCTTTTCAACATGAAAAATAACTAGAAGCAATTATTTTTATTAAAATTAAATTATAACATTGGATTGAAAATGATATAAAACTTGAAAATGATATAAATAAATGCTATTGAGATAATTAAACAATTTTTTATTATTTTTTTAAGCTCATTTTCTTGTTTTACAATCGTTTCGTACTGAAAATTGAATACAGATAATAATCTTAAAATTTTTGTAATCTTCATGTGAAAATGTTCACATTCAACTTAAAGTTTCAAAACTCCAGTCTATTGAAAAGAAATCGTTTCTTTTCTCTTTATTTTATATTGATATTTGTTCCTGTTGTTTTGTGAAATTTGTAAGGGCACTAAAGCCTTCGGTGAAGAAAATACAAAAGGAAAGAAGAAAAAGAATTACAGGTTTCTTCCTACTTCTAGGGCGCATTTTGTATCTGTCAGCTTAAATGCAAAGTTTCATCATCGATTGGTTTTTCTCCTTCAGCAAAAAAAAAACAGCCAAAAAAAAAAAAAAGCTGTTGGCATGGCTTTCGTTACTTTGGAGGCGAAGTGCTAGTCTACGGTCGAAGAAAATGAAACCCTCAACCCAACCGAGGTCAGGGAGGATCAGGAAGAGAATAAACATGTCCATCGCAAACAAACGGAACACAACAGTCCTTTCGCTGAAAACAAAACAGCAAATCAAGTAAGACTCAAAAGCAGTCATTCATTGAGAATTAAATTTGGAAAGAAGTTCTCAGTAAGTGCTTCGAAAATTTTAAGAATTTTTACCATTGACTCGTTAAACCATAACAGTAAAATATTTGTCATATTTATAATAAAAAAATAATAAAAAAAATAACTTATATAAAACTTGAAAACTGTGCATCTGTTAATTTTTTTACTTGTTTGAAAGATAAATTATATTGAAATTTCCTATAAAATATAATAAAAATTAAGTGGACAATATTAAAGTATTCCGATAAAGTTTTATAATTTAAGTAGACAATATCACAATTGGGTTGTTATTGTTGACATTTTCTAAATTACCATCAGTGGGATTAGAGGATACTGTTTCAGAGTCTTCGGCACTCATCAATCATAGTAAACAAAATGTTGTCATTATCTAGGTATTGTGCGACGTTAATTTAAATTAATGAATATAATTTAAATTCAATAATTAATTAATCAGAAATTAGATCATATAATTAAATTCTATATTTCTTTTTCCTTTACTTTCTCCAATTTCTGATACTTCGAGAGTTGTTGGCTATATAAAGATGTGTGAAAACACTAATAGTAATCAACTAAGTCAGTTTGCGTTTCCCATATATAGTATTGAAATGCTAAACTGAAATCATGAAAACATGAACTAATAACTTGCAGTTTATTAAAAGAATATTTATAAAATTTGGTATTTCATTGGGACAATTACGGAAAATAACATTGGTGTTACCGTATGGTAAATGTACCAATATGCAAAGATGGCATATTGTTTGATCCATCAAAACTCAGGAATTAATCAGTATACTTTGCCGTACATCATAATCTTATGATTAATCTTATGATTATGCAAACTAATTGTCACATAAATGTTAAATTTCGTGGCTATTCCTGATCAAAATTTACGGACAACTGAACATAGTCAAAACTACAGTATTTAGTCTACGAACATAGTTCACTCCGATGGAGGCATAAAGAACCATTGCCATTATATCTTGGGAGATGGTTTGCTACTATTAACCAGTTTAAGAATGATATATCTATTTAATCCAATCCTTTATTTTATATTTTATTCTAGTCATACAGTTTCCGTTGGGGAGAACTAAAAATATCAAATCAGTCTTCTCATTGGCTAGCAATTAATATATATTTCGAACCATTTCTGTTGAAATTTAACTATACTTATATACGGTAGTGACAGTATTTCATACTATTTCACATACTATTTTCCTCTACCACCTCATTATAATTAAAATGAAGTTGGCGACATCTATACAGCTAAGATTACTTTTTTTTAAATTTCTGAACTGATATTTAATTTATAAATAGAATGAAAATGAAAAGCTTATTTAAAATGAGTTCAGTTTTACAAAAATAAAATAAAATATAGATTTTTTTTTCATTTTATCTGAGTGAAATTGAAAATAAGAATGAAATTTTAATTTTTATTCTTGGATCGATAATTTTCTGCTAGTTAAGTTTTTATTAAATTTAATTATTTTTGAAGGAAATCCAGTAAGAAAAGTTGTCAAGTAATGAATTAAATTACTTCACTAGATTCAAGAACTAAATTATATTACTTTTAATATAATTTCTGCATTTTAGTTGCTGTCTATCATTTAGTTTCTATTCCTAATGAAATATTTTTCTTTCACATATTAAATCATACCAGTTAGATTGCAGAACAACATTCAAATAATCTGATAATTCGGTCCTTCCAATGTTGTCAATTGCAACTGCTTTGCAACAAATTAGAAAGCCACTACACTGCAAATCTTAGTTCCTTAAGTGTTGAGTTCTTTAAGCTACTTCATTTAGGGTTCTGTTTTTTCGTTTCAGAGTAAAAGAAAGAAGATTGAGATATCGGAATTGAAACAGGGAAGCCGCATTAGTGGATTGGGAAAGAGTTGGAAAAGTTGACGCAAAGCTATTCTGCGTTCTTATAAGAGAAAATGGAATGACAACTGCACAAGCAGATAGCAGTGTCTACAGGTCACTTTAAACCATATCTATGAGAACTATTCTAAATGACAGGAGACATACAAACTTAAGACTTAACTTTCTCTAACTTTATAAAGGAGTTGTTACTCAATTTTTCTGCTTTTTTCATTGACTACCTTGTAAATTATGATGAAAAGAGCTAAACCCCAATTGAAAATCTGTATTAAGAAAGAAAACAGTTTCGTATTATAACTTTGATATTAAATAACCTGACCTGGCATACAATTTCACTTATACTAAATTTCAAGCAAATTTGTAATATATCTGAAAAAAAAGCAAAATTAATATGTTTAGATACAAACTTAATAAAATGAAAAACTCAGTGGTGAATGAAAGAAATTATTCTTTTAAGGAGCTTTGAGAATATCAATTAATAATACTAATAACATTATTTCATATGGAATTAGAATAGCATATACAGGGTGTTTCGAAATTCCTATTACAAACTCCCCGAGATTTTAGAGGGTACCGAGCAGATAACGTTTTGAATAGGAACTCATGTCCGGAAAAGCAAAACAAAATCAAATCAAGTGTTTATAATATACAGTCGGACCTCTATTTAACAAACCTCTATTTTGAGAACTTTTCTTTGGAACCAAGAGCATTTTACTAATTTCTTCGTAAAATAACATCCAAATATCGAAGTGCATTATCTATTTAACGAAGTTTTTCGTGGTATCTCTTTTTTTTTTCCTCCTTGAAATGTTTTTACAAGGCGCCAATCGCTATCATTTTTTGCATTTCAACCAGGAAGTGCAATCCCCAGTCCACCCCATATCCCCTTGCATCCTGATGAAGATGAAGATGATGAAAATGGAAATGATCATGATGCAGAAATCAAAAAAACCTTCGTATGATGAAATGCTCAAATCATTTGAAAAAAAATCCGACGCGGATTACAATTTGAAGAAAATACTGAAGAGGTTTTTGGTGCATTGCAAAGATGCGAGACATACTATGGGCGAAAAAACTTTTTCAAAAAAAAAAAAAAAAAAAAAAAAACTCAGACAAAATTAACAGACTTTATTAGTAAAATTTAAGTACGCATGTGATAATGTATGCTTTAGGTCATTAAAATTATTACTTTTTTTTAAAAAAAAATGTATGTATTTTAAATCTCTTTATCTATGTAGTTTAAAGTAATTTTAAAAGGTGAATCTCTATTTAACGAATTTTCCATATAACGAACTTTTTTTCGGGATTCAGCGACTTCGTTAAATAGAGGTCCGACTGTATAACAATAAATATTCTGGCTTCTGCTTGGTCAAAGAGCGTTACTGACGTGAATGGCATTCCAATAAAAAAATGTTTCCAGTTTTTCTGTACGGAAAGGATGTTTTATCCAATGCCATGTCATGTGAGGTCATGAAACAGTTGTCATTTTTGTTTTGCAGTTCGTCATTGCATTCTGGTCCACTGCTCGATGTGGCGACTACCAACTTCGTTGCAAACGTTGTGCCTCCGAAGAATTTTCTGGTACTCAACAATATCTGATGGGTGTTGAATCTCTTGTGTCGAGGCCAGAATTCGTGCATGCAGATCTTCCACCGATTCTACAGAGGTCTCGTAAATACAACTCTTCATTTGTGGCCCCACAGGAAAACATCGAGTGGAGTTAAATAAGGCGATTGTGGAGGCCAAGCAATTGGACCACCGTGGCCTATCCATCTTCCCCAAATATTTGGGACAGCAAGTGCAAATTGATTTTGGTATGCCTGTGGCGCGGTGTGTTTCTGGACATGGGTTCCTATTCAAAACGTTATCTACTCGGCCCCCTCTAAAAATTCTGGGAATTTGTAATAGGAATTTGGAAACACCCTGTTTCAAATATATGTAGATATTTTACACTACATTAATGAGAACCTTTAAGAAGGACAACTACATCAATTTATAGTTTTGTGTTTTTTAAGAGAATCATTCTATTTGTAATGCAACACATTTTTTTTTTTCTCAAAGTAGATTTGTTTTGTTACAGTTTAAATACATCACCTTGTTCCTCAATTTTTAGGCCTAAAAATTACTATTTTTCAACATAATCACCGTTCAAGTCTATGGCCTTACGCCACCGAGATGTCAGAGCTTGTATGCCTTGACGGTGCCACTCCACTGGTCTGTGCCTCAGCCAACTTCTTACTATGATAAGAACTTCCTGATCGTTGCCATATTGCTTCCAGTGGATTGCACCTTTAGAGGTCCGAATAGATAGAAGTCCGAAGGTGCGACATCAGGGCTGTAGGATGGATGGGGAGAACAGTCCAGTGAAGTTTTGTGATCAGACTTGAGTGTGGTCAGGCGTTGTCGTGGAGCAGAAGTTCGTTCACGTCTTCGTCGCCACGAACACGCTGGAATCGTTTTCTCAGTTTCTGAAGAGTCTTCACATAGGTTTCTGAGTTGATCGGTGCACGTTTCAACATGGCAACCCTTTTTCTTCTTCCGACGACGACAGACGATTCACAGTGCTTTTATCAACTGTCTGGTCTCCGTAGACATTCTGTAAGCGATTTTGAATCTTTGTAACGATCTCCTGTTCTTCAAAAGAAATTCAACAACTGCTCTTTGTTTGTAACGCATCTCATTCAGAGACGCCATTTTGAACGCTACCGACAGTGCTGCCGCACAGCAGAAGAATGATGAAACAATTTGAGAATGTGCAAGAATGTTTGAAGATACTGTACCGACAATTTCACGTTTTTTCACCAAATATTAATTCTATATATAAATACAAATAATTCATATTAACTCCTTCTTCCACTTAAAACATCTTTAATCATCTATATTCTTCATGGAAAAAACTACAGAAAATGTAGAGAAAAACCTAACAGATTTTTTTTCTAACACTTTAAACAGAATTCTAATCATAAACAATCATGTAGTCATTCATGGCACAAACCTTTTTTTTTGAAGGACTACATGATTGTTTATGATTAGAATTCTGTTTTAAGTGTTAGAGAAAAAATCTGTTAGGTTTTTCTCTACGTTTTCTGTAGTTTTTTTCCATGAAGAAGATTTCTGCTGAAGAAATCGAAATATAGATGATTAAAGATGTTTTAAGTGGAAGAAGGAGTTAATATGAGTTATTTGTATTTATATATTGAAGAAGAATTTTTGATTTTCATTAAATATTAATTCTGTTAATTTTTAGTTTAAAATTCATTGCTAGTCGTAGTCAAGGAAATAAGCAAGCATAATCCTTTGAAATCTGTTTCTTTCAGTAATTACATGATTTCTAATTATTTTCGTCATGACTTTCCAAATAAAAATTAATTTCACTAAATTAAATAAAGAATTCCTACCATAGATTACTGTTCAGAAAAACTAACAACAAATTAACACCTTTGGGACACTCGTACAACATACTTATTCAAGTTTTCATATCATTTTAGTAAATATTAGTATAAAAATTCATCTTGTCTTTATTCCATCCTTAACTGGAATTGAAAATGTAGTGGTTAGAATTTGGTCTTTTAATCGGTATCAATAGATTTTAGTTTCATTTTAAAAGCAAATGTTGCATGGCATTTCACCGACATAAAGTTTGATTTTTATTCTTTAAATAACCTAATTATTCATCGAAATTTTATAAAACTGCAATTGTATAAAACTCCGAAGTCTCTTTGCAACTATTCAGCCTGAAGACATCCATGAGCTTGGATGAAACTTGTAGCCTTTTAATTGTTTTAATACATATCACTTTATTTAACTTAGTGTGTAAAAATTACTCGATACTCACATTCTTTTCGCAAACTGCACCTGAAAATTATATTAAATTACAGGAATTGCTTATGTATTACAATGCTACACCAAGTTTTATTTTACTTACAGTATGTTTTTATAAAAATAGAATTAAATATAGCTAGAATAATGTTTTATTATTTAAGTACTTGATGTTATTATGAATATTACACTGGAAAATAATAATGTGCACAATAATTTAGTTGATTTTTTAAAGCAATCCTTGATTGTTACTTGGTTGATTTATAATGGCCATAAGTATACCCCATTCGAACTAGAATTGGTTGACCCTATTAGAAAGGATATATAAATATATATGTCTGACTATGCCGATGTCTGATCTATGTCGATTCGAGATTCGAATCGAGGAAATCAGCCAAGTTAGGCTATCGACTAGATCCTTGCCTTTGCCTAAATGTCAAAGGAATCCATAGTGCTTGCAGTGATTTTTTTAAATAAAAGAGTGAATATTATCCACCATGAAGATTGTCATCTTCAAATTTCAATATTTGCAAGAATAACTTTTACCAAATATTTCGATATACAATGTTCTTGATATTATTAAATAACAACAAAAAGTTACTTATAAATAATGAATAATTACTAGAATTAAATTCAAAGATAATAATAATAATAATAAAAGATCTCCAAGAGATAATATCTACAGATTCTGAAAATTTCTCAAACAATGGACTTTTATAAAATACTTTTATAAAATCAGATTCTTCATAGAAATTTATGAGATTTATATCACATCATCTTTTTAAATTTCCAATTCAAATTAAAAAACAACAACTGAAACCTAACCATTAGTACAAATAATATTCGGAATGTTAAAAGCTATTTAGTCATGAATTTAGTCATTTCAGTTAAATATTAGTTGTTCGCTAAGTAAAGAGAAAGAAATTCAGACAGCGGGAATTTGTAAACGGCATCAGTTCTTTGAAATGCCGAAATCAAAAGTTCAAATTTCAAATCTCTATAGATATTAAAGAGCTAAAAGAAAGTTACATTACATTTGACTGATTAGCTCAAGAGTAATGAATAGGAGACTGACAAGTAAAGGGTACGATAGCGTCACCCGGAGTTGCCAGTTCAGACCATGTGCATTCGAAAGATATAGCTAAGTCGCAAAATTGTAGCGGCAGACAGCCAGGGGTATAGGAGCTACGAGGGTCAAACATGGTGACCTGTGGGAAATCACTTAAAAGTCACTGCAAGAGGCTTATAAGTATCCTGCAACCTTAGATAAGGACGAGACAGATACAATAAGCAGGTATTGATCGAAAAATAAGCAGGAAATTGTTATTGATCAGCTTCAAATCAGATACAATCGATATGAAGTTCAGAGAACAGGGCGTGCGAAAGGCAGATACTCTGTTCACAGTGAGCACATTTAAGGAAAAACATTAAACACAACACAAAAACATATAACAAGAAAATGTATCTTTCGGTGTGAGGAGAATGTAAGAAGGTGAGTGAGAAAGAAGGAGAGAGATATGGAGAGGCAAAGAGATAAAAGAGAAGCGAGAGGCAGCAGAAAGAGGTGCTCTGCGTGTGTCCGGCAGCTGATCTGTTCCCGGACTTGACCGTCTGATTTTAAGCTGATCAATAACAATTTCCTGCTTATTTTCCAATCAATACCTCCTTATTGTGTCTGTCTCATCCTTATCTAAGGTTGCAGGCTACTTGTAAGCCTTTTGCAGTGAATTATAAGTGATTTCCTTTAGGCCACCCTGTTAACTTTGACTTCTCATAGCTCCTATACCCTCGGCTGTCTGCCGCTCCAATTTTGCTGGTTGACTTAGTTATGGAAGATCTTTCGAATGCACATGGTCTGAACCGGCAACTCCGTTGCGCTATCGTGCCGTTTATTTGTGAGATTTCACGGATGTGATGATATCAAGTAATTCGGCACTATTTAAAAACTAAGCTTTTAGTGAAATATGTGTCTAACGTTTCTTCATTTAAGGAATGGATTATAAACGCTTCAAATAATGATAACCACAGTAATAATCTTCTTTTGTGAATTCTGTAGATAACTGTCATATATTGTTTCTTATTTAAACAAAATATTTTTGTTTATAGATTAGACGATAAAATAATTCAAATAGTAACGATACAAAAAATTAATTTCAGAAAAAAAATATAAAACCGCTTATTTTTTTTTCAGAATCGAGTTCATTAGTACGTAAGTTTTTTAGCAACCAAAGAAAACTGCTAAAGAAGTTGCATTAAGAAATTTATTCGAACTTTTTATTGTTTCCTTGCCAAATTAAGTATAAATGTATAACGTATAAAAATAAAGTATAAATATTTCTTAATATTTTTTCACTTTCTGTTTGTTTCGCTTCATTCATTTTTTTGTGTTATCATAATAGTAGTTTTCAGGTAGACAGGTACTAAGTTTTCAAAATGCAAAGAAAATTCCCTTCGCTAGAAGCTTTCGTGTTACTCAGATCCATTCTGGAAAAACAACCTCAAACATTAAGCTCATACAGACGCCAACGCCAATAAATCAGCGCATGCTCAACAACGGGGTTTTAAAGCGGAACACCTGGCCAAGAGTATTCAATGAGTAAAAGATAAACTTAATATTGAACCACAAGAAAAAAAAAAGATCAATACAACTTCAGACTTAAAAAACAAAAATCAGCATTGAGAGCTTTTGAAAGCAAATAAATTTAGTTCTGTTAGCAAGGAACCCTTGGAAGAATCAAACTAATATTAACTTACATAAGCAATTTTAATATCAAACATTAAAAGAAATACCTGTCTTTTTATGATATAAATAGTTTTAATAACAAAATCCAAACTGAAATATTATTGTTTTTAAGAGGATCAAGAACTTTCCTCTTAATTTTAAAATTACGAGTATTTTATGTTTAGTAGATTATTAGAGAACAAAAAATTGCATTCCTTATTTTCTTGAAGACAGAAAAATGATACAGTGTAACCTCCTTTAACGGACACTCCGAATAGCGGACATTATTGCGGGTCCCAGTCCCTTAAAATAGGACATTCCATGTTATCCACTCTGAATAGCGGACACTCTGAATAGCGGACAGTTATTTTAACTGTGAAATTTTTTTTTTTTTTATTAACATTTCGACAAACACATTATGGTTGTATTTACATCGGTGTCCCATACATTGATACATTGTATCGGTGTCTCATGATTCAATGCACGAATCTGAGGCCCTTTCTTTCACTGCAGTTGCTTTGTAAATATCAATCCCTCGTAAAGCTATCGTATAAACGTGTTGATTAAATTTAGTGCGAATTAAAATGGCGTCAAAAAGGAAGAATTGGCACTGAAAGAAAAAATTGATGTTCTTGAAGTTGCTGAAAAAGAAAAGCTGAGTGTGCGTTGTCTTGCTGAACGTTTTAAAGTTGGAAAAACTCATATAAGTGAACTTTTAAAGGACAAAGATGAGATTAGAAAAATGTGGATGGTGAAGTCAAACGAAAATTTGAAGAATTTGAAGGTTTGTAAAACTGAAACTAAAAGCAAAATCGACGAAATAGTGATAAAATGGTTCCGCTTTGCTCGTGCAAAGAACATTCCTATAAGCGGTGTTTTCCTTCAAGAAAAAGCCAAAAGTCGGTCAAACTTTAGGATTGGACACGTTTAAGGCATCAAATGGATGGCTAGAAATTAATTTCTATGTACTGTAATTAATTTTATCATTATTTTAAGTAAGACAAACGGATTAGCACTCATTTAAAAAGGAATATAGTACATAATTTGCAATTGTTCATATTCTCTCATATCGCAATGATAATTGTAGAAATTTAATTAAGATTGTACGTAATTTTTCATAAAATGACATGCTATAAGCTAAAAAATAAAAAAAAGATAGTCCTCCCCAATAGCGGACACCTCCCAATAACGGACAAAACTTCCGGTCCCGTGACAGTCCGTTATTCGGAGGTAACACTGTACTAGTTTCATAGCACCTTTAAACTATAATTCGCAATGTATGGAAATGGTGATCTTGCAAGTAGTAATTACTGCGGAAAGAAAACAAACGAAAAAGAAATAGCTTCAACTTTTACCGAAAGTTTACAATGAAAAGAAGTTTTTTTTTTATTTTGAAATTTTTCAATGCAATAAAGTAAGTACTTGTGATATCTCCTGGGATCAAATAACTCTATCTACTCACAAGGTGGCGATAACCCCTCGCCCTTGCAATCCAAAATTTTGCAAAAGTTGTGGGTCTGCAAAGGTCGTTCTTGTTCATTGCATTAATTAGATCAGTATTTAAGATATGGGTTTTTCTGTAATCTTTTTAAAAATATTATAAAGAATTATATGGAAAAATATGTTTAAAACTTCCCTTTCTTTAATAAATCATAGTTAAAGATTGGAACCAAATATTTTCCTTTAAAAGAAAGGTAGTTTATAAGTGATATAATGTTTGTATTAATATCCAAAGCACCAGCCTTTAATCATATTCTTTTAAAATTCAATCTCCTGAAACATTTTTAAGATAAGTTAAGGAACAAACGGAATATTATGAGGGTATTCTATTATTCTTTCATAAGCAATGAGTCAAGAAAAATTTTGTTAAGAAGAATAGTAATTCATTTTATATTAATTTTCAGTAGTTACGCATTTTGCAGTAAGAGAAGCCTGAAATACAAGCTTCCGCTAATCATTAACTCAAGAAAAAAAATGGGAGTGTAATCATACCTTAGAAGCCAGTTCCACAACTTTTAGATTCTAAATTATGGAAAGAAAGAGTGACCACGGAATTGGTAGTATAAAACTCAAATAGACAGCCTAAGCCATTGATTATCACTGGATTTTGGTTGCTAACTTATGAAATGTAATATGATGGAAATAGTATATCTTACAGCAGCAGTTCCTAACCTTTTTTCACTTGTGTAGACCTTGGCAGCTCATTTCCTTTAATTATACCCTTAATAACAGCAGCATATTTGGAATTACTGTAGTTGCTGCTATTCCAATTTATATGTTGTAACGGGAAATAAATAGGGTTGTAATGGGATTTAAAAATTATGTAATAATAAGGTGAAAAACATTACATATAATTTCTACGATAAAAATAAAAAGTTACAATAAAAATGAACGAAGTAAATTAATTAATATAATAAGTAGATTAATGCGCGGGCGATATTTTGAGGATTACATTGTAAAACCTCCGCACTTGTTTAAAAAATGAACTTGAAATTACAATTACTAGCATCCTGCTAGTTGCGTCCAGAGTGCTGACTGGGCATCCAAAGGGGAATGGTAACAGACAGGAAAACACAGGTATAAATTATTGTTTTTTTCCTAACCACGCTCCCCCCCTATTATTGGTTTATAATTCTACGGGGATCCCACATCAACCTGCCATCTTCCACTTTCTCATTGATCCTTTTATCCTATTTATATATGTTTCCCTGTGTGTTACCATTCCCTTTGGATGTCTACTGGCAAGATGCGTTTTTTAATTGTAATTTAAAGTTCATTTTTTAGTCAAGTGTAGAGGCTAAACACTACAATCTCTAAATTTATTAATATTGACTTATAGTTACAATTATAATATATAAAAACTTTATTATGTTTTCAGATTGAAATAATTTTTTATAAAACACACAGCAAATAACAGATTTTCACAGTGGTCCTTTACTTTGAGTTTAGTTTATTGAAATCAGGGTCAAGTGATGTAACATAGTCTAAAATGTGGACCTGCATTGAGCTTACAACTGTATTTATTTTTTATAATTGTATAAAGCCCTCTTCACCAGCTATTTTCATTAATTTCACAACTTTTCACTTATCTCTTGTCTTACACTGCTGATATACGTGTAATGATTATACTTTGAACTTTAAGCTTTCATTTAATTGCAAAACAAGCAGAAATGTTACAGGGACATTCTTCCCAGGAGATATTTATAAAACTGTTCCATAAATTAATCGCTTTTCTGTTTTTGTTTGTTTTTTTCTTTTACCAAATTCGATGTAATTTAAAACTGTAAATTCGAATTGCCGTCGTACTCATAGAAAATACAACTAATTCTATTTGTCATGCATACATTATTTGATTCACTGTGTCATTTAATTATTATTTCTCTCTTTTGGCTCATGTCAAATGGTAGAGCTTATGTAATTATTATAGAGAATGTCCCAGCGTTGATCAAATTAAGTAGAATTCATCATGAATTAGCTTGGGGTTGAGTCGCTTTCGTAGCACCACCAGAAGGAACATCTAAGTAATTTCATGGAGTGTGTTTACGGCAACGTAACGACTTAAGGGACAAAATTTAATTCGGTATCGTGGCCCCTTTGGTGTCGCCACAACTCTTGAACTAAGGGACCGGAGGAAGGTCATGACCCGCTTCGCTCCTCGATTGATGGATCCGGGTAATTAAAGTCGGTTCTGCTCCATCTCGTGATCGAAGGTCAAGGCGACCAGAAAGGATTATGGATTCTCTTGGACATAGCTCATTACGAAATCAGGGAAGAGGAGAGGAAAAGAATGACTTCGTAGGAAGATTATCGTCTGAAATCCAAGGGGAAATTGCTAAAAGCATTATAAATAAATGGCATGAATGAATTAAATTCCATTTGCGATACTGTTATATCTCTTGAAGATAAGTAGTGGTTGTTTCTTAAAAAAGATTCTATTCAAAAATTATAACACTTATTGTAAACAAAGACCACGGATAAAAAGTCACACATTGCATAACGCGATTAAGATAGATGTCCCAAATTCGCATTTTTAATGCTAAAATGAAGTAAATTAAAATTTCTCACAAGATCTTGATATTAAATTAGAGAAACGCCAAACCCTTGAAATCGATTAATTCGTTCCGTATGTTAAGGCATCATGTATTGCTTAATCGAAACATTTCAAAGTCCATGACCAACAATATGGATCAGGCATCCAATCTAAATGACTCTTGCGTCAGTAACGGAACGCAGACTTAGGAACGTCGTGGCACACTCATGAATCCAGTGCATCACTATAGAACTGGTTTGAAAGAATTTTACTCCACCACGATCGTGGTTTTCCTTTATGTGGGTTTTATTACAAAAATTTAATATAATAATAATATTAAATCGAATAATTATAAAGAAAGGATACATTTATGGCAAAAAATTATGTTTCTTACAAGCAGACGACGCACCCTATACTTTCAAATCTGAGTGCCCTTTTGTGAGATGAAAGTAGACATGAAGTACTTCAAAATATATTTAGGTATTGGAGCCAACGCCCCATAGATTTCGAGATAATCTCTTGTTAATCTCGTTTTTACAAAAATGATAGTCTAATCCAAAAACAATATTATTCAAATTCTAAACAAGACTTCTTTCTATAACGATTTTGTCTTGGCTTATTAATATTTCTTTCTATACTATTTATTTTTTTTAATACGATTTTTAAGGCAATTTTTTTTAAGGCTCCCACAAACGCTACTTTTTCAATCTAATTGTAACATGTAGCTATTGCAGTACATTTCTCTTTAAGAAGAATTTAACTGATTTCTTTCAGCGTATTAGTCGAAGTTCATCAAAATCAATGAAAAACAATTCTCCTGACTACGGACAAAGATATGAGAATTCTGGAAAGAAGAACGAGTTAGTTCTTGGAAGGAAACTTAAAAGAGATGACCGCTTCTGTTTGCAGCCATAAATTGCCTTGGCTCTCCAGTCACCCTCTGATATAAGAAGGGCGATTGGGTTTTGGCTCGAAAGGGATCCATTGTTTGGACGGAGGCCGTAAAATTGCGAGGACTTTACGAAGAGCTGAATGCGCTGCCCCTGAGATTGGTCGATTAAGTGGAGAGTCTATGGTCTTGTCGCACAGCCGGTTTACTGCACCTGATTCGCTCCGAAGTAAATAGCAAGAAGACAGAGTTAGAGGGTGAATTCAAATAAGGCCTACCTCCATCCCTCACACAGTACACATCCACACACATTGGAAAAATCTTCAATCCTAAGAAGAATGTTTCATCACCGGGTTTATCACTGCCGTCACTGACCCATTCGTTCCCTGAATGGACACTCAATCTAAAGAAACAAAATCTTCTTCCAGTCCACCTCTGTTCAGCCGCTGCCATTGGGTTTATAAACACACTATGATTACAGTCATCACTTCGACACTTCTTCATGAAAAACGAGCGCAACGAATCATTATGAACTGCTTACTAAAGCCAATTGATTTGAAAAGTTTCAGTTTATGAAATTCAATATTTAAAGAATTCAAAAAGTATTACAGAACTATCATTGAATGTTTAATTAATACATCTCGGAAATAAAATACTAAGAAAATGTTTTGAGTGATTAAATTATTACTGAAATTATATTATATTAATAAAAATTATTGCTCTTATTATTTGCAATTATAAGTTGTTTTTTTTTTAATTTAAACAAAATCTAAAGGACCAAAATATCTCGCAGGCTCTACTCCACGTCTCATAATTATATCAAAAACATGGATTTGATACTAACCTACCAATCAAATGACGCAGTATTGATGGGATACCAACATAAAGATAGCATGCTTATATCAAAAGAAAATAATAAAGAATATAGTTTTGAGTGATCACATCACTGAAATGAGAACATTATTAAGAAGAAATGTCTTTTGGAGGATACTGGTTTATATGATGACAATTTGAGAAGGAAGATAAAGCAAACTTGGATTAAGATAAAGTTTCAGATTTTTTTTGAAACAAAAATATGAGCAGCTTTTCAGGGAGATAAGATGGTGATTGCACTTGAAGACAACTTATCTTGGTGGTTATTTGTACCCTAGCTCCTACCTTTTGCGTCCAATTTCAATGAAAATCATTAGGGATTTCCTTTTAAGAATCGACAAGTTTACCATTAAAGTGTAGCTTTTTAAGACAAAACAGAGTTAGTGCTTTTGAAATCGCTCGATTACGAACATACAAGTAAATGATTAACCTTGTAGCACTCCGTGGTAGTTACACAAAAATGCTTTTAAAACACGAGACTTTCATCGCCCTGAAACTGTGGAAACATCATCCTTCAAACAGCCGCTGTTTCAAACTCCCCTAAATTAAATGTTTAATTTTTTTCATTCTATTTTTCCAATCTATTCCGATAGCCATGTCGATTACCCTGAGATAATAACTGAATTAGATAATAAAGTATCAATTACAAAGAAATTGATTTAACCAGAAACAAAACCAAAAATACTGAAATTTTATAACCAATCACAAATGAATTATTTTTTGCCGATTAATTCGTATTTCACATTAGCTCTGCTTGAGAATTTTATTACTTTTCGATAATAATTTACTGCTATTAGGTAATTTTGCGTTTTATTTCTCTCAAATCATTCCGTAGACCGAACCCTCTCTTCTGAAGCTATAATTTTTATAATATTGCAATAAATCTGATTTGCACCCAAAAACTTTAAATTTTATTCCATAATGAAAGTTCACAAACCTCACTTATGTAACGAAAAAAAATATTTATTCAAAAAAACAAATTAAATCAAGTAAACTAAACACTAAAGCTTAAAACTAAAACTAAAATAATCTAATGTTAAGTTCTAAAAATGCAAGCAATACAATATTGAACTCTAGTTTCTTGGCAACACGCGTCCGAATTTTTGCGAAATTCAATTGTTGTGAAGACATTCGCAAACGCACATAGATATAATTTTTTTAATAATACAATATCACATAAAGCATTTGTAAATTAAAGAGATTGTTCTAATAATTTTCAAAAGTCTGCTGAAAAAAATAATAAAATGAAAAGGAAATTATTGAATTTATCAAAAGAAACTTCTAGTTTTCTTGTTCTCGGTCTATTTGTTAAATTAGTCATTTTGTTAAATCGATTGTTGAAATCAGGATGATACTTTAAGGGTCAGACGTACGGAAGAAGTTTTTATCATTACTTCTAATGTGCTTCAGTTAATTGATTTTATCATTCAAAATCACACGTTCAAAGATATGTGAAGAAGTGCTTCCTCTATTTGGTCGTGCCTTTTAAAACTGAAGCACCAATCAGCAACAGGATCGAAAACTTTCGATTTTAAGACTTTAAGCCCGTATGCAACCAACTTGTATAGAATATTAAATAAATTCTAACATGTTATCAATCTGTTCCAAACTGGTGGTGATCAAAAAATGGTGATGATGAAAATAATGACAGAAGCTAATCACACGATCAGAGAGCGTTAATGATTGTTTCAGTGATCAAAACTATGACGAAAACTAAGCTTAATTTGGTCATTAGAAGGCAATACAGAAGCAATGGATTACATTTATTTGAATAATTGGATCTTCAAATAATTACTCTAGCAGAATTTGTTAGAAGAGAATTTCAGTTTTGTCCAATTGATCCCATTTGCTCAAATTAGCATATGCAAATACTTTAACACTTAGCAGAAGGGCATTGGAAAACATAACAAGATAAAACGATGAAAAAGTTATTGTAAATAAACACCACAGATAGTCCGCACCCTTTTAGCTAACCACTAATTTCGAGTGCTTTGGTATAATTAAAATTATTCGGATTTAAGTAAATTAAGTAAATAATGCGAATCGAAATAATGTGCTTTTCAGAAAATGGAAAAATCGAAATTCTACTAAAATCGAAATTCTATCACAGTAGAATTTCGATTTTCCATTTTCCGTATCACAGATGCCTATTTAAGTAAATGTAGACTTTTTATTGTCGACGTTAAAAAGAAAGAAAAAAATATATTTTAATGAAAGTAGGCTTTAAGTTTTTCAGAGATTTTTTTTATATTATTTGTATTCTCCCAAAGAGAGAAGAATATTTCTATTTGTTATCTAAATTCTAAATAAATTTGCAGTTTTTTTTATATAATTACTGAATTATAAGGAATTCCAAAGAATGCTGAAAAGTTTCATATTGTGTTCAGTTCAATATTCTAATTTGAAATTCAGTTGCTACATCATAAATTTTCAATCTAAAACCAGGCTAGTTAATTCTATGTTTTATAACGTACTTATAAGACAAAAACAAATTCCTAATCGTAATTTTGTATATCTCTTTCTTTCAGGATAAGTCTTAAGTTTATGAAAAATATATTAAAACTAACTGTTTTCCATAAATAACTATGGGGATATTTAATTATTATTAAAACTATTATCCAATGTCTATTGAAATAATGGTGCATTATAGTTTAGAATTTGTAATTTATAAATCTTTCTAAAAGAATTAGAGAAATATATGGATGAGTAAAGCTAAAATTCAAAACTCATTGCAGTTTAAACCATTGTGAATTTATTCTAATTTTAATAAATATAGTTAACTTTTTACTTTTTTACGTTTTGAGAACAATATCCATAAAATTCGAACTATTCAAAAAACATACCGATAATTTTTTTTTTCCAGAACTACAAAAAAATGATATCATAAACTGAATATTATTAGCCACTAAATAACTGAATATTTTTACTGTACTATACAGATGTTAAAACTAATTCTAAGGATTATACCTCAAAAGTTTTTAATTAAATGCACATTTCTGAAGAAAACTAAACTATAACTTTAATATCCTTCAAACTCTAGAAGAGAATAATGACCTATAAACCAGAAAGTGCAAGGCAAAGGCATCCAAATTTTATGAGCTGGGACATACATTGTATTTTCCTGTTGCATGACGATCGACCAGTTGGTAACTACAGATTCTCGCCACTCCTCCAGAAAACAATTATGGTCAAACCATAAAAAAACGAGAAAAAATTTGTTATAAAAAGAAACCTACTGCTGAGATTCAGCACGTCACGCTTATGCAACTCTGTCGACTTGATAATTTGCAGACACTATATGGGAAAGAAATTGTTATAAAAATTGTTCATTATTATCACTTTGTTTTACGTATGGTTGCAATAAATTCTACAAGGAACCAATGTTAATTGAAATTCAAAATGCTCTTATCATTAAATTATGAACTTGAGTTTTATTTAAGTTTCATCGATATGCTCTGTCTTTATTCTATCAGACCAGAGAAAAAACTAATTGACAATATTCGTTTGATATTTTATAATTTGATATTTTAAATCATGAATTTAAGTGAAATTCTTTGAGTAAGGATGGTTTTGAGAGTTTCATTTGCTTCACATTTAACAGTTCAAATTTTTTGCTTTGAACTTTAAAAAGGCAATCTACCAGGGATTCTGTTGGTATTGTGAGCACCCTCATGCCATTACGTCAGCAAACAAAGTAACTTAAACACCATCGGCTGTGAACACAAAGCAGTAAGACAAAGGTTTAACAAGCGCCAAGTATCCTCTCTAGAGAACGATCCTTCCACAAGATACATCTGAAGGAGTTTCATTGTTCTACTGTTAAATCAGAACAATTGGCTAGAATTTAAAGTTTTAGAAATTTCCAATAATTTCTTTTTATTAAGATTTTACGTTTTAATCGGAACAATTTTTAAATAACTATATCCAACGATATACAATAAAAAAACGAGAAAATCAACTTATTCTACTCAACTTATTCTATCGTCTTCCTTTTGTCTTTACTTCATTGATTTGCCAAAGCTAGGCGTTGCATCCTTAGGGAGATACCATGAAATACTTGTATCTTAAAAATAATAAAGTTGTTTGTAGTTATTGAAATAATAGCTGGAAATAATCATGCAAGTAACGATGAGATTTTAGAAAATAGAAAACTCTCATTTTATGATATATTAAACACAAAGCAAACTTAGAATAATTTTTCTTTGTATGTTTTTTTTAAGTTGTCATCTAGCGACCGGTACTGCTTTTGTCTTGCGGGATCTAATATTCTCTTGAAATTTGCATCCAAAGGAAGCTTCAAATTACTTTCGCATATTGCTCTAAGACAAATCTCAGAGTAGATGCTTACTCTCTCTAGAATTTCTAAGGGAAATAAACGTTTAATGATGTTACAATTCCCTAATTTACGCCACAAATATTACCGATCTCTGTTCTGATTTTTAACAGTTAGTTGCAGTGCAAAAGTTTCAGTGCAATCTTATTAGTGCGGAATCATTTTCACAGACTTCTGTTCTGATAAGAATACATGAGAATGCGAAAATCATATATATCCCACATTTTTATGATATGGTTAGTTGGTCTCAATGATAGTAGTATTTTTGTCAAATTCTTATTTATACTGCTATAATGTTTTGAACAAAAACAGAATTTGAAATTAAGTTTATTAAGTTTATGAATTTGATTGAATATTAGATTTACTATTAGAAGTGGAAGTGAAATCGAATAATTTCCTGACGTCAACTCCTTATATTTAAGGAGTTCCCAACAAAAACTTGGTTTTCTAAAGTTCTCACAACTTGATTTCAAATCATTTTTATAAGCTGAATGATATTGTAACAGTCTATATGTAAATATTTTTTTAGAAATCATTTATATGTCTGTAGAAATTACGAAGTATTTATCTGTATTTCTCTGTATTTTATTCCTTTTCTATTTTCTAATTATTGCTGTCTTTTTATTTTTAAATTCTTTTCCATTGTATGCATTAAATTAATCCGTTAATTAATTGAAATTCGGCATGTTCTTGTCCAATCATTCTGTGTGTTTTTAATTAATCTTCCAATCAAATTCTTCCATGTAAAATCTATAAAATCCAATGTTTTTCGATTAATATATTAATTCAGTTCAGTTCCAGAACTTGACTCATTGTCTTTAGATCCTAAAGACTCTTCCACAAATATCGTTATAATATTGATACTTCAAAAAATATCGTTATTTTACCCATATTGTGTTACAGTAGGGTAATTTTAAAAAAGATTACCTACAGTTTTTCCGTATGTTTAATCTTATATGTATAACCATTAAGAAGTAATATCGATTAAAATATATCCACAATTATAATATCAAATCTTATTACAGCCACTATCCAAAAACTACATCAAAATGTATAAAAAAATGTTCCTCTCAATTTAGAGATATGAAATTGAGATGGAATCTATTTCAACTTGTAGACAGATTAATAAAATTAATTAATAAAAATGACAGCACCAAAAATATCACAGTTTTACTTAAATACCGATTAAGTAAATTAACTGTTAGTTATTTATCTAATAATAGATTTTTAAATTAGAAAAAGTCTTTTCTTTTTACTTTTCTGCAGTTTTATCTCTCCTTTCTTCTCTGGAATGTTCGGAAGCCAAACTCAAACCTGAACACTTAAAGCTTTAGTTAAAATGAAATTTACATTTGCTACAAATCTGTATAGCAATTGTTTTTATTAATTGGTGGAGAAAATTTAATCATTACAGTAGTTTGATGATTTGGTCAACGGGGCACTTATCGTTAATTTTGTCTATGCTTAATATCAAACGTTTCTAACAACTAAAGTAAAATGATGTTTCTCCAATTACGTGTTCCTTTTGAGAAAGCAAAGAATGGCAAATGTTCTTCCATTCTACTATTTGAACGTATTGCATCTTCGTTACTTGGTTTATTTTAGAGAATACTGGAAATATGTACAAGATAAAGCTACATTTAAATCCATGAAGTTACTTAATTTCTGCGTTATGCATTATATAGTATACCTAATCAGAGCACTCTGGAGAGTGAACCAGTGGGAGAAACAACGTCAGACTTGGACTGTATTCATTCCAGATCGTCAGGAAAAGATTTCTGCAAAAAAAAGAAAAGAAAGAGCTCAAAAAATGACCGACAGGGAGAAATATGGCGCTGCGAGCGGCACCAGTTGTTGAAATTTACATAGCGTATACATCGAAAGGCTTTGAATCAGGCATGAAATGAAGTGTGCGGCTGGTCCGAGACATTCTTTGACGAACGCGATAGTTCTCACGTTGGAAACGCGCCCTTACTTTTAAAGTAATTCTATCAGAATGGTTAAAATGCTGCTGCAACGCTTCGCGAGTACAGAAGCCACAAATCATTGTGGAAAGAAATACTGACACCATATGCATTGCGACGTATCGGTTCATCGATTTGAGGAGGTAGATAGCTTCACAGGTCGAGGAGGAAGAAAGAATAAACCTAGGATACCTCAAGTGGCCGAAGACTTTAAAACGACAATCACATGGGAATGTTGCAGATACGTGAAAGTTGCAGAATAATACTCGGGCCATAGCAAGACAGTTAGATCCATCATATACAACAGTAGGAAGATATTTGCGCAAAGCATTGCGTAACTATCCCGAAAAGCTTAGCCATCTTCAAGAGTTGCAACCTGACGATGACGAAATTTGCTTTAACATTCCTGTCACGCTTGCAGGTGAACGAGGATTGGCTCTAGAACATCCTATGGAGTGATGAAGCTCATTTTCGTGTGAACACGCAAAACTACCGCATCTGGCTACAGAGAATCCTCGTTAGTGATATTCACCGAAGGTATTGATAGGGTTTACAGCTACATTTCTGATCGACCTTTTTTCTCTGATGAAATCCATCCAACCGGACCTGTGACCTGTACAGTAACCCCAACTCGTTTTCGGCACGTTTTGCAGTTTCGTAATCCCGCATCTCCTTCCTGAATGCCTCAACATGACAACATTTCACTGAGAATAGAATCATCAGTCGCGCATTCACAACAAGATGGCCACCACGTTCACCAGGCCTTAAACTGTGATTTTGGCTTGGGATTATGTCAAAAGTAAGGTTTTAATATTCTTCACCCGGCAGATTTGAAGGACAGAATCATAGTGCGTACTCTAAACATATCTACAGATCAATTATGTTCTACTGTCGAACATACTGTCACTCGATATCAGCTTTTGGTCCTTCAGAACGGCAACACATTGAACATTGATTCTGAATATCCTTGACACCTCCATACAACCTTAGTCAGCTCTCAGTGCTATTAACACCTTTTACATAACGAATGGAATGAATGTATGGAATGAATGAATAAAAATCAGTTGATTACAGTTAACATGCCGTTGTTTATGGTTCCTTGCGGTCCTCACACCCATCCAGTGCATATTATTGTAATTGATACCCTCAGGCAGCACCGTTTTTCCTCCTGTCGTTCATTTTTTATTTTTTTATTTCAGAAATCTTTTTCGGGTGATATAGAATGTAGGCCTATATAGTCCAAGTCTGACGTTGTTTCGCCAGCTGGTTCTCTTTCCAGAGTGCTTTGCAAAGGGATACTTTAATTTGAATCACCTTACATTTAAAAATTTATATTAACACGAGTGGCGTAGGAAAAGTTGAAATGGAACCGTCGAATAATTAAAATTCACATTTAATTTCATGAATTATGAATTTTACAATTAATAACTCAAATTAGTATTAATTTTTTTTAACAGTACTTTCTTATCTTAAGTAGTGAATAGTTAAAAAAGTTGATCTTAGTAATGGAACGTTCGAAGACAGGTGAAAAAGTAAAAACAAAAATTCTTACAGCATATATACCTCATGGTATATATTGCAATTGTATAGTTGCAATTGGGAAAATGGAAAATATATCGTATAATTTAAAATCCCAATGTTTAAAAATTAAAATTAATTTTACGTCAAAGAATAAAAAGGCCAGAATGTTTCAATCTTGTCTACGGTTGTTCTCAACTATCTATAATTACTTTTAATTTTTAATTATAGCATTTATACATGTATGATATTTATGGAAAATTAAGTTTTAGCGAAATATTTATTAATTTTTCTTAAAGTCTTTAACCCAAAGTCTGTAAAAAATCATTAAAAATGTGACTGCGAACAGATTATGAATACTACATCCGATAGTCCACGAATAGCTTTTGGTTAGACTATTTGTTTTTTTGCGATAGTCTACTTAAATTTATCGTTTCTTAAAGATTTAATAATAGGACTGAGTCAAATTTAAACGGATAATAACGCTTTTCAATTAATCTGGTGGTATCAAATAGTAATAATGCAGTTGTCAAATAAAAATTGAAATATAATTCCTTTCATACAAAATTAAAAAAAAAAAAAAATCATTTATAATTGCAACACAAAACGTTTTCTGTTTTCTAAATGCTTTAGATTGTGATATGAATCAGTCTAATTTCTTTCTCTAAAAGAAAGTATCTACTTGGAAAGATTTTCTGTTCATGATAAAGTAAATGACAGTTTTACAATGTTCTTAGATCCATTTGTATCCTTCACACTGTGATACCGATATCTAAAATTTATTAGTTTCTAAACTAGTGTATATAACTAAAGCTTACGTGATTACAAACTAGTGTACATGCTTATTTTTAGAACTTTCTGCTTTACGGAAGACATTGTTTAAATTGATTATTAGTTTTGCTATTAGTTTTTAATTATTTTCTCCAATTGTCTTAATGAAGCTTATTTCATTCGCAACTTGATTTCGAGATTTTTCTATCTATCAGAATTATATTTCATTGACAGTTTTTGCTTGGAATTTAAAAATACACCAATAGTAATTTAAACATCAGCTTTTCTATTTATTTATTACAAAACCAGTTTTCACAGTCTTACCCCGTTTACATATTGTCAGCGTCTTACTTTCGAAGTACAGTTGCTTTCATATCTCAAGTGCATATATTTTGTTTAATTCTCTCTTTATCTTTATCGGAATATCAACAATTATACCCGTAAGCAATTATCATTTCTTCTAAAATAATATTGTAATGTATAAATACTTACGATGGTTTAACATTTTTAAAGAATATATCGACGATAATTTTTTTTGTAAAAATTAGGATAAATATTATCAAATTTAAAATCCTAATTAATTTTTACTGTTGCATTTAATACCTTCGCTAGTTTAAAAATATATCATGAAATGTTGAGAAAATCCATCTCCTGCTACAAGAAAATTATTTTATTTTTGCAAAATTTTACAAGTAATTAATTAAAGCAAAACTGTGAAAGTAGTTAAATGATATTCTTTTATACAAATAACAAGTTTTATAGGATGGGCAACTGAAGATCTTGATAATTCCCAATACATTTTTTTCACTTTTCTGAAAAACCTTTCTTACATAGCAATGATGAAACTGCATATTTTGAGAAACTAATCGAAACTTTTGTTACACTTGACTATTTATTTAGAATTTATATAATTAAGTTTGATAAGTCCTATAAATTCTTTAATTATTCATATCAGACAATTACTGTGATAATAGACATTTGCAATTATGTTAATAATAAGTTTTCGTTACATTAATCATTTACAGTAAACTCCCGATTATCCGCGGATCTCTCCTTTTTCCATTTTTTTTTCTATACAATAAATTACGGAATTAAAAAAAAAAGAATAGAATAAGGTAAACAATAAAAGAGGCTAACAAAGTGAAGACAATTATAGACAAATAAGAACGACCTTGTGGGCGGAGCTTAGGTCGACAGGTTACACTAAATTAGGGAAAGCCTCCCCCTTCTAAAAAAATAATGTTTATAATGTATCTGTATGTATTGCCATTTTAATGTAAATAAAACATGTTAAAAGCATTTCTATGTTGATTTTCGTCCTATTTCGGATTATCCGCGGAATTCGCTTAACCGCGGTTGCCGCGCCCCACCCAATTCCGCGTATAATCGGGAGTTTACTGTATTTAAATTTGATTGTGTTTATTTATTCCAACTGAAACAACTGTATAATTTGAAATTTTGCACTAGTTCAGAGAATTCTTATTTCATTAGAAATTATTTGCACATTTTATTCTTTGATTTTATCATTTCTTCTAAAATAATATTGTTATCCTATACATACTTACGATGATTTATACATTTTTAAAGAATATATCAACGATAATTTTTGGGAAAAATTAGAATAAATATTAGCAAATTTAAAATCCTAAAAAAAAAGAAAGTTGCTGAAGAGCTTATACAAAGAAATAAGTAAAACATCTATCCTACTAAAATACACTAAAATTTTATATTAAATTTTTATTAATTTACAATTTACTAAAATTTCGTTTTTGTATATCTTTCTAACCAGGAATGTTTTGTGAGGTTTTGAGAGTTCAATTCCAGTCACTAAATATTCCAGTCACTATTGATCTTTGAAATGCAAAAATTTTTATTTTAGCAACTCTTATATTTTATTTAAATTTATATATCTTAATTCGTGCTTACTTAGACTTATGTTTTCCAAGGTTTTATTGAAGAGAAAGAAACATTTTTAGAAGGTGAATTTTTTTTTTAAATATTTTTTACCAAATTTTATACTATTGACATGTCAAAATTTAATTAAAAGTTCTACTAATTCTTAAAGATCATGTTAATTACTTTCAAATATTTTGTTTGATTCTTGTTATTGTTGTACTGAGCAAAAACTGCAGCACTACCACTAGAATTAATTAGTGAATGAACCAAATATTAATGATGAAGTTTCTGCAATTGGGTTGGTGTCTGCTAATTTCGTAGGTTTGGAAATCAAATTGCAGAAATGAATTTTCAAATATGAGACAGAGAAAGTGAAGTCAAAGAATTACCTCGGTGCTTCATTAAATTAGCTTCGTTTGATTCATTTGAATGGCATTAGAAATCGGAGAGAAACTCATTAGAGAAAGAGTATAATTTCAGAAATAATCTCTGTAACTCTTTACCTAGAGATGAACTCTCCAAACCATTAGAACAATTCATAGAAGATCAATTGACAGTTGACATCAACCGCCGACTTTTTACAATAAAAAAAATCTTGATTTCATAATTAAGCTTACGGTTGACTTCTATTTAATTAAAGAGAATTTAAAAAAATGATCTTACAAAAAAGCAGTAGAAAATAGAATTTTGACTCCAATAACTTAAAAAAGTGTTTTTGATAATAAATTTATCTCAAACTTTTATATTCCACCTATGGTTATGTTTACTACCATTAGGTTCTTGAATAATAACCTTTAACCTAATAAAGTGATACGCTAAATTGTAACTAGATCAGAGAATTTCAATTTTTCCTGTTAATAAAAAATCTTCAATTAGGTTTTATAAGAAAGTGACAAATAAAAATAAAAGATAATCATAATTCATCTTTTTCTTGAAATCTAAAATTAAAAATATTTTATTAATATATTTATTGATATACAAATACTGGTCCCAAAAATTACCATGTTAACGCCTATTTTTTTTAAAGTTTTTGGGCCATATGTATACTGTATTTGAAAATGCTCTGGCTTTTCACTAAAATTAAGAGTTCTCTTAATTCATTTAATTCATACGGTTGGTATGAAAACTGGCACACAACTGAATCGTAACACTTTCATAGTTTCTCTTAAATTCTTAGATCGTCTTTGAATCTATTGATCCAAAATTTACCATAGACCTAGATATTTAGAGATGATTGCTCTTATGTGATAAGTATCACCAATCTCGAAACAACTGTCTTAAGATGTTATTTGTAAACACAAGGTCTGCATGTATTGATATATTTTTAAAAAGCTTAAATGATTTAGCTCTGAAAATTGCTGATTTAGCATGGTGCTAACATGAATTAAGATCTGCATCCGCAGTTTTTTTCAACTAGTCTTCCCGAGAGGAAACGAATTGTTAAAATTTCAGTTTTTAAATTGAACACATTTTATTTACAGCACAAAAGAAAATTCATTGCTGGTCGATAGATTATACCAACTGTGTTTATAGTCTGAGAATTCAATTTCAAATGCATTAGTATTTAAAATGTAATAAGTAACTTAAAGAAAAGAAAATAACCACAAATTCGATTATAAATTGGAAGCTGCTACTTGACAAAATAATACTGTTGTTGATAAAACCAACTTGTCAATAAAGAACAAACATATCAACCATTCATTCCAATATTGAAATGTTGTAATGGCTACAAACATTATCGCTGATTTCATTTATTTAACAAACTTAATTGGAATTTAATATTGAAATATTATTTTTATCAGATTAAGAATTTTTTACTATCTAATTCACTTAACTTAATTTCTTTATTAAAATTTTGCTGTTAATTTGAAATTGTTTGATAATATTTAAAGATAGAAAATACATGATAAAAATTATTTTTTTGCACTTATAAATAAATAGATAGATAGTTTACAGGCAGAGGAGGATTTCCAGAGGAACAATTCCAGAGACCTGTAAAAGGGACTTAAGAAGCAGACGACCCAGCCCACTGCCTCCACCTTACTTCTTGGTGGACCGGATGGGAAGATCCAATTGAATAATAAGGATTGTACCACTGTTCTTGCAGATTATTTCCAGAAGCTCCTCAACACAGAAGAACCTAGAGAAAGATTAATCTTCCATGAGCATCTCCCAGCAACCCTGATTCTCAACCACCTGACAGGGAGGAAATAGCGAGTATAATCAAGAACTTAAAGAATAACAAAGCCTCCGGTGAAGATGGCATTGTGGCAGAGATGTGGAAAATTTGCAGACGAACAGTCATTGGAGAGCATCTAACAAGACATACAAGACATATGGACAACGGAGACCTTACCGAAAGGATGGACGTCAGCTGTGATTCTTAATGGGAAGCAAGACAGACCTCAACAATTTCAGAGGTAGCTCCTTATTACAAGATTCTTTCGACAGCTCTGCTATCTAGAGCCACCCGCCAACTAGACTCTCAATTAGGTGAATACCAGGCCGGATTCCGTATTAATCGGTCCTGCCCAGAGCAGATGCAAAATCTCAAGACTATCCTCACTTGAGGATTGAGGAAGTTCTGGGGGACAACCATGGGTAGTTGTCTTAGTGGATTTTCAGAAGTCTTACGACTCGGTGGAAAAAAGAGAGACTCTGGAGAAAAAAAGTCTTCTTTCCATCCTGCGAGAATTTGATCTTGATGGGAAGACCCTTAAACTAGTCCAGGTCATCTTGACAAACACTAAATCTAAGGTTAAGTTCAGAGGTGAACTCTCCGAAAGCTTCCCCATCGCAACATGAATCAGAGAGGGCGATGGATTCTCTTGCATCCTCTTCAACTGCGTCCTGGAAAACATTATAATGGAATGGATGGCGCGACTAACACCAAGGGCTGGCTTGAAGCTTGGATACAAAAAAGACAACCATAATGTGTCATGCTTAGCCTTTGCCGACGACCTCACTATACTAACTAACAGTAAAGAGGAAGCTACTTATCACTTATAGTCGCCACGATTGTGCGATTCTGGCTAGTCTGAAGATCAGCATCGAGAAGACTGAATTCATGACTAACATCAAGAAAGCCCCATCCTCACTTTCATTAGAGAACGCCATCATCCGAAAAGTCCGGCGGTCAAGTATCTAGGAGAGTGGATCTCGGCAAACCTGAGTGAGAATCTGTCCATAGACACCAGGTGCACCAAGTTTGAGAGGGCTTACCATTCCTGCCACAACATCTACGCATCAAAGTCTCTCAAAAACCTCAAACTCAGATACTACAATTCAATAGTAAAACCATGTGTTCTCTACGCCTCTGAGTCCCTCGTAATGACCAGGAAAGGCCCTCTCAGGAAACTTGAACTTAAGGAGAGGAAGATCTTGAGGAGAATAATAGAACCCGTACGGGAAGAGGTAGGCACCTACAGAATTCAGCACAATAATTAGCTCTACGGCCATCAAGAAGATATCGTTACATGTATACGAAAAAGGCGCCTAGACTTTTACGGACACTTAACCCTTGCATGAACCCTTGCCGGCTCACCAATAAGATCTTCACAGTGGCTAGTAGAGGCAAGGCCTCCAGCACCAAGTGGATCTCTAGGGTCAGGATGGATCTAGACCATCTAGGGATACCATATGAGTTAATACATGACCGCCAACAGTTCCGAGAGGCCATCTGGCGGGGAGATTTTCCCACATCACTTACTGGTAGAAAGAACACAGGGATCAGCAGACCTTTATGGACGGAGGAAAGAAAACTGGCTCATAGTCAGACGATGAAGGAGTACTGGAAGAGGAGAAAACAGAAAGCTTAAGCGACGAGACGATACAAGCCTCGTGGTCCTCAGTAGGCCCAAACGACGACGACGACGACGACGATGAAGAACAAGAAGAAGAAGCAGAAGAAGAAGAAGATACATAGTTTGCTATTATATAAGGTTACTACAAACTTTTAATTTTTTATTATACCGTAGCATAATATATACATGTATGATATATGGAAAATTCAGTTTTAGCGAAATATTTATTAATTTTTTCTTAAGATACGAGGCTCATGGTCATCAGTTGGCCCAAACGACGACGACAAAGAAGAAGAATAAGAAGATAGATAGTTTGTTATTATAATTGTTAGGTTACTACAAACGAAATAGACGCTTTCAAATCCCAAATTATTAACTGTTAATAGGAATCAGTTTACACTATTTTTTAAAGTAATTATTCCAGTTTACTTTAGGACTCACAAATGTTCAATATATCCTATCTTTATCAAACGGCACACATCAAAACTATAGTCTAGTTCATCCCAAAACTTGTGTAACATATCTGCATCGATACTAGCCACAATTCCTTTGATGCGTCGTTTTCAATTCATCTAAATAAATAAGGAAGTGAGGGGGTGGGACAAAAACCCGTCTTTCACAAATTCCCAAATAAAAAGTCGCACAGGGTGAGATTGGGGATCCTTGGTGATCACAGGGCAACAGCGCGGTTATCGTTTGTAGCACGGCCAATCCGGCGCTGTGAAAGTGTTTTAGCGAGATAATCTCTAACAAACATGTGCCAGTGATGCGGCGTTCCGTCCTGTTGGAATGTGAAAATTCTCTCCTTCCTCATGCAGTTGTAGCATCAACCAATTATTAGCTCCTGTTATGGTCTTTTCAAAGAAGAAGTGTCCATAAACCTTCGTGGGGGATTCAGCACAGAACACATTCACTTTTGGATAATCCCACACATGCTTTACAAACGCCTTCAGACATTCAGTCTCCCACATTCGAACGTTCTGTTTATTCACTTTGCCATTCACTGAAAATTATGCTCGGTAAAGCTATCTTCTTGTTCATTATGTTGGAGCAATTCAATGCAGAAATCTCAACATTACATCTTGTCACCTTCGCATAGGTGCTGTAATAACTGCAATCGGTAAGGCGTCATTTTCAGTCGCTTCCGTAAAATTTTCCACACAGTTTGTTGTGGAATTTGTAGTTCCAAACTCGCCCTTGTTGTTGACTTTCGTGGACTTTGCTCGTAAACAACACGAACAAGCCACGCTTTCTGCTGCCACGCAGGGTATCCCAGGCCTTTACGTAAACAACCTGTCGCTTCAAATTTCTTGTACCAATCGTAGATTGATTGTCTAGTAGCCGAAACGTGTTTGAAAATGTCTTTGGACAACAGTTACAGAGTTCGTTTTGTCTAATTCAAGCACAAATATGATTTCTCCGCAGCGTTTGCAGTCACCTTAGATATTATGCTTCCGCCTGCGCAACACTATGCGCAGTAGTACCAAGAGTTTGTCGTATCGAAACTTCTACATTTCCTCAACCTAACAGCGTAAATTGCATGTCGATATCACAGATAGTTTTTGTTTCATACAACAATCTATAAAATGTATTACGTGCCTATAGTCACCTATGCAGCGGAGACATGGGTGATGAATGCTAGAGACTGGAGTAGACTTCAAGCTGGGGAGATGAAGTTTCTTAGCGGTATAGTAGGGAAGACTCGATTAGATAGAATGAGAAATGAGGATATCCGGGAGGAGTTGGGGGTAAAAAGTTTGAGGAAAAAGGTGGAAGAGGGAAGGCTGAGGTGGTTCGGGCACGTGAAAAGAATGGAGGATGGTAGGACTCCTAAGGTTTGGCATGAGTTAAAAGAAGGAGGGAAGAGACCACGAGGGAGACCACGTAAGCGATGGCTGGATGATGTGAAGCACAGCCTGGAAGAGAGAGGCATCCCATGGGAAAGAATATGTAGAGAAGAGGCTTGGAAGAACAGGGAGAGGTGGAGAGGCTTAGTTAATTCCTAGACCCACAGTTGGTGGAACGGGACAGGATATGTATGTATGTATGTACAACATTGAAAGTGTCTATTTTTTTGTAGTTACCCTGTATTTTGTCAAAAATAGTTTTTTTTTTTGTATGATGTAAACATTTAAAAAATAAACAAGTAAATAAACAAACGAAAAAATAGTGATTCTGAAAAATTCTTACTTTTTGCTAGTTAGAAAATTTAGTTTAATAATATTTTAAGGAAAACAATAAGGAAACAACATTAATTCTTCAAATGTGGAAGCATTAATTTTTTTTATAGTGGAATTAAAGAGATCAGATTTTTGCCAACATGTTGTTGTCAGAAGATAACTTTTCGACAAAATTTAGTGTAATCTCTTCTCCAATATTCAGAATATTTAATATTTCCCTGAATTATTGATCGTCTGCAATCCATTAAGTTAAATCTGATCAAACAGGATTTTATTTCTTTCGAAGAATTGGTTTGGCTTTTTGAATAAAGATACAGGGCATTCATAATTAGAGTATCTATTACACCGTCTCAATTGGGAAATCCATTTATTGGAAAGAACGTGTAATTGTTTCAAAGAGACAAACGGAAGAAACTATGCAAATAAAAAAATTTCAAAAATTATATTAAATGGCACTGTTTATACTAGAGTAGTGGAAATATTCAAGAGAGCAATTCTGAAAAAATTCCACTTCATTAAAAAAACATAAATTTATTAAATTCAGTGTCTTCTTTAAATTTATGTCTTCTGAAACTTTTAGGGTTGATATTTCTTAGTATCACAATGGTAATCAAAGAAAATACTGTTTTCAATGTATAAATTTTATTTTGGGTAGATGTACCCGGGGAAAATAAGACTATCTCTCCAATTTGTTTTATGATCAGGCTTTACAGACAACCTTCAAGCAAAGGCAATGATTCGATATGGTTTGAAAAGTTCTCTGATACAAGGATTGGTTACAGACATCAGTCATAACGAAAACAATGTGCAAACGTTTTTGTTTAATTTTCATAGAGAATCTGAAGAACTGTGAGAAATTAATCGTAGTTGAAGTATTTGTTGATGTTGGCTCAGACCGATTTGATTTTTCTCCGACAAGATTTAAAAAAAAAACCTCATTTGCCTAATGGACATATATTAGCGAATCCTGTCTATGCAAATTTGCCAGTGATACTTGAGATACTGGCGACACCCAGGGACGTCGGAGTGCGTAGAGTGAAAATTTCTTGCAATAATTAATAACTGTAGACATAATATTAATTGAATATTATTTAATTATCCTTAATGTTTATATTTTTATTCTAATTATATTATAATATTTCTTTAAATATTGATTGGGAACCTTTGAACTCCTAAAAGACAGAAGAGAGAAAAAGACTTAAATCTAATTTATGTTTTAAATAATCTTCTCTATAGTTTAGTGGTGGAACGAAACTTACCTGTCCCTTCCTCATAGAATGTGAGAGCATGGATTGCTTCTCCATTTGTTCCCCTATCCCGATGTTCCTGCAGCCAGTACATTAAAATAATTGTCCATTTTATTTGCTGTATTATTTTCCACATCAACATGAATAATAGAAATATAGTCGACAAAATATTTATTTATAACAATATAAAGAAAACCAAATGAGATAAGATATAGTTGATGTGTACTTTCGACTATCTTCATGACAAGATTCCGAAAACAGTTCAACAAAAAAAAGGGCAAAAAAATAAAGAGAGGCAACCTTTTGGAAGCTACAGAAGATTAAGAAAAAAGGAAAATCAATGAGTTCAGGAGTTAAATGAAAAAAGAAAAGGAAGAGAGTATTTTGTTTTTAAATATCATGGTGTTGGAATAGGGTAAGGTTGCAATCAAATGACCGTTGCTTTCAATGGACCAATGCTTTATTTCAGGTCCTATTTATAACCCATGCACGATACGACATTTCAAAACATTGCTACCCTCTAGGGTGATGCTGTCTTGATTTTCATGACGGTATGTAGTTGCTTTCTGAATTAGACATTCAGGTATGTCTTTGTCATTGTTGTTGTAATTTTTACTTCATTTCATATGTGAACTCTGCTATTTTAATAAGATGAAGCTGCGAATTGATTTACTGCATCAGAAAGAGAGCTTTAACATTCTGAAAATGTTATCTTTATTTATAGATTAGCTTCATTTGTTTTGAGAACGCTGGTTAGTGTAAATGAATTGTTGTTTGCAAATGGAAGAATTGCAATGCATGGACCACATGAAGTTGCCATGAATGAACCACTACATTCAAGTGGTCCATCCTCAGTCACCTTTTATTTTTAAGTACTCATTTTGAATTCTGGAGGTTATAAATCACAGCTAAGCTATTTTTCAAACCAAAAGAAGCATTGAATGACAATGTTTGACATAGTAAATTCTGAAAATCAGGCGAATGAATAGCTGTTTTAAAATGTCTTTATGGTAAACTGCAATTGATGAAAGTTGTTTCAATACAGATTTTTCAGGATGCCATTCAGGAGATGTAAAATATATAGTAAATGGGAACCTGAAAAATATGGAGAGAGCAATAACGCCATTCAGCAATGGTGACATGGGGTTGAACGATGCTGTCGGTATATTCTCAGAACCGAAAGCAATTATGTCACGGCACCTTAAAGGGAAGAATTCGTTTACTGTTGAGGGAAAGCAAGTGATTGGAAGCTTAGGAGATCTACTAGAAGAATTAGAAGCTGAGTTAGTTAACCACATGTTGAAGTTGGAGGAGTGATTGTTTGGGATAACAATAATAATTGATGTAAAGCGGTCAACTTACCATGTTTTTTACCAAGATTCAGTAAAGATAAAACAAAATCGCATGTAAAAAGTGATATGACAACTTCATGAGAAGACATCCAGAACTCAGCCTAAGGCAGCCTGACGCTACATCGATAGCTAGAGCGGAAGACTTCAATAGAGTTAAAGTTAACGAATTTTTTTGATATCTCGGAAAAAATTGTCGACGGTAACAATTTGGAAGCTGTAAGTATATTTAACGTTGACGAAATGGGTCTGTCCAACGTTCAGAAAAAAATAAGAAAATTTATCAAAAAAAAAAGAAGGAAAGGCTCAAGTTGGTTCTATTGCAACAGGGAACAAACACAGCAGCAGTTTGTTGAGTCAGTGCAGCAGGCGTTTACGTTGCAGTTGTTGATCTTTAAACGTGGTAGAACATGTGATGAATTGAAGGAAGGAGCACCACCGGCTCCATCTTCGTCTTCGATCCAGACAGCAGCTACATCAATAAAGCCATCTTTGTTTATTGGTTGAAACACTTTCTCAGCACCGTCAAGCCTTCTAAGAAAATCCTATTTTGTTGTTGTTGTTGAAAGTCTTTCAAAACATGTGCAGAAAAGAGAAGCCTTAGAAATCGCTGTAGAACATGGCCTTACCCAGTTACACGATCCACTGCCTCCAGCCACTTGATGTTGTTTTCTTCCAGCCACTCAGCTGTAATACGACTGAAGAGATTGAAAAATATCTTCATCCTAAATGAAATGGGATTGAGAGTTAGCAAAATCACAATGATTTTCGACAAAGCATATGCTAAAGCCACTTTAGCCACATCAATGCTGTCACCTGTACTAGCACACCCAGCAGCAGTAATGTGGGTAATTGAGATGAAACACCAATCAGACTAAAACTAGGTCTAGGTTTAGCTCAAGTCTAGGTCTAGGTCTAGCTCACTCAATTTTAGAAATTCCTATATCTCTGGCAGCTGCTCATGTTTTAAAAACTCAGAGACACAACATAGAGCTACGGAAATTACAGCCTCAGCTTGTAAGATAGCTCTTGAAAAGACAGAACCGAAGTCTAAGGAAAGACCATGCGCAAAAAGAAGACAAGACAGAACGCTCCAGCTAGGCCTATTGACAAAAAACAATCATTGTTTTGCTTTATCTGCAAAGAAACGGTAGAGGAAGATATGATTCAATGCATGTCGTGCAGTAAATGAACACACAAAAACTGTGCAAATAGGTCTACTAAACATCCACAAAATTTTCCATATTTTGCAACTTACATCAGTTTGACGGTGGTTCCATCGAAAATTCACAAAATATACAAAACTACTCATAATTCGAAAACTACACAAAAAACCATTACACACATGGGGTATTTCCTTGTACCCCCAGATGTCAGGAATCTAAAAAAAATTTTTGGACGTCACCGTTTGGACCACCCTGTATATCCTGTATATTTCTTGTATATCATAAAAATATTTCACTACTCAGATATAATCAAAAGTCGTTAGGGATTCATTGATGGTAACCTTCTCCTACAAATTATTTTGATGGTTGTGGTCCGTAAATTTTTATCTATCTATGTATGTACCGAAATCGACAAGGTGGAATCATAAAAAGGACAAGTAGTTCTGTTATCCCTGATCATTTTATTTCTAGCCAGGGATTTATTTCATTCATTATTATTACAAGTGCTACATATAGATATAGAAAAAGCATTTTGAAAATCAAAACAAAGTATTAATTTCTGTCATTCTGCAATCACATTTAGATTCGATTAAATTAAATGTTTTTTTCTTTATATTATTACTCCTAAAAATTGACAAATAAACACACAACCAAAGGAGAATGGGCAGATCTACCTAAGCCCATTAAGGCAGTTGGGCTTAATATACCATCTATTTTAACTTATATAGCGATAAGATATATATGTAAGGCGATAAGATATAACGATAAGATATATATGTAAGGAAAGATTTCTATAAATAGAACATTTTTTTATTATTACGACTTGTCTCAATTATTAGTCCGTTCGGAGTTATATAATTCTAGATATCACTTATGTTATGTTACGTGGTGAGTGTGGATTGGAGGGAAGCCGAGCACCGCTACCGTTGATAGGACTTTTCTAGTTGATATCTTAATTCCCGGATGTATTAATTAATTATCATTTAATTATTATTTTCAGTAATAATAAGTATTATTATAATTTATTACATGTAAATAATTATTATTTACTTGAAATAAATGATAATATTAATTATTAATTACTATAATAATTATTAAAAGTTAATTAAATAATAACTTCAAGAATTATATAATTCCTAACGGACTAATAATTGAGGCGAGTCTTAATAATAAAATATGCTCTATTTAAGGAGATCTTTCTATAGGTATATATTGTATCACTATACAGGGTGGGCAACTTCTCGTAGAGTTTTGCCCATTGTGCTTTATCTGTGTAGATGCATCCGGGTTTTTGTTTTCGCTTTTCTTTCCTTTCACATACAGCAGAAGAGACATGTGGGTCACGACTTTGTTATTTCGCTCTTACGTTATTTTAAATGGTTTCGTTCGAAATAAGATGCAATTTTAGTTATCTTTGAATTCAAATGATAAGAGATAAGGAAAGAAATGAAGTAATTTACGGTATATGAAAAAAAACAAAAACCTAATTTTTGATTATAGTTTTTCCTTAAATAATGGAAACTAGCTTTAAAATTATATAAGATGTAAGTAATATAACAATAAAAATATGTTAAAATTTGTTAAAATATATTAAAATTGTTAAATTTTCAATTTCGAAAAATATGAAAATTAAAAATGCCAAATAATAATATTAATAATAAGAAATTTTAATAATCAGAATTTATATAAAACACAAATACAATTTCTGTAGCAGAAAACATTTACACCGTATTTATATACAATAAGAGACTTTATAAAGATAAAATTATAAAACTACATAATTTATTTAAATAATTCTTTTATTGATATTGCTAATGATACTTTATGGTGAAATTTATTAAAATGTTTGATAGTATAATTTACTGTTGAGCAAACTTACTACAAAAATGACAGTTCAAAATACAATATTTACATTTTTTTTTTTGTTTTTAAAAGTTACATTTGTACTTTTAAATTTCTTAATGTTAAGAAAACAGTTATATTTCAAAAACATTTCTCTTATTTTTATTTTTCCAATTATTTTTTGTTTTGTTTTTGTAAGCATGCCTTTCAAGTCATTTAATTTAGTTTAGTATATAACTAGAAAATTACTATTGTTGGATTCAGGCAAATAATAGATGTCGTTAAAATCCAGAACTATCTGGGACTTTTTTTTTTTATTTGTGTAAAACATAAAGCACAGTAATACAGATGATCCTGGTAGCTAAGTGACAATGCACTTGACTGTAAGTTGAAGGAGCCCGATTCAATCCTTGGTAGGATCGGATATTATTCTCCAGATGGGTCCTAGAGTCCTACAGAGTAGAATGGGTATCGAATTCTTTTCCAAGGGTTAGACAGGCGGACGTCGGTCTGATCATTCAACCTCAATGTGGTCCTACGGTCAGGAATTGCTGGGAGCCTTAACTGCTGCTACTCTATATAGAAAGTGCTATCGAAAAATTTTCTTGATAATAAGTTCTATAAAATGAATGATATATAGTATACAATCTTATTTTATTTTATGAAAAAAAATCTTTTATCAAACAATAAAAATAGAAAAATTATGTGCAGAAATAAAATTGAGTGCAAAATGACCCAGAAATAGATATTAATATTTCAACTTAAGACCACTTTGTATTATTAAAATTTCTTACTATTTACGTTTGCAATTTCACACTAAAGTTATTAAGAATGTTATTAATAAAAAAATACTATTATTTATTATTGGTTACAGAATAAATAAAATTTACAATCAAGAATATTCAAATTAACAAATGAAATTTAGTTAGGTGAAAAAATTGAAAATTATTAAACAGGTATTTTGACTTTTTTCAATTTTTGCTTAGCCTATTATTTTAAATCTACTTTCGTTAGTCTACTAATGTTTAAATCTATTGTTACTAATGTGAAGCCAATTATTTCTTGTTTTAAATCCATACAATATTTTATTGCAGTTAATTCTCTTCAACTGATTTAATATTCAGTAAAAATATAAGGACCCCTGAATATTTGGAGCTTTTCGACTCCGTCCAGAAAGATTACAGGCGTAGCAGGTGAAACTTAGATTGTGATATCATTCAATTAAACCTCTACGTAGGATTAAGCGCAGGACTGAAGCCAACAATTTTAAAAGTATTTGCAAATGAAAGTGAATCAATAATTATCCGGAACTTATTTGTAGTTTGTTTTCATTGAGTTTTGAGTGAATTTCCTTTCGTCCAGAGACATTGTATCTTTTCTATAAGCCTTAATCTTGATCACTCTGAAGTGTCATTAGAAGTTGATATGTTTTCAATGCTTTCCTTTGCCACCATTGATTCCTTTTATTTATTGATTTCCTTTTGGACCATTGAATCGTTTGTTTTTGTAAAATTATACGTTTACAGGCAGAATCATCAACAATTTGAGTTTGATAAAGAATAGACATCCATCTTTCATCAGGGCTATGGGGTGAACTCAGTCCATGCTGTCGTCAGCAGAGGCCATGGACAGGCATCTCGGTCCTTGTTCATGTGCTACATTTTGGCAGCCACTTTGGAACCTGTCAATCTAAATTCGAAGCTATTCCGTTGTGTCAAAACAATGTTTGCAAGTATGCTGAAAGCTTTCGATGATTTTCTATTTCTGTGCCTACAGGAAAACGTACAAGGATGAATTAAATAAACAGTATAACAAAGAAAGGTATGTTAATCGGTTTGACGATTGCGTTAGGTAATGGCTGTTTTTAAAGTCATAAATAGAATGAAATAGACGAATTTCAAAATTTATGAATGATGTTGCCACATTAAATCCACAGATATTCAAACGAACTAATGCTCTCATTATTTACTGTGCCATACATAATTTATATAAATCAATATAATTTATAACAAAATACAAATATTTTGATAATTTACGACTATATGTAATATTAAGGAGTTGTTTAAAGATCTAGAAATAAACAAAGAAATTATCTCATTTTTTTATTAATAAACAATATTTCATCAAGAGAGTTTCTAGACTTCCTCAAGCTTTCTTCGAAAAATTAAAAATACATAGATTTTAAATTTTACAACAATAGAAAACAACAATTTACAGACGTTTTGAAATATCTATTTTATTGTAAACAATCTATAGATATTTTGATATGTCTATTTTGTTAAATAACTCGTAAGAAATTCCAGAATAATAAAAGACACATTTGAGACTGGGCAGATCATTGCCTCTCCAAAAAACACAGCCCGAACCCAAAAACAGAAGTCCTTTATCAGATAAAAGATAGAGAATAAAGACTGATTATAGAGACACTTATTACAAACAGCTTTAATTGCATAAATAAGGCAAATGGTATACAAATAAATAAATATTCAATAGAAAGTTTTAAAAAAGTTTTAAAAAATAAAGCAAAATTCACTTAAAATGTTAAAAATTGTTAAAATTGTTTAAGTGTGCATTCAATAGATTTTTAAAGCTTGTTGTTTAAAAGAAATACCTATAGATTGTTTACAACAAAATAGAATTTGAATGCAAATGTCTACAAAATGTTATATTTTTTGTATTGTTGTAAATTTTAAAATCTATGTATTATTAATTTTTCGACAAAAGCTCGGGGATGTCTAGAAATTCTCTTGACGAAATATTGTTTATAAAATAAAAAAAAGATGAGATAATTTAAAATACGTAATGAAGATAGCTTGTAGTGATGACTGAAAACAAAGAGATATTTTACAGTTTGCATTTTTTTTACCTCTCATTGAATGTTTTAACAGTTTATTCTTGTAAATAATATTAAGAAACAACTATGACTTACACACAAATCAATTCATTTAAGAAAAGTTTAAAAATAAAACATGCTAAAAAATACAATACATTAAAAAGGTCCTA
>JAFIDM010012231.1:129941761-130052670 GCA_023159025.1 Thereuonema tuberculata | reverse complement strand
TAGGACCTTTTTAATGTATTGTATTTTTTAGCATGTTTTATTTTTAAACTTTTCTTAAATGAATTGATTTGTGTGTAAGTCATAGTTGTTTCTTAATATCTTGTAAATAATAAATAACACTAGTTTTACGTGCTTTTTAAATGAAAAAATGCTTAGATAGGATAAAGAACTACAAAATACTCAAAAATAAGATTAGAATTTCGTTTATTTAAAATTTAAAATTATATTGGACGTTATGTTAATTAGTATTTTTTTTAAAAAAATTAAGAATTTTCTGATTATTATTTGTCCGTGGCTTTCAGTCATTTTACAGTTATTTAGTCATTATTTTCATTATCGATTAGTTTTTGCTTTTTGTCTTTTTTTAGAAATTGACAATTTTTTTTTAATGTTTTTTAGAAATTTAATGATCTGTTAGTGTAGTAAAATCCTTTCTCTGACCCTGCTTACAGAGATTTATTTTCAGCAAATTATCTCCAAATTATTAAAACTAAAGTTAAACTGATTTTTTTTAACTTATTACTTTCATTCTAACTACTTCATTAAGAAGAAATAGTAAGCTGCGAAAAATTGCTTGAGATAAAAATAAATTGAAGTTTTTTGAAAAATGATCTTTTTTAAAAATTTTAATGGGTTTTATTTTCATCTTCTTATCACTTTCTCTAGAACCGGTTTTGAAAGAATAATTGTACACTGCAAACATTAAAAGCAAGTATTACAAGCAAGCAAACATTAAAACTTCAACAAGCAAGTCAAAGTAAAAGTAAAAAATCAAGCTAAAACCATCATCCGTTTTATGATTCTCTTGAACTTGTAAATTGTTCTATTGTGAAGTAAGAACTTGTTATCCTATACTGTTAAATGCAAACTGGAAAAGTTAAGTTTGCATTTAGTTGGAAAAATCAGTTAGTTAGTGGATCGTTTTAGAAATTGAATGGTTTTAAAGGCAAACCATATAATCAATGAACAGTAGTTGCTTTATTAGTTAAAGGCTCGAAAGTGCCATTTCAGAAATTAAATACAAAATTTCTCTTTTAAAGAAGAATTTTGACTATGAATTTGTAAACTTTAAATAACTATATTCTCCTTGGTGAAATTAAATTTTAAAACCAATGAATTTAATATCACGCGTCAATATAATAATTTAATTGATATTAAAATGATCTTGATAATATCCTTTGCGTCTTAGATTAGCATAAAAAATAAATATGTTACTCTTCTTTTTATTTCGTATAGTTTGAAAAGCAATAATGGCTTTATCCCGAAAAATAAAGATAAACACATAGTAGAATACAGTAGAAAAGATTAATTTAAATTGCAAATGAAACAGTATAAATTACAATATTTAATCTTTATATAAAAAAGGCAGAACCCACTGATTAACTGACTGACTCATTACCACACTGTCGAAACCGCTGAATCTAGAATTTACAACAAAGACGCCTACTAAGAACGGATTTTGTAAATTCATCACCTAAGGAGTCAAAAAAGGGTGTTGAAAGTTTTCAAAATTCAGTTATGTCAAAATTATTATGTACATAATAATTTATTGAAATAATCGCAGATGGAAGTTGGAAATGTAAAATCTCGAATTGGGTTCAACATTTTATGGGGGTTTATCAGTGTTATCCTGTATATACAGTGTTATAAATGCCGATCATTCCAAAAGGAAATGAAGGTAAATGAAAGTCGTTTTTAAAAAGAAATCGAGATTTTATGGCTGTCAAAGTTACAAATGTTTCCACTCTGGTTTGAAAGAAATTTGATAGTTCCTTAATTATCTACATTGCCCCTAAACCTTGTGTTTTCTGATTTCTGCTCGACAAAACAATACATGATATAAATTTGTTTTTCTGAAGATAAATTATTCTTTTTTTTTTAAATAATGGAAGGAGATATGTTGCATGTAAAGTACTTTTTAGAGTTTTTGTTCTGGCTATTATTCTCTGTTTGTGCTATTTTCTATTGAACTTTTCTCCTAGTATTACATTAAAACTTGGAACTCAACTGATGGAATTATTTACATGCTTTAAATATTAAATATTTAAAGTGCAGCAATAGTTCTTGTTTTTTTTTAATTTATCAATAGAACAATGAACCTCCTTCAGATGTATCTTGTGGAAGGATCGTTCTCTAGAGAGGCTACTTGGCGTTTGTTAAACTTTCTCTCACTGCTTTGTGTTCACAGCCGATGGTGTTTAAGTTGCTTTGTTTACTGATGTAATGGCATGAGGGTGCTCACAATACCAACACAATCCCTGGAACATTAGCTTTTCAAACTTCCAAGTGAAGTATTTAAGCTCTTTAACGTAAAATTAGTGAAACTCTCGAAACCATTATTGCTTAAAATATTTCGTTTAGATTAATAATGGAATATAGTAATGTCATTTGCTAGAACTATCCAAGTAATCGATCACCATTAAGTTCTTGATCTTAAAGCAGCTTTAGCAAATATTGTTGGTATTAATAAATTGATTTATAAAGTACTGAATTTAAGCAACATTTATTTTTACTATAAATTAAAGCAAAATTATGTTTTAAAAATTGCTGCAATAGTTTTGTTCTTAATGTGGTGGAAAAATCGTGAAAATGGGATGGTGTGTTACATCCTCTGATCCAGAAGGCTTTTTTTTTCCAAAGTCTTTTCTCTCTTTTTTTTTATGGTGCGGCTATAATTGGAGGAGTGGCGAAAAGCTGTGGTTTTGCGACAGTACAGTGGCATACAACCGGAAAATGCAATGTTATCTCTTAGGTACTAGAGTGTGCCTTTAATTTCCTGTTCTTATCAAGCACCATTGTTCTTCTAAAAGTTTGGACATTCTATATTTTGAATTTTACTTTCCCTATCATTTTATAACAGCAATAATGTAGGATTTTAATTAATAAAAAAAGCAATGAGGATTATAAACATACCATTCATGCTTTGTGGGTTTATTCTGTAATCATTTCAGTAAATGAAACCTTTTATTCACGAATACTATTCGAGTAAAGCTGAGTCATTTGCGATCAATCAATGACTAAAACCTCGACATAAAGGTGAATAATCCATTCGTTAAAAATGTTAGATGGTCACAGATGTAAATAAGGAAAAAAACAAATTCACAGTAAAACTAATATAAATATTTCAAAATATTACAAAATAATTGAAAGAGTTCTAAAAATAAACAGTTTAAATTAACTCAAACAATTTTTTTATAGGATTCTAACTGGTGATTATTATCAACAGCGCAGGATTAAGGACCGACTATATGAACTAGTTCACGTAAGTTTATGTAGGTATTCCCAAACTATATACCGTGGCGCAATGGCGTAAGTTGAGCTCCGCGTTCTTATAGTAAAGGGCACCGCCGAAACCCTCTGCATGGGACGCGAAAATATTTTCGTGCGGTCCTGATTAATAAGGTTGAAACAATTCTATTGAAATATCACTATGACATTATGATAATGAATGTATGCTAATTTAAAGTATTTTTCACATTACATATCGCAATTCGAGGTAAGAGTTTGAATTGGTTGCTGAACATCAAATGGTTTTAAACCTAAGACTTTCTTTGTTTGAAGTGAACAATTTCACAAATTATGAGTTACAAGTTGTGGTTAAATTTAATCTACAATTGTTACACTTTTTTTTTTGTTTTTTTATATTTGATATTTAAGTTTTTTGTTCTATTTATTTTCTTTCTTACAGAGATCATACATACATTCTCCACTTTTGCATATTAACCTCAGTTAATATAATCTCAAACTGTATCCAGTAGATTCGTGCAGGATGGTAACATTTGTTGATGTTTGAAAACAAGAACTTGGAAAACAACCATAAGCGATTCCAGAACGATTAAGGCTACAATACTAGCCGCCAAAGATTATCGAAAAAAATGAATATGACTTACCATCAAGTGACAATTCATAATTGGCTCATAGAACAAATAATATTCGTCAGAAAATAAAAACAGGATAAATTAAGATAGGTAGCATACGACATTCTCGAAATTACAGATTAAAACAAGAAATAAAGCAAAATTGTTTGTTCTGAACTTCTTACACGGCAAATACTAATGGAAATTTATAAATCTCATTTTGACAGAAGACGCAGAACTATTGATACGTAATCCAGCTGGAAATCTTGGAATTGATGGAATGACATTTTGAAGGTTTCCCCTCATCTCCCTGTGGATAAGGATCTTTCCCATGTCGTTTGCATAGAAACTGGGGATGTCTTCGTCGTATATGAGATTTATCACATATCTTCGGAAACATAGGCTACATTTACCTTCACTTTTCCGGGAACATTATGAAACGTTAACTTACCACGTGAGCAGTAATCAGCAACAACCATGAAACCGTTTAAAAACCTTTTCTTGCACTCTCGGAGAAAGTCAGAACGTCCAATATCTGCTTTGGGGCGATAATATATTGCCTGAGGTTTGTTGGTATTTTTTAGGTATACCCATCTAAGGTCACAATAAAATTTCCATTTTTCAACGTCCAAGATAACATTCATACAGTTTTCGAGTGGTTGTGAATCGTTTAGCCATATGCTGCTGTTGTGACCTCGTGCTTTGTGCCGCCTCTCAATTTGCAGGTTTTCTCGAATGATATGGCCTATGATTCTTTGTGATGTTCCCAGGTTCATAGCCATAGCACGTTGTGTAGGGTTAAGTTTACCTTGAGCGCCTTTTCCTTCACACGTCGTACAGTGCTTGAGCAGTGGGCTGGCAGCGAACGATTTCGGCGACGATCCAGTGTACATCCACAATCTTTTGCATGCAGATTTCTGTTCCTACATACCACATGTCCAACATTTCTACGACTAATAAGAAGTCTCTGTTCTTTACATCTCTTTACGATGACGGAATAGAAGAATCCACTCCTCTGAAAGTCCATTTATGTAGCCTTCCAAATAACAATTAAATTTCACCGCCATTAATAAATATTCCTCATCACTAGGGCTCGGATTTATATGCAAAATGCATATTTATTATTAAGAGATATAACAACAAAATTGTAAGTTTTCTATGCATATCTAATGTTTTTTGATAGAATGACCCATTTTAATTAAAAAACATTACATATGCATAGAAAACTTACAAATTTGTTGATATACCTCTTAATAACAAATATGCATTTTGCATATAATCCGAGCCTCACTCATCACTATTACGATGTAACAATTGACTAACTGCTCGCTTCTATTCGGCACCATGACTCTCCTGCTGCGGCCAGTGGCGCGCGCCTCACGTTCAATTCAATTTATGCCATCTTAACTGATTCAACCCTTCGTATTGAGAATATTCTCCTGCAGCACAACTTCAAACTAAGTAAGCCATTCTGAAAATCAAATGGATAACGTTGGAGTATTTCTCCTGAAGCCCTGATTTGTCCGAAGTGAGCACATTTCCGTTTAAACTGAAGTGCTAAAAATTAAATCTTCAAGGCACCATGTTTGAATACGATGAATCTTTAGTTTCATGAGCAGTAAAAAAATCATGAAACTACACAAAAGTTTAAAAATAACTAAGCTTTCTAACAAAAGATTTGAAAGATTAAAAACAAAAAATTATATTAGATTAGAAAACAAACTTTCAAACTTAGTTTAGCAATAAGTGTTTTTTTATTGGGTCATTCAGTGATTGTCCGCAGATTTATTACTAATAGTTTTGCAAACAAATTTTTGCGAAGTTGATTATTATGACAAATTATTCTTCCGATTTGGAAGTTACATATTTTAACATTTCAAGATACAAAAGAAAAACTCAACAAATCATTATAAGAGGTAATTTTTTAAAAAAAAATATATATTAATTTTATTATTAATTTTTGTAAAAAACCAAAAAGTTCTTACTTTCTCTGTTGATGATCTGTCTCAAAAATTTTTATTCAATACTTGAGTTTATCCTGAATTTTATCAGTGATCAACTTCATTAAATTTCATTTAAAAAAAACAAACAAACATTACTCTGATATTTAGTAATTTAATATATTAGCATTCGATTCAAATTTTTTTTCGAATAGTCTAGCAGAGATGATGATAAAATATTATTTCTAAGTATTGAATTTTACTTTACTGAAAAGTTGATGTGAATGAGTAAAAAAGAAAGGTGTCTAGTTGGATTTGTCAAATAAGTACAGAAACCTTTTTCAAAAACTCTACATTTCCCTAGTATGAAATCAGTGAACTTATTTAGGGAAGACTGTTATTTGATCAACCTTTATGAGAAAGTAGTATTAATTCTAAAGAATTAAAAAATGGCATTGTCTATGAGGAAGGAACTTTCCAAGACTTGTTCCCTTTTGGCTAATCAGCTCGTAATGCTTTGTTCTAAATTTCAATTATCTGAAAATCATATTCATAGAATCATTTAAAAATTTTAAACTGTTACTTAAGCTTCATTTTCTTTCAAATCCATATTGTTTAATAAGTCTTTTGAAATATAATGCTCACATGTCAGTTTTTAAAGCTTTCTGTGTGAAGTGTCTTTGTCTTACTGCTCATTTATTTGATGTACTCACTAAATTGTGTTCGATATATCTTACTAATTATGGCCATTTTTTTTCAAAGTCACAATGATATTATGTCTTTCTCTTGCCTTTTTCTTGCCTTCCAATTTTTCTTGCTAAAAGATAATTCAAAATTTTGTATCATTGTCTTTAATTCTGAAAATTAATTTTCACTTTTTATATTCTGTCTTCTCGTTCACTACAGATGTAACAAGAATATCGTTTTTCTTTAAACACTCTTGTGAGGAGCCAACATTCCCTCAAGGTTTTGCCCTCAACTTTTTTCAAGGTTACAGATACTTTTTGTCGTTAGACTTACTTATTATTAAAATATTAAAGTATTCTATGGAGAAAGTTTTTCCTATAACTCGGAAGAACTAAGTTACTTAGTTCACTAATAATTTTGAATTATAAGAGAAAGCGTACTCACCAATTAATCACAATGGACGATAGAATTTCTACATATAATAATCACAGACTCATTGCACTAGACTTTATTAAGTTTTGAGGACTTGTTTCAATATTTAATGAAATACCTATCTGTTTTCATTAGTAACTATGACACTAAATGCAGAAGAAATTAACCCAGGCCAAGAAAACAATACAAAAATGGATTTCGAAACCTTCATTTAAATTGGCTTAACGAAGGTTTGGAACCCCCTTTGCTTCCATCTACACGCCAATCTTGAATTCCCAGTTCAAATTTCAAAAAAAAACAAAACAAAAAAAAAGAAAAAGAAATATGAATTTTATTCTTATGTGCATTGTTTTTGAAATAGTCTGAAAATGTTAACTTTTAAAAAGTATTTACAATTTTGATTCATAGTAAGCGGAGATTTAATAAATGACCATTTTTATATTTAATCTTGTTTTGACGTTTTCTCAACCAAGAATCTAGCTGTTGACGATTTGGAACTCCGAAATGGCAAAGTTTTGGATCCTTTGTACAAATTTCAAAAACAACTTAGTCAATTTTACTCCTCCAAAAGTATTGTACAGAAATTTAATTCTTATGCGAGATCTTTATATTAAAACGGCTCTAATCCTGTCTTTATAAATTAAGGATCATGGCAATTCAGACACATACAGCTATGTAATGTGAACTGATTTGGCTTACCTATGTGTGATACAACTGAAAGCGAAAATAAATTGTTAAAACAGACAAAAGCAAATTTAGAGTAGCACAAGTATTGGCACGTCTTGGCATAAAAACAAATTTTAATGCTCTACAGAAATATTAATATGTAATATGATGTCCACTGACAGAAATGCTTGCCGTACAACAATGTGGCATACCCGGATGAGATTATCGAGCTTTAATGAGGAATAGAGTTCCACTCCTGCAACAATGCTGTACGCAGCTCTTGAAAGGAAAGAAGAGGAGGATTCCGTCCTGCAATGCGTCTCTCGAGCATATTTTCAGTAGGGTTTAGATAAGGGGACCTCGATGACCAGTCTATGCGCCGGATCTCATCTTGTTTCCAGGGTCTCATTGACAAGGTCCGCTCTATGGGGACGTGCATTATCGTCTATTAAGAGGAAAACAGGTCGCATTGTATTCTTGAAGAGACGGTCTTATTGTTGAATAATCACATCCCGGTATATCTGGTCAGTTACGGTACCTCTATCAACAACGTGGAGAGGTGTACGAGTGCCCATCATAATGCCAGCCCATAACAGAAATAATGCCAGCATCGCAGAAATGATCTCGTTCAATTATGTTCTTTTGGTTATATCGACTTCCACGTGTCCCTGAGGTCAAGTGCGGCAGATTACTTCGTATGATACATAGATTCGCTTTCGGGCAGGAATAATGACTGTTGTGCAAGTTTTTCCTCCAATTCCTTTCATCATAATTTATGTATAATTTATGGACATGAGTATACTGTATATTCATGTTTAAAGCAAATTTTCGAATTTAAATCGTATATAGAAATATTAAACGAGTGACTGTACTATTATGGACGTCGATTTTGTTGACAATTGATACAATTTAAGTAGTTATAACGATTACTAATTTGATTTCCTTTTTGTTAAGTTTTAAATAAGAAAAAAAAATATTGAAATGGTGAACAGAATTTTCTAGGCATTAGTAGAGAGAAAGGTGGTAATATAATATGTATACAGTATAATATGAGCCCCCTACGTATCATTTAAAGTATGGCACCCATTCAAGCGACAGCAGCCGAAACCTATAGTCATAGTTCGTGGATTCGCAGCTAGGTTAGTCTGACTCAGTTCCAATGTGGCTGTCGGGTGTAACAGGTTGGTTTCGTTTATCGTAGTGAAGAAAAGTTTGTAAGGTATGTATTTCATTTCATATTTAACTGATTTCTCATTCACAGAGTTCTTTTAAATTTAGCGGGGATCTACCTACAAGGATAAGGATTACAAAACCGTAATTTTATTTTATTTTAGCGAATAGTATGATTTGAGGTTTTGTTTCCAAATGTGGCGAGGGTTGTAATATGAGCCCCTTGTGTGCTCATAACAAGACGAACAAAAACGAAAAGAAATCAAAAAGAAAGAAAAGGAAGACTTAAAGAAGCAGAAAGATGATCAAAAGAAGCAGAAAAGGGATAAAATAACAATCGAATAGTCCTACAAAACGATCATGCAAAAGGAAACTTAAGCTAGATGACTTGAAACTAACTAACTCAGATCCAAACGATATTAAGTCTATTGATTCAGGGGAATCAGTCATGGAAATGGAAATTAGCATGGAAAACCGTGGAGAAAATGACGCTGTATGTCTGTTCTGCGAATCGCTGTTGTCTGAAGACAAACGTGACGAGCTTTGGATGCAATGCCTTGTCTGCGAAATGTGGGCCCATAATGAGTCCACAGGATGTGAAAAAGACCACCATGTCTGTGGCTTTTGTAAATAGCTGTAATTCAAATTAACTATGCAATTTTTTGTATTCAAATAAAAAAATTTTTGTATTCAAATAAAAAATTTTGTGTCATTTGCAATACAGTTTCTAATTATTTACAAGTATTTTTTTATATTATTACAATGGGGCTCATATTACCAACACACATCAAATTTTATAAAAAGTTTAATGCCCTACAATTTTATTTTTAAATGGATAACACCTAATATAACTGTACAAAATACAATTTAACCAAATAAGTAACTTATTAGACTACATAATAATGTAGTCTAATAAGTTACTTATTTGGTTAAATTGTATTTAAAAGTAAAAAGAATGGGTAAATGTATAATTATTATAGACTTATTATACAAAAACAAAATGGGGGCTCATCATACCAGCTTTACCTATACAGATTAGTAATAGTAAACAGTAATATTTTGAAACCTAGACAGAGAACTTCAAAAGGATAAAATTTAGAGAACAGTGATTAAATTTAAATTTAAAGTAATATCCTTTTATTAAATATTTAATAGATATTTTAATTACTACTAATTAAATGACATGTTTTAAGAATAATAATCTAATTTACAGAGCATCTCATTTATATTAAATGTATTGAATGTCTGTTATATAAGATAGAAGTCAGATTCGAAATTCGGTTTCTTTTATGTTAATATTACTATTAATTAGCTACAGGAAAAATCAAGTTGTAGATGATTGGATCTCGAAATCGAATATATGATAGCTGTGTATGAATAAGACTTGGCACATGATAGATGCAAAAATAAACTTAAAAAACTAATTATTGTTTAATATTTCAAAGAAGATTAATGTACTGAAAATGTAACTGTTAGTCAACTCAATGTAGGCTTACAGTTTCGAAGTTTTATTGATTAAAATTGCAAATAATCTTCTTAAACCTTTAATCTTAATATTTTTAATAATGAGTCTGTTTTTTGAAACTTTAAATTCAGTTTTCATTTTGAGGACTCCAATTTACACATTAATTTCAGGAATATTAAAGCATTATTGTCAGTAATAGCAAAATAGAAATCTTTAATTGAAGATAAGTCTGCATTTTATTCGGTATTTCAATAATGATAGGCTTCTTGTTTTAGCTTCTTGTTTTGGTTAGCCTTAAATAATCCTAATTTCTGAGGTTGTTGAGAGCAGTAATTGGAAAAGAATTAAAAGAAGTCAAATAATTGGAACGAGCTACTTCATTGCTAAGGATTCATCTAAGGAATACAAATTTAGAAACAGCATTTTTAATCATTATAAAAGTATGCATCTGGTAGGAACATTGTAAATTTAGAGAAATTTTATGATTAAATGATACGTCTTCAAAAGTAAATCAATACTGCACCGATCTGATAAATGTAATTCGAAGAATAGTGAAGTTCTTGTAATTCTGATAAATGTAATTCGAAGAATAGTTTCAAATTTAAAATAAAATTCAGATCCGGAGTTTAAATAGACAAACTCAATAGCGAGAATTCGCTCAGCTTAATGTACTGTAATAGCTTCCATTACATTGCCATTGCGTTTCGGAAAATTGTTATTCAATAAACATTTATTTTCAGTCAAAACAGTATTATTACATTAATAATAGCTAAATAGTATGAACTGCATATAAAACTAAAATCGTATATCAATATCAGTATACTTAGTGAAACCTCTTTTTTTGAAAAAACAAGAAATTTTCATTTAAGTGGGAAAGAAAAAAATGACTTTACCTCATTTCACGAAAATATTTGCAGTATTTTTCCTTATTTAATGTAAATTTGTGTATATTTAAAGAATATATTTTTATCTGCTTTTACAATGCATTTTCTTTAATTGAGAATATTTGGAATTTCAATATACTTAACAATACTATCTCACATTTTCTCCATTTTATTTTAATCATAAACTCTTTCTCGTGGAAGGATATTCTAGAATACAAAAATTATAGAATTCTTTCTTATAAAATGAAAGCAAAAAGTAAAGAAATTTCAGCAAGTTTCAAGAACTTTTTGGAAACTTATCATATACAACTGGACGAAAGGTAAGCGTGAAACAAGAAGTTAGACTTGTCTGATGGTGTGCTGGTCGTAGTAGCAAAATGGCTCTTCTGGGAATTATTTAAAGGATAACATGTCGCACACCTCATCTCGGAAAATTGTCGGCTCTTAATAGTGTTTTGTGCCATAATTGATTCCGCAAGGCAGCTGAGACTCGACCTGCTGCAATCCAGATACGAGTCCCTGTAATTCCACATAGAAGACGAAGAAAGACGGTTTTTATTATCATATTATGATTACGATGGTTTTTTTTTCTTTTGGGCTCAAAATCAGAACGCAAAGTATAGAAGAGTTAATCAGTATTTTTAATGATAAAACCTGTTTAGTCAATAACCTGAGTTCCTTCGAATAAAATTGAAACGGACAGAAGCCTAATGTCACAGTTTTTATTCTGATCTAATATCTCTGAAAATGACTGTGTTTTGCTTATTTATAAGAACAAGAAACTTAACTTAATGGCAAATTAGTAGTGAGATTCCAGACCATAGTTTGCAACGCAATCACATTTGGAAAAGAAAATCGATAGAAAAAGAGGAATTACTCTAGATATTAGATGAAAGATGTTTCAATATAAAGGTGTTTCAATATAATGAAAAATTAAAATCAAACAGCATTTTAATTAAATGGCGAATGAATCATTTGAAAATGAAACTATTTAAAATGTTAAACATGTAAGTTAGTAGAATGGACATCTTCAGAATATTAAAATCATGAATTTAACCTGTCAAAAAAAAAAGGCTATAAAAACGATTGTTTTAAAATACCCACTCAGTGATGTTGTAATTAAAAATTTGTTATACATTTTTTTAGGAATTTAGTTGTAATATAGAAAGGGGGATCGCAGTTTTCCGAGACGTAACAAAAACAGCATAACTTTATAGAAGAAATTTGAAAATCCTTTAGAAGACATGATAAGTTTTCCTAACAGCATCTTTTATTTATTAAACGGTCTTTTAAAGAAATTGTCGTATTTGTTCTGGTAAATTTATCATTTATATATTTTTAATATTACATTTTTATTTTAGGATATATCATTAATTTATATATATTAAAGAGCAATAGATTTATGATTTTTTGCTTAAATTAACGTATATTGATTAATAGTGAACTGCAATTATTTTGGTTACGATCTGTTTATCAATCTATCTAACTATATTTATTTTATTAGCATTTTTTTTTATTCTTGTTTATACGATAATTTTAGCTTTTCTGTATATGGAAGTTAGGAATAGGTATTCTGTATCATTTTTTTTAAATCGAAAGGTAAGTAACAATCACTGTTAATTAATTTATTCACTGTAATTTAGCAAGATTGCCAGACATTGTTTATCCTTACCTCAGTGCATTCCGTTAGTTCATTTTCTTAGCAAGCGTAATTGTTCTTCACGTTGGAAATTTATTGTTATCGTGACAGTTTAACAGTTTTTTGAGAATATAATTTTTTAGTTTCAGAATGAATGTCGAAGTTTGATAAGAAAACTTTATCATTTTTATTTATTTAGTTCCGCTTCTCTTTGCAGTATTAAAAATATAATATTGATAGTTAATCATTTCAGTAAACTTATTGATTTATTAAAAAAAATAGAAATTATATTAACATAGAAAATACACATTGTAGAAGAATTGTGTTATTTAAGAAAAAATAAACTAGAAGTTAAAAAAAAATACATTTGCATAAATTCAGTTTTAGGCTAGTTATCTGCTAGGCTAGAAATTTTAGTGCAGTAAGAAAATGATGAAAAGAGGAAGAAACATGTAAACCGTAATTAAAAGGAATAAACATATAAAGAATCATGAATAATTTTAAGTTATCTAATCAATTTCGCAATTTTGTTGAATTCAGTTATTGCACTAGTGAAGATTCGCTTTACCATTTAACTTGGTTTTTGTAGTGTACTATAATCCTTTCATTCACATTCTATGAATTTGTAATTGTGATGTAAATTTTTATAAAAGCACTAATTCAATTTTAGAACGTAGCAAATAACTTCAAAAAACTTGTAATTGACATGTTTTGTATATATGTCTGAGGATTTGGCTCTAACGGCCCCGAACAATACTTGTCGCTCGACAATCGGTCTTAAGCGACCATTCTGAGCTGTCTTGAGCAATAAATGTCGCTCGGTCTGGCAGGATTTGGTCTTTTGAAATTTTCTAATTCACTCAGAGACTACCAACACACAGCCAATTACAATGAAGCATTGGAAAAGTCAGTCGTGATGTCATGCTTTTCGTCTTCACTTTATCCGAACAGAGAGTAACTAACAAAATTATTATTACAATATTATCTTTCGAAAAGAAATGAAGCTTATACTTAATTTTTAATTAATTTCATTTATTTAATTAATTTTATGCGTCAAAATATATCAGAGAGCATTTAAAACAAGAATTTTTTTAAAAAATTTGGCTGTGTTTGCAATTCTGGGATCGCCAATCGCTGGCTAATAAAGAATTGAAGAATTAATTCAAACAAATGGAAGAAATTTACGAATAAAATGCTCACATGGATCTTGCTAAATTCCTCTTAATTTCTGAATGAGAATTTTGTTCTGTGTTTGTTTTGTGAACTTTGCAAGAGATCTTTGTCAATGGGAAGGATGAGGAGAAAGCACTAGATTAAATACATGATATTTTTTTGATACTCAACGGTTTCTAAAGAAAGAAAAAATACTGAAGAAACGGAAAGAGAATTGAACTGAAGGACGCCGACAAACGATTAATCGTTTGTCGGCGTCCTTCAATTCAGTTCTAATGTGCACGTTAAATTTTATCTAGAAACAGAAAGAGATTTGCTCTTTATTATCCGTAAATCTCGATATTTCAGATAAAAATTTGTGTCATATTAAAGACTTTAATAATTATCAAATTCAAAACTTTGAATTCACAGAATAGAAACAGGCACAGTATCATTCAATATCCTTCGAAACTCCTTCTTCAAAATGTTTTCTAGTGCATTAATTTCATGCATAGAATTAATATACTACCTGGTAAAGAGTGTTTCCTATCGAATGAAGATTTGTTATTGAAATAATAGCTTTTTGATGGTTTTCAGGTCAGTTGAATTGAGAACTATTAGCGGAGCAAACTATGAATGATATCACCAGTGATGTGTTTCACGGCTCAACCTAGTTCTGTGCTTCCTGTCATATCTTCTCGAAGTGCTTACTCCAGACGTGTTCGATGAAAGAGCAGAACAATTTTGTCTGGTGTTCCCTTAGCTTAACGGTGAGCAGACGCCTATCTCTTTGAAAATGGTGCATCGGAGTTGTTTGTCTCACATTCTACGAGGATTATTATCAACTAAGATTTACTAAGAATTCCTTGATAATGAATTTTCCTACAGTTATGATACGATTTCAGTTTCAGGCTCATGAGATCTTGGTATCTTCACCGTTCAGAAGCCGGAAATAGTTGTTGTGCGAAGAGGGTTCAAGCAGATAGGAAAACTAACATCGACGAAAAAAAGGATGTTCAGTTAATATGGCGCTCGCCATAATTTCTTTCATACGAAAGAGTTCTTATCGTTCCTTACTACAAATGTTTCGATTTTATTTTTATAAGCAAATCAAAAGCTTTTGTTTCAGAACACTGACTGCAAAATGGAAATTTATTTACATTTATCTGAACTCTGAAATATCTGAAAGAAACAAATCCTTCAAAATAGACTTTTTATGCGAACTTTTACATGCAAAGCTGTGATCTAGTTGAATTTTCAAAGAAAAATTACAAAAAATATTTTTATATAAAAAAAAAATGTTTTTGTAACTAGGCTGCTACATACCATCCTGGTTCTGCAATCAAAGAGTTAATATATAGTTCCATAAAAAGATATCTCAAGTCTACTTTTATATTTGAATGCAATTCTTGAATAATTAAACAAAATTAAATTACAAAATGTTTTTGTGAGTGAAATTGTCTAAGGATAGATCTCATCGAACACGAATTGTATTTGTTTTTACTTGACATACTTCAATCTTTCTCTAGTCTGCCATTTACAATTTACTTTTTTAACAACAGTAAGCATCATTTACATAATAAAAGTAAATCGCAAGAACTTGCACTATGTCATGATGATTCTTCTAGAAAGTTTTATAACTCTACTTTTCATTAAAGAAATCTTTTTTATCTAGTGAATATTCATATAATGATTTTATTTTCAAAATCTTGATCTTGTTCATTGGACTTTACCTTAATGGGCAAGGAGTTTATTTATGTATTGTTTATTTTTTGTGGTTGTGTTTTTTTCTTTCAGATACCACTTGCGGTTGAGGAGATGGGGTCCTTAATCCTTGCACGCACTCTGGGCTTACCATTGAGGGTAAAACTGGCTGAGGACACATAATAAGACGTCCCATTTTCCTGTCCGTGATAACTCAATTGCAAATCTTTTAGATTTGGGAATTTCTGATTTTCGGCTTTTTTTTAGTTAATATTATCTAGTTAAGCTTTATTTCAACTTAAATATATGTATTCATATTTACTTCATACATTTTTCCATGGAATTGTTTCTTAAATGACTTAACTACGTTATTTAATGTCATGGAAATATTCTTGTCTCAACAAAGTTTTGATTAAACTTCAAAAGGATTCTTCAACTTGATCCCATCACTCAAAATATGTATTAATCGAGTGTCTATGTTAACACTCAATTAAGTAAAGCATTTGTAAGTAGTTCTGATATTAAATTGATGTATCAGTTCAACATCAGTAAAAAAAAATAATTCTTATTAATAAATAATAATAATAATAAAAATAATGATAGCGATCTAGCTGAAATAATCTACATGTCTCTTTCTTGAATGTTCAAGAAAATGATAAGATATTTTTGAAGTAAACATGTTAAACCAGAATTTACTTTTTTCTATGAAACTTTTTCTTAAGTGTCTTAACTGTTTTTGAATCACGCTATTAAATATCATAGTGATTTTGAACTATCTCTGTCACAAAGAATATGTTGAAAATAGATTAACGTTTGAAAATGTATCTTCAACTTGATTCTATCATTTCATAGTGAATGTGAGAAAATCTACGGCAAATTATTAAATATACTGTATCAGCTAATTCAATTAAAAAATATCATGACTTTTTTTATGAATTTTATTATTATTGTATTCTGCAAAGTTTTCCTAAAACAGTACCAATGAGATAATAGATAGAATGTAAAATAGACAATGAAACAATATTTTAATTCAATTCAGAATGTAACGATGTTCCAAAATTCAGATCTTAATTCTGTATCAATGCAACTCAATTGCATAGGATAGGTTATTCATTAATCAACATCGTCAGTAATTACCTGCAGCATCGTCTGTCTTATACTGTCATGACATGTATACCATTATTCAAGATAATGACCTGCAAATGACCCTTTATAATTTAAAAAAAAAGGTGGCCTTAACGATATTAATTTTAGAGATAACTTGTTTTTCCTATTAAGAAAAGCAAACAAATTGAATTTCATATTTATTATTTGCGTTAATTGCGTAATTTTCTTTGGTATTAGTTAAAAAGAGAAATTCTTAATAATTTACACAAGAGGATCTTTACTTTAGACACAATTAATATATAATATTTACAATTAATAATTTTCATGAGATTTCTCTTAAAAGATAAAAATGTTTTTTCTCAGAATATCGTAGAGATATTTGCCTTGAAAAATCTTCTGAAATTTAGAAATCTTGAAAACGAAAAAAAAAAAAAATTATAATTAAAACATCATAATACTTATTAAACAGATAGGCCTTCAGTCATTTCCAAAGTAATTAACGTACTCTGTATTATTCCTCTAAAAAAAAACTAGTTTAAATTAAAAGGAAGACGTAAATTTACCTTTTAAAAACACTATTCGAGATATAAATTAGAAAAAAATCTCACAACTTATTTATCCAACATTAATGGAATAAATCCCGACATCTGTACAGAAGAGACAATTTTTCCGAACAAATATTCTGAACCTCAAATCTACATTATAAGAAAAACTCTTAAAATTTGGAATGAAGAAATAGCAAACAAAATAACTAAGAATAAAGAAAGAAATCACGATTTCTATATAAATAGACATGCGATTACAACGATTCTGGCAACAGTGTAGTGTAGTGATTTATATAGTTATTTTATAGTTGTTCATAGTTATCCTTTGTATTTTAGTTATTCCGTTTTTTTTCAGTGTTCTAATCATCTTGATTCAATTTTCTGTATTTATCTATTAATCTGTTTATTTTTAAATTCTTGATGGTTGTGGCGTGTACAATTGATTGGCTGATTTAAATGACATATGATCACAACGGGTTTTTAACCGTGGTGATTTAAATAAAGTGAATTAAAAAGGACGCCACAACCGTTCAAATCATTTGTACATAGTCTATAAATACCGATGTAATCCCAAAATAAACAGTTCTTACAGTTCTCAGAGTTCCGTTCAGAACCAACAAGTCTAAGCCTCCTTTATTTACTTCGAACCAGACACCAAGGAAAACACCCCATAGTAGTAATAATGTAGTAGTAATAATGTTGTAAGATAATTATATTAGATAACAACTTCTTATGACATATAACAGTTCATCTTATAAGTCTTTATGTAGAATCCACAATTAACTAAGTTTTGAAAATTGCAGACTTCCTTAATAGAATATCAGAATGTATGCCTTGACATATCTTAATTTTTTTTTATTGTAAGAGTTATTTTATCCCTCTTCTGTTTTTATTTTTGCATAAGTAAAGTTATTTTTATAAAATTATTTTTGTCATAATGAACTAGGAGGAGATGCACCACTAAGCCTTTTTTGCCTTGCCAAGCCACAAGTGAAGAAGTTATAATCATAATATTACGCATGCACATTCCTTGGACGTTTATGTGTAAAAAAGAAATGGCAACTTAACTTAAGGAAAAATTAATGTTTCAAATATTATTATAAACTAACAGCTACACTACATGGCCAAACGTATCCGGACACCCTTCCGACGAAGTGGATCGGGTAGGTCAAGAGGTTTGATGCGTTGGTAGGGACTTGGGCGATCATAATTCTGCGTTCCCGATAAAATGAGTAAGTCAGGCGAGCTCAGTGACTTCGAACTTGGCGTGATAATCGGATGCCACCGCTTGTAGGAAATCCGTGAAATTGTGGACATGCAGCACGTTCGGAAATCAACTGTGAGTGATATAATTGTAAAATGGAGACGTCGAGGCAATGAAACGACAGCTGCACGAAGTGGTTGACCGAGAAAACTAACTGACCGTAGCCGTCGAATCCTGAAGAGAGTACGGAAGCAAAATCGCAAGTCTCCGTTGGTAGTGATGACGACGGAGTTCCAACCTGCGTCGGGCGTTGTTGCTAGCAACAGGACTGTTCGCCGAGAACTAAACTACTTGGGTTTCCACAAGCCGAACATCTCCGCCGTCAATGCAAAGCATCGGTTGCAATGGTGCAGAGCTCACCTCCGCTTCACTATCTGGCAGTCCGATGGAAGTATGTGAATTTGGCGGATTTTTAAGAAATATTTTCTATATGCAAGATATGCTGATATCGTATCTTAAAAGTACAGCCTAACACTACAATAGAAAATAATGTTTAGAAGTTTAATGCAGAATAAATCTACTTATACTGTCCGGCCACTTTATTAGATACACCTACCTAGTAGGCTACTTCATGTCTAACATAGATATCCTTCTTTATATTGGCGAAGAGAATATTCCAGGATTTTTACTGAGTCTTTCTTATTACTTCTTTATCATACTTCCGTTTTTTCTTGTACTTTCTTTCGTATTCTTTCGTATAATTCTACTTTCTTTCGTATTCTTGAGTAAGTTTCTATGCATGCGTTTCGTTTATTTATTCCGGCTTCTAATTCCTCATTCCCGATTCTTACTCCTTTTTTGCTCCTTCTTATTTCCTGTTCCTTCAGTTGCAGCTTGATTTATACATTCTTTGATGTTAGTCCATTCTTTCCTTAAATTTTTTCTGCTGTTCATGTTGCAAATATTGCCTTATCGTTGCTGAAATAGCTGTTTTTTCGATGCATCTTATAATAAATATACTTTAAATAATTCTTCTTCATTTATTTTTTGTTGTTTCCTGCTGGTTTTCCTGTCGAACTATTTAATACTCTAATTATGGCTACTGCTAGAAAATGATATGAACATATACCACTTTCTGGTCTTCCACTAATGAACTTATTTTTTTTTCTAAACTCTAACATAATCAACAATTGATCTATGTACTCAGGCTAACTGATGTCGATTCTTACATATAGTTTTGTCTTTAAAAATTCCTACTAATCCTCGTAGTAAAATACCTAATCTATAGCGATGGAATCACTTTTATTATTTTTATTATTATATTGAATTTTATCTTATCTGATTATGAATCTTAAATTTACTTAGTTGAGAAAAAAATAAAGAATGATACAATTTTACTTTATGTTACTTGTCACTACAATGTTTTGAAGGTTGTTGACATTATAGATTGTTGATGTATTGTGATGTTGTTTCATATTTTCTCCTCCCATCAATGTGAATGCGTTTCTTTCTGTAGCAACTTCTCTTTTTTTTTTTTCTTCAAATTCATCCACTAATGAAAGTACTCTTGTCTTAGCAAGCAATCCAATTATGAGGAACTGCTTTCTGAGAGATGACCTCCATTGTAGTCTTGTCTACCAAAACTTTTCTTATATGAGAGAATTTATCTCCCATCGAAAAGTTATTGGATTAAGGTGTGTTTACCTGAGCTTCTCAACCCGATAATATCATCTTATTCTTTGGCGTTCAATCGATAGCAGAAACCTCTTGTTCGACCTACTGCCAGCGGCTACAAGCCAACGCCTAAATAGCAAGTTCGTTAACACAAGTTTGCTAAAGAAAGCGTGTGGGCTGCGCGTAATGAAGCGTGGGGTTTCATTTGGTTTTTCTTCTCATTTTTTAATCTCCAAGGCCAGTCTTAATGTCTACAGCAACAGATCGATGTTAAATGCTGTTTTTTTTTTGTTTTGTATACCTTCACATTCTTTTTATATGGAAAGGGTGGACTTGACGGTTTTTTTTTTCTACAATTTTAACTTTATTGAGTTTTTTAGTACGACGAACTCTTTAAGTAGTACTAAACTCAAGTTTTCAGCATAAAAACCTCCCATTATCTTGAAGTAAACCTCACTTAATGGGACTACCATAATTACTTTTCATGTTTTCATGTTTTCTTGTTTTCTATAAACCTATTATAGTAACACTCTTGCTTTCATTCCAAACATAAAAGCATAATTTATTGCTTAACATTAAATTTGAATTAGCTAATTCAGACACTCCTTCTAACAGTCATTGTGAAATGAAAATATTTTTTAAGACTAACTTTTTTTAATTTTATGAAATAAATAAGTAAATTAAATAAAGCTATAATCTCTTTCGGAAATGATATATTAAGGTCTAATTACAATTTCCATAGCTGACGTTAAAAGCTGCTATAATTGGCAGAACAGAGTAAATTACTGAAATTAAGCTAACCAAAAAATTAAAATCGGAATTTCTTTTCATCTGGCGATTTCAATCATCTTGTAAATATTTTATTGTTATACCATATAAATATCGTTATCCTCTCAGTTTAGAATCTTTAATTATCACAGTAGGAATAATAAACATTATGAAGTTCAAGAAGCATAATAATTTAAAAGGATTCAATATCAATATAGGTGAAAATAAGAAAGCAGAACTAAAAGTCCAAATTCCTTAACATTAAAATATTTCAAGTCAGTATTCTGTGTTGTTAGTTTGCTTAATGATTTAAAATTATTAATGTAATTTTTTTCCCCTAAGAAAATAAAAATTCGTCGCGTTTGAACATTTTGGAAGATTTGATGAAATTTGTCACACTAATAAATCTGTATGTTAATATCATTGTTCGAAGCATCAAAATTAATGTTACAAAATCCTCATCATTGATTGAATATAATATTGAATATAATATATATTGATTGAATATTGAATGTAATATAACAGAGATAATTTAATTAATTGAAAAGAACAAAGTAAGTCAAACCTTTGAAGTTTAGAACCTTAGAACGTTTACAAAATAATACCAAAACTTCACCGGAAACAACTATTTTTCGAACTTTACTCTTGTATACTCTTCTATAGAAATTAGTCCACATAGTTTTTGACACCGGTTACCATAAGCATAATTTCTCCAATGATTGTAAGTATGTTTGAGCACATCTGAAATTATTGACTTTTAGTTTCCATATGTACTAATTTCTGTATTTTATTTTTAAATTGTCCCATATTTTAAATAAGGTTCAAAGAACTTCGTGGGTCATGTCGACATATGGAGAATCCTCGAATCTGACATCTAAATAATGACAAACTAGTTGAAATAGAATGACCGTCATGCATTAACGCTTCGTTGGGAAAGGAACAGAATGCTGTCGAGCAATTGTACCAATGATTTCTCCAAAAAGACATGGTACACAGATCCTGCTAATAGCGATGACAATCTGACACTGTAATCACAAATGATTGCATTTGAGCAATTGTTTTTAATACTTATCACCTTAGTTCTCATTGTTGTTTTGATTCATTTTTTAAGATCTAGTAAACAAGCTGAATTGTGCAAAGAAGTGATTTGTAAACCTGTGTTTTTACCATGACTACAACAGCCAACAGAATATTATTTGGATACTTAGACAATTTATCTCCAAAAGTCAATGTGTGATTGAACAAAAATGTAATTCAGCAAATTCTTGTGCATCAACAAAATGATTAATTTTGATAATAAAAAAAAAACTAACTTAACTTAAACAAATTGTAAAAAGAATATAATAACTAGTGAGTAGCTTGCACTCAAATAAACATGTTTATCCTTTATATTCTTGTTTGGAAGATTTTCTAAACAATGGCAATTAGCTATAAAGAATCTAAACGCTTACTGCTGAAAATAAATATGTTCTCTACTAAAGTGTAATTTTTTTTGGAAATAATGTTTTCAAATAATGTTTTCGTAATAATATATTATATCATATTCTCATATGCGCAACATGTTTTATTAGTGTAAACATTAGAACGTTACTCAGTACAAAAACCTCTGCTTGCTAGAGAGCATTTCTCAAGGTCCCAATTAAGTTTTTATTCCGCAAATTAACGAGTATATTTCCCCCATTTAACGAAGATAAACTTATTTCTTCATATTGAGTAGGACGTTTAAAATAAAAATTAAAAATGAAGTGATATTCAGTAAACGAAATAAAAAAAGAAAGAAATGTACGGTAGATTGATATTCCAATTACAGAATAAATTATAAAAAGCTTTTAGATTAATATAATGAACATCAAATCTACCTAAACCAGAAATCAACAACATTTTATAAATTTTATTTCTTTAACATGTAATATTGAATATAAAATCTTAAACATATTTTACGCGGCTTATTGGTATTGAGTTCAACTATGAAGACCCTTTCTTCTAGAAATTTAAACTTCGAAACTAACCAAACAGAATTTTTCATTACGTTACGTCTCCTGTTATCTATGATTAATCTTTTAATTTGGTTTAAAATATTTGTATAATATCTATGGCTTTTATGAATTTCTAATTTCTTTTATACAAAAATATCACTTTTAATGATTTGAATTCAAGCGTTACATTTTTTGGAGAATCATGAAATCAAACAATTTCTGTTATATCTTTCTGTTATTTCTGTTTATATTTTTCAGTTTGTTGGTTTATGTTCAAGTGCCTTGTGCGAATCTACATTGATAACGATGATAAACCAAAGTTCTAATGAATCTGGATCCCTCAGTTAAATCTTTCTTACTTCTCTTTGCAGCTTTTCTACTTTTTAATCGAGAAATTTCTTTCTTTTTGATGGAAAGCACGCTGCAGCCGAACGTCTTTTTGGGAATTATTTCGTTATGGAATAGATAAGAATTACAGTTTTCAATTACCAGTACCAATTTCCAACACAGAGCCTAATTTTTCACTTTCAGCAACCAAAAGTCAACATTAGTCAGATAACCATCGGCCAAGGCAGGGATTTGCAGAAAAAAGATTTGTGCAGTCCCTAATTTAATAATCTAATTATCATTTGATCTATTTGTGAGTGACTACACCCAAGATCGTTATTGTAAGATATTATGGATTTATATTAATAACATTTCTATAATAGCACAGTTCGGACTTCATTCAAGTAAAGAAACAATTTAAATTCTGAATCTAATAACTTATTATCATTCGATCCTAATTATTAGAATCATCTTATAAATCTTAATTTTTTTAATTTCAAATTTTAAATTTTCCGTAGTTAAACTATCATTTAATATAATTTATAACTGTTTCTGTTTGCTTTATAATCTTTCATTTGGATATATTCTATTCATTCGAAATATCAAAAACTTTTGTAATATCTAAAAATTTGGAAGTTTCCCTTTTTTTCGAAGCTCATTACTTTTTAAAACTACATAGGCTTCACTTTTATTTTTTCGTTCGGTTGCTTGAGATATAACTTACGGTTTAATGTTATTGCAGAAAAGGCAAAATTTTATCGCAGATTTATCTGTTTTGTATTCCTATAACATCTTTTGATAAAATGATGTTCAGGTCGTTCCACGTTTCAAATCAAATCCAGCCACAGACGCTTAAGTCTACAACAAGAATTACAACTCGCAATATCTTATGAAACAACCTTAATGCAATACTGTTTTATGATTCTTTCAATAATAATACCACTTAGGGAATTTATGCATTGGGACAACATTTCCTATAATCTGTACAATCGAGGCAAAAGTGAATAATGAATTCTAATTCTTCTGATGTGCTACTTACTCTGAAGAATTCTACTTCCATCACCCACAGAGTTACCATAGTTTCAAATGAAAATAATGCTATAAGATAAGCTTGCTTTTCCAATTGACAAGGCAAAATATTTGATAAAATTTATCTTCACCTAAGTCAGCCTGTTTTTATTCCCAGATAAATTTACATTTAAACTATCGATTATAGTCAAATCGTTGATTACCAAAAATTTTATTTTTGATTACAGTAATTTTTGATAATAATACTGCAAAAATAATATTTAATATAGTAGATTGGAATAGATTATTTCACGAAAAATTAAATAACGGAATGTTGACTTTATAATGGAAAGCGAACAACAGCAATGACTTTATAATGGAAAGCGAGAATCAATCAACTTATTACAGTATAAGATATGATAGTAAATATATAATACTATTACTAATTATCTTATTTCAGAAAATAAGATAACTTTTATTTATAGAAGACTAAATTACTACATTACTAGAAGCACCATTACTACATTACTCAGAGCATGTTTCTTTGGCTTCAGGTTTTCTAATTCCCTGCTGCATAAATTATTGTAGGTTTTTCAAAATTACAGTATCAATGCTTAACAAAAATTGAAAACATATTATCATTACAAGATCTTAAGTTATTTAACTGTTTCTCATTCTTCTTTTAATTTAGAAGTTATTTTATTTTATTTTTCATTTTTAATTCTTATTACTGTTTTAAAAAATGGATAGGATACTTTACTTTTTTTAAAAATTATCTACATCTTATTTGTTTTCAGTGTTATTTGTTTCTTCAATTTTTTTTTTATTTTATTCAATTTGGCTTAAAATTTGTGTTAAAGCCCAAACTTTGGTTGATTGAGGAATATAGCTAGGACTACCTAAGACTGTCATGAAGTGTTAATCAACAAAAGAGATACTTAGCGTGCATAAATACTTTGTCAGCAAATTGGAACACCTAGTACCTTTTCGCCATGATACTTGTTTTATAGTAAATGATACTAGTTAACATTTGTTTTTGTTAATTTTGGCGATGTTGAGATTTTGACTGAAGTTAATTTATTATCAGAAGAATGCTCAATATTTCATGATTTCGAAATAACCATTCTACAAAATGCAGAGCTTCAATATTATAAATGGTTCGTTTTTCCGACTCTTGATTTTCTCTTTGAAATATTTCAAAAATTTCCTCTTGAAATATCCTATGGTAATAGTTTAAATAGACATCATGGACTACATGCTTTCTATTGTCAATAATTGACCAACCTGAAAATTATCTTCTTCTTAACTGAATCATTACTTAAAGTCATTACTTAATCATTAATGTAGCTCTCTTATGTATTGTATTAACTAACAGATATACATAAATTTCACTTTGATTTAATATAACCTTTGAAGTACTTTTCGTGAAATTAGAGTAAATGAACCAAAGAGCCAATCAAATCTTCCAATCAAGAAATCATCTTGCCTCTGTAATGAGGGGCACTTTATCCTGTTGGATTATCTATAAATAATCGAACCTTGAAGTTGCAGCATAATTGATTCCTAACATTTTCAGGTAAGGCGCAGCAGTAGATTTCCAAAGAATAAATGATCTTAAGATTTTCGTTGTGAAACAACAGATCTTATTATCCTGTCCCTTTCTTTTTGATTTCTAGGTGGAAGATATTGTGGATTTTCTTGTGAGAGGAATTAGGGTTTTTTCTAATCAACTCCTCATTTGAATAAGTTTACCTTGAACATCGAATGGAAACCACTTTTCGATAATAGTTGAATGTTTTTCGGATTGCAGAGCCTCATGCTGATTTGTAAATTGCGATCAATAAAAGTATCGATACATATTCAAGCAATTCAAACTAAGGAAAAACGATTTTCGTTAATTTTACCTTGAAATTGTCTGCACTGTCGCCGGCGAGCTTAAGTATTAACTTAGCATTGCTTGTAGTGTAGTAGATCAGGCAGAATAGGTTCAACTTGATCATTTTTCATTGTCTTGAGTTTTATTTTCACTATTATGCTTGGGCTATTTTATTTCTTTTGCATGATGTCATTTAAATACATTTGTATATTTAAAATTATCACGCAGAAGGCTTTTAAAAAACAAATATAAAGGTCGTATTACAGAATTAGTTAGCTAAATTTACATATTTAAATTAATAGCAAATGGAAACCATGTTTGCATTTAATTTCCATATTAGAGAGGAGAAACTCTTCAACATGCAAATGAAGCGAATAAGTAGACATCTGGAACAGAAGATACATTCACTTCTCATCTAAAACACGTGTAATATTCATTTTGGAAGAAAAGTGTTTATTATGTCTCACCCAAGTCTGTCTGATTCAATTTCTTGGGGAATCACAGGAAAACGCAGCCTTATATGGCAATGACTTTTAAATAAAGATATCTCAGAAATATGCAACAATCTGATGTTGAATGTTGAAAGTTGTAAGACGGGTCAATTTTACAGAAGGAGTACAAAGAAGCATTTGTTTCTTCAATGCGAATACTGAAGTACTATGCGAATATCTTATGACCCCACAAATTTATCATGTTTAATGAAGTAACTGTAATCGAAACTTTAGTCGGATAAAGTATGATTGTATTGTGTGTTTATGCCCGATGCCTACAACATTTTCAAATGAGGCACGCCCCAAACACGACAGGAGATGAGAGAAGTTAAAATATCAAAAATGAACTTATAGACAGACATAAACATTGTAACAGTATGCTTATGGATAGACGAGTGTCCAATTTAAAGCCTAGCAATGGAACCATGTAACATTAAAATAATATTAGAATAATAACCACAACAATACCAAAAAAAATGTACAGACAACTATATTTATACTTTAAAGAAACAAGACTCATTGTTATTTAGTAGATGAGTCTTTTTCTGACTGCATTCCTAAGATTGAAGGCAGGGAATCAATTGTGTTACACAAAATAGTGGTGATTCATTCTTTTTTTTTGAGGAACCCATTGAGGTTTCGATCCTCTTAAATCAGGAAAGCAGTATATGAGCCCTAGAAAACTACCACCATTACATGACAAACACAATCAAAATATTCAAGTGGTTCAGAATAACAATTGGACGCTTCATAGGAGTAAAACTATTGCTAACCGAATGGGTAGATGGTAAATATCTCGACTGACGTTACGCTTTAAAATCTTTGAGATTATCGTATAAAGGAGATTACGTATTCTCCTAATCTAACTGAATTTAAGAGTCCAATTGCTGAATAAGTATGATAGATTATAAGGATCTAACGATCCAACTACAATTCAACAAATTCGGGCTTCTCATCCAGCAGAATTATTGCTGTGGCTCGCACGAAAGGTATTACTGTAACCATGCTAGGATAAAAAATTTTCAGGTAAACAATCATATATCGTAGGCGAATAGTTAGTATGAACAGCAGGGTAAAATTATCTCATAGGATAAAAACCAAACCAAACAAAACAAAAGAAACACACGTTATTCTTAAGTTTTTTTTTTAGTTTCTTCTTTAGGATTTTTGAAATACTTTGAAATAATTTTAAGCTTGTCAAAAGAATGTTTTAATGCTATCTACTTGCAAAATTTTTTATTATTTTTTTCTGTTTAATATTTAACTTAAAAGTATTTAGTAGGAATGTAACCGTTCTGGCCATTTAAGTTTACTAATATGACATAATAAATGAAAGAGCAATAAAAGAAGGTTTAAATATGAAATTTCAGTAACTTTAATCAAAAGGTTAAAAATTAGAATTTTCTTAATTAACTCTTACAGACGTTTCACATCACTGCAATCAGAAATTAAAACTGCTATACATTGAAAATTTAAAAAATGTAAGTTAATGTAAGTTAGTAAAACATTAACATTTTTAGAAGATAGTTTAATTGTTATTTAAACAAATCCTTTTATATTTCAATGAAAAATAATTACAGAGCTCTTTGGAGATCTCGCTATCACTTTATTATAAAACAAAATGTGTATGATTGAGAGTTCAATTACATGGAGCATAATAGAAAACTTCCTTGTGAAAACAAGATAAAAAAAGTTTAACAACTCAGGATATAATTTATCATTATAGATCATATGGTGATTGAAGTGAAACTCTTGTGTTCTTGGCTTGGTTATTTTTCTAAATTATTCAGTAAATGGTTGTGGATATTTTTAAACGGGAATTTTCTCCTGATAACAATTAAAAGAAAGCTCAGAGAAGGAAAAAAATCTATTCTTTAAAATTCATAGAAATGAGGTATTAACCAAATATTTAGGAATGATGCTAATTAATTTTTATTTTTTTTTATTTTCGACACCCATTAAAAAATGAATTTATAAATTCGTATCTAAAATTAAAATCCGATAGATAGATAGATAGATAGATAGATAGATAGATAGATAACTGAGGACAAACTACACAAACTTATCAATATTTAGAATTTTCATGGATTTGATAAAATTAGATAAAATAAAAATGATATTAAAATGAAAATTTCATATAGTAAATTTAATGAATTTCTTCCTTATTGTTAACTGTAGTATCTTCTCTTGCACATAACTGCAACTTGAAAATTAATCTAATTAAAGCTATTAGAAATCTAATTTAAGTTCGTTCGGCCTTAAGATCGGGCACGAACCCTGATGCCACTTTACAAAGGCTTGGATGACTCTTAAGGCCCAAAAAAACAGTAATATTCCTAGAAAAATCTTGAGATTCTTTCGGAAATTCAAACACTAGGTGTCAACAACTAAATTGGAGCATTCTTTATATTGTCGGATATAAGTAATGCATAAAATTATGCTGTGCAGATATAAGGCAGATGTAATGCTTAGCTATCCATTGCGTATTGATGAAGCATAATAATTGGGGGGGGGCTCATTTTTGAGGTTTGCTGGTAGATACCACAATAATCATCCTTATGTTTTAACTTGGATTATGTATAAGTATCATATCAAATTTTCAGGACATATCACCAGTAATTTCAGCTTGGGGTAGAAAATTAAAGATGAAAATAATCTTGCTTGGCTTTTATGACGAACTGTAACAAACTTAAATAAATTAATCCTGCAGGTTTACCAAGTACAAACGGATAAACAAAGGAAAAAATATTCAAGTTCAACAGTAAGAATTTATATTCTCAATGAAGTGTTAGGAAGCCGAAGAGTAAAGAAAGAATATGCTCTGGTATCCAATGCCTAGGGATACCAAGAAAACAGCGAGAGGTCACTTTTGAGGGATTTAAGGGCTGTGGAGACCAAACTACTCAAGCTCAAAGTTTAAGTTGGATTATAAATAATCACGAATTTAATAGGAACTCAGTTTAGTGGTTATAGGGGGAGATTTCAGGGGTAATCTTTAATGATTGATGGGAGGATATAGACAACTGTAATCTGCTCGTGTTTTGAAGTTGGATCATAAATAAATAACGTAGCAAATTTTAAGTAAAAAGTCCAACCATTTATCGAAACGCACCTATAAAGAGAATGCATAGAATTAAATAAAAAAAGATAAAAAAATGTTCAGTTTGAAATGTAAGACTTCAAATGGTTCGCATCCTCATTTCAATTAAAACTAAAGGAAAGACAAAATGAAATTGCTAATGAAAATAAAGAGAAACGAATAATACAACCGCGATGAAACCAAAGATAAGAAAGAATGATGTTTTTTTTTGAAAGAAACATATCACTATAATGAGAAATCCGAAATATTCTTATTACTGTTATATAGGAACGCCTTAACATAGAATTTTATTTCTTCTGAATTTTTCTGTGTATAATCTGAAAATACTATTACGTATACTTTCATTTCAACGAATAGTTAAATCTAAATCTAAAGCTTAGATCTTATAAAAAAACGATAACAAAATGATAAAGCTTTTCATAACTTAATATATAAACTACATAAATAACATAACTCAATAACATATAAATGCATAATGGTAATTATATAATAGCAGTAGTACCATCTATATACACTCACTTCCAAAAGTTAAGCACGGAGCGGTAAAATGCGAAAAAACGGACAAGTACTGCTTTGATTGACATGAAATGCTGCAAGTAGCTCTATGTTTATTCATGAAACAAAACAAAGAATTACATACAGAGATAAACAAAATATTGAATTTTCATAAATTATAAGATGGCGTCATATTTACGTGATTAACAAAATGATGTTTAAATTCAAAACAAACAATAAAAACCGACATTAACAGGGTATGGGAGCACCCCTCACTTGCATACAAAGTTTACAGCGTATGATCATGCTTGTTACGAGGTGATCAATCACCGCAGAGTCCAGTAATTGCCATTCCTCCTGTAGGGCAGTTTCTAAAGTTCTAAGAGTGGTTGGAGTGGGAAACGTCGACATACAGCACGGCCGAGGGCATCCCAAAGATTTTCAATTGGATTAAGGTCCGACGAGTAAGCCGGCCACTCCAAACGCGCAATCCCCTCACTCTCCAGAAAGTCGTCAAAGATGGCAGCTCTACTGGGATGCACATTATCGTCCATTAAAACGAAAGGACCAACTGCTGCAGCGTACAGTTTTACAATGGGGGTCTAGGACTTCATCTCGATACCGTACAGCCGTCATAGAACCTCGCCCGTAGATGTGCAGGTCGGTGCGATATCCCAATGAAATCCCTGCCGAGACCATGATGCTTTCACCGCGGAATGCGTGATGTTCGGTCATGTTCTGGGGCCGATTGCGTATGCCTTGTTCCCTCCAGACCCTTACACAATTATCATCGGATTGTAGGGCAAATCAGGACACCTCTGGGAACATCACGTTACCCCAGTCAGACGTAGTCCAATTCACATGCTGGCGGCACCACTGTAATCGTGCCCCTCTGGATTGGACGGATAAAGGAATACAAACTTGTGATACCCGGGCGTACAGACGATTCATGTGTATCCTTCGACGAACAGTAGTGGCAGATATCGTCTTACCAATGGCCGCTACAACCATAGATGTCACACATATGGAGGTCGATCTTCGATTCCGCTTGGCTATAACAGCAATATATCGATCTTCCGCGGGGGTCGTAACCCTTGGACGACCTGCTACAGACAACTGTTTGGCTGGTTTTGAATTGTTTCCATAATCGTGAAATGACGGAATGATGAACGCCGAAGAAACGAGCAACATCTGTTATAGACTGTCCTGCTTCAATGCGTCCGACAGCCCGACAGCGCTCAGAATCTTCCATTCGCCTTCTGGAAGCCATAGAAACACGTCTAGCTTGAAAGCAAATCGTACGAATGTTCTAAACACCTTTCATCAACACTTACGTGCAACTCCTGTCACCCTTCACAATGTAGGCTTCTTATACGACTGCCTGTTTTGCATATTTCTAGACGCGAAACCGTGATTGGCTGTTACTTATATAATTTGCATACTTCCTTCTATCTTCGCAGCAAATTTCTTTAATTCAGATCTCTTACGGAAATAACATTTTTCCTCTCCGTGCTTAACTTTTGGAAGTGAGTGTACTAAACACGAATCTCACGGTACTCTATGATCTTATTAGACTAAATTACTGATTATTGATAATATTCTGATGGAGAAAAAGTCCCATTTAATTGATCAACTAGTTAAAGTTGTGAACTTTAAACCTAAATTATAAAAATAATAATGGTACTAATATGATTAGCCGTTAATCAACAGGATTGGAAAAATCTCTAATTTTCAAGTATTTGGCTAATCAGTTTAAAGGGATCTAGTTGACGATGCTCAGCTGGAGGCCAAACCTTGCCAGAGGCTTTATATTTAAATCAGACATAGTTGACCGTTGAATGTAGACAAAGTTCCCTGAAATTTTCAGAGTTTCAAAATTCCTATTATTGATGAAAATAGCTAAATGAATTGAATTGCTAAATTTGAACATATAAATGTAAGTTTTTTTCAATTATATTTTGAATTTAATGGAAGGAAACCTGTATTTGATAATTGCATGATTTTTAAATAAAAACACTACCACACCAGAGAAGTTTTTCATTCAGTCATCATTTAAATATTATATCGATAAGTCAAAATTCATGTTTTCTATTTCCTGTAAACATTTATCAGAACAATGACTATTAAAATATATCAATCCAGTTGAAGTAGAAATTGCATTGTTTATTCTTAACTTAATACCGCCAACATGTTTCAAGACAACGAACATTTTCAAGACTTAGCATTCAAAATAAGAAGAATTGCATTGGAAAAAAAATACCACTTTGTTTACTAAAGAATACTTTTAACATGATAAATTTATATAATATAATATATTATTAAGCATCATAAGCATCTTGAACTGTTGTTGAACAAGAATAGCATTTCTAAAAACACCGTAAAACCGTCACATTATTTAAAAATTTTACAATTTCAGGAATTCCTTCTTTTCTATTAAGTAAATTATTAAGAAATTTCTTTATTAATTACGCCTCCTTAAAGTTCAAATTTTCTCTAGAACTAGAAATACCTAAATTTTAAGGGGGCGTCCATTAATTACGTGAGCTCAAAATGGGGGGGAGGGGTCCGGCAAAATCTCACCAAATCTCATTTAAAGGGAGGGGGGGGGGTCAATGAAAATCTCACGACAACTTTTGAATTCAGAGAATATACATATTATAACAGAGTTTTTGACTTTTTGATCTTTTTGAAATCTCACGTGAGGGGAGGGGTGGTCCCACCACATCTTACCAAATCTCACCAAGGGGAGGGGGGGGGGCAAATTTTTTAAAAGCACTTCACATAATTAATGGTCACCCCCTAATATTTTTTTAGAAATGCTATTCTTTTTCAACAGTAGTTCAAGATGTTTGTAATGCTGAATAATATATTATATTCAAATAACTTTATCGTTTATTTACTTTTATAACTTTTAAGTTAATAATAACTTTAACTTTATATTTCAATCTCAATGATAGTCTGTTAAATGCCTACAAAGTTGGCTAGATAACTGAATATAAATACACGAAATAGATAGCACTTACCGAAATAGTCCACTGTGGAATCGTTCGTCAATGCTTTTCTTCAACAGAGAGTAAATCAGACTTTCTATAGAAAGTTCTAGAAATGTACAGTAATGCAATGGCAGAAGCAATTAATCTTCTAGAACACTAATATGCAACCAATTATGGCGTTTGGAGTATTTTCATGGAGCATTTCCATAACGTTTTATGTATCTTATATAGTGGGTATTAATGTTAAGGAAAAATCAAAAGTACTAGATCTTAAGTAAAAAAGTAAATCAAACGGTATTTAAAGACTCTCTAATATGGAATACATTTATGTTACTTGCTGAGCCCGATAGCTCAGAGGTGATACCACTGGACTGCTTGATGGTGGATGCAGGTTCAACCCCCTGCGAGAATCGGAAGTGTCCTAAGGTTATTTCTTCTCCAGACGAGCTCTAGGGTTCACCCAGCCACCTGTAAAATGGAGACCTGGATTCTTTCTTTATAATAGTTTTAGGATTAAACCTAACTTTCTTCCCCCAGCACTTTTTAGTGCTGGATTTAGTGGAATACCATGACGATACAGGCGGCGACTAACGATTGGTTAGAGGAACGTCGAGCCTGTATCTTCGGCACACGCATGAGTCAACAGCCACTAGTGGAAATGTCACAATTTACATATTTATTGCTATAAATAAAATATATATAATCAAATAAAATGGTTTCAATATAATCAGCAAAATTTCATAGTATTGTTGTTAACAATCGCTAAGTTTAAGTTTAGGCTAATGCATGTTATAATAGCTGTAAATTTCTTGAAACGTTATCAAAAAATAAATGTATACTTATCTTTAAAGACATTTTGCAGGTATTAACTCAATAGCGTATCTTTTGTAATATACACTCATGGACAAAAAAATTAGCGCACCAAGAAGGAGTCGTCAAAATGAAATGAAAATTTACATACGTAATGACTACTTTGATATAAGTAAATGATTAGAAAATCAAAGAAAAAGGATAATTTATTTCAGAGAAAAAGGCAAAAGAACTCGTCGTTCCAAATGATCCCAGATATGCTCGATTGGAGACAAATCTGGGGATCGGGCAGGCCAAGGAAGGGTAGTAACAGTGCGGAGACAGTCTTGTGACACCCTTGCCGTATGAGGCCGAGCATTGTCTTGTTGAAAAATGGCTCCTGGGAGCCGTTGCATGAGTGGCAACACATGTGGTTGCAGGATTTCATGAACATCCGCTGGGCTGTCATGGTGCCACGGAACAATACTAGGGGTGACCGTGTATTGTAGGCAATGGCACCCCATACCATCACACCAGCTGTGGGAGCAGTGTGTCGCTGTACAGCAAAGGCAGGATTGAAGCGTTCACCACGGGCTCTCCACACACGAACACGATTGTCATCACTGCCGAGATTGAATCTGGATTCGTCGCTAAAGACGACCTGGTTCCATTCCGCTGCAGTCCAGTTTCCTCGTGCACGGCAAAACTCGAAACGGAGGCGTCGATGGGTGGGCGTCAAGAAAGCACACGTAATGGGCGCCGCCATACCAACTTTCCTTCAGCCAGGCGCCTTCGTATGGTTCGAGAAGACACAGCGGCCCCCAGTGAAGGTGCTACCTGTGCCTGGATGGCGGCCGATGAAGCAGTTGGCTGTACGCGTGCATTTCTGACTATGTGGCGATCTTCTCGACGACTGGTCTGTCGAGGGCGTCCTGAGCCTGGTCTTCGTGTACATGACATCTCTCGGGTGCACTGGTCCCAACACCTCCTCACAACACAATCAGAGCGGCCTAATTGACGAGCTACTCGCCTAGCTGACCATCCAGCTTCCATCATCCCGACGATTCTCCGTCTCTCAAACTGCGACAACTGCGTATACTGTCTTTGAACACGGCGTAATGGCATGTCTACCTCAGCTCTTCCTCTGTAAATGATTCAGCACACTCAAACAAGCTTTGGTTACCTGTTTTATACTCCACAGAGTACGATGTTCAACGCCCTCTACCGGCTATACGTAATGCGCAATCACGCTGCATTTCTAATCATTTTCATATCTCCCCGACATGTACCTTCACTGCAAGTTTCGTTACGATCCCGCAATTATTTCTTGGTGCGCTAATTTTTTTGTCCATGAGTATATTTTAGTATTCATTTTAAAAGAGAAAAGAATGATAATTTTTTTAATTAACAAATTTTCATTTTTATTCTTGTAATTGCAATAAAATGTCATTCTTGTAGGAGATAATTTAGCTTTAAATCTTCTAAGTATATAGTACGATAAACGATTTCAAATTGTTTGTTAAAAGTTTTCATTGAAATTAAAATTTAATGAAATATCATTTTATTAAATTTCAATTAATTAAAAAATAAATATTAATTCTATCATTGAAACATTATTCTTTAAGATTAAAGTATTTCCATTGAATTGGTAAAGCCAATTTCACATTCTGAAAGAGGTCAAATGATTGAAATAAATCGACCAAAATATTACGAAATTTCGTCTTAAACTCTTGGCATGAAAAGAAATTAGCAAGATGAAACAGCAGGATTTGGGCTCGGAACGAGCAATGGCAAAGGGATGAAATCTGGTGAAAAGGATGAAGAGGATGGGATGCATGGAAGATGAAAGAAAAAAAAAATAAACAGTTCAGAGGCAAAATGAAAAAGGAATATGAAAAAAAAAAAAGTATTCATGAAACTTTTGGTCTCTGAGATTCTAATTTCCGCAGGTCCCTGCCCTTATCTTAATAAGAGGAAATTTCTTTTTCTCTGATCGCCTCCTCCCCTCCCCTTCAATTGGAATGCACCGGACCCAAGATAGAGCGCACGCAGTGCAGCATCTCGTGCGAAGCGCCGTCAACGGAGAGTGGGCGCGTTTGGCGGTGGTCCGAGAGACTGAGCTCCGATGCCAAGCCCAATCCAATTTAGCTGCAGCATCTGATTTGCCACGGAGCTGCTCGAACATGCGCACACGAATACCAGTCCCGTCGTTTTGAGCAGACAACACGGCACGAGCCGGGCGGAATGGTCGGCGCTCCTTGGGCCCGCGCGGCAGCCGTGCACACCCGATGAGCCAGCCCCGGTCCCCGACCCGCGGCGGGCCCCCACATGCAAAAGGCCGGGCTTAGGCACGCAGCGGGAGCATGGAGGTGCATGGGGACAGGAGCGCCGTGGAGATACGAGCCCTCATTTGCAGCCTCGTCTTCCTATGTCTTCCACATGGTAAGTGATGCTGAGTTATCCTTTCATCTTCTTCTCCTCTTCATCTGTTAATTTTGACGTTTTCATGTTTCCAACTTCTTAAGCAGAACCTTTATCAAAAAGTGCTTTCACCTTTTGTAGCCTATCAAAAAAAATCCTTTTGTGGTATTTTTTTAAACCCTTTCGCAATCATTATCATCAACATGATCATCAGCATCTCCATCCTTTCTCTTTCTTCCTCATCCGATTTCAGGAGCAACTCTTCCCCGCCGATGCTGAAGTCGACATGTGCGGATCGGTCGTATTCTCGGCTTCGCAGGTGATGCCAGGCGACGCGCGGAATCCGTAAGGAGGCGGTCGGTCCGGGTGTAGCCTGGCACCACCGGCGCGTCGCACTCCGAGCGGCATCATCAGGACAATTACCGAAGACAACATGATCAGAAGTCATCAATAGACAGGAAGAAGGAGCAAAATATCAAAATTTGTGTTTGCTGAGTGTTAAAAGGTTCTGCTTAAAATTTAATCTGTGAAATATCTGTATCTGATCATGGCGTAATGCTTTAAAGTAGTACTGGATCATAGATTTATATTTTTTTTTGTCTTTATTAGAACAAAATTCTAGTTAAACAGTAGAATTTCGAACAATTACAAGTAGTACAACCGGAAAATATAAAAAAAATCAGAAATTGGATATTCTGTAACTGTCAGACATTAGCTTCTCTTTGACTACTGCAAACAAAAGGTTAAAAAATTGATATCAGAAATTATCAATTCCTTGTAAAATATGAAAAGAATGACAGAAACCGTTTTAAAGTGAACCCTGTTAAGGTCCATCAGATTTAAAAATTAGAGAATTGCCATTATATTATTAAAGAATGGGTATTCTAAAGCAGATTCACAGGTATTTCACAAGTCATGTAAAAATTTGTAGGAATATTGGAGTATAAATTAAATACATGATTTGACATTAAAAATTGTTTTCTAGTATGCTATGTTTAGTTTCTGAGTCAAAGCGAATTTAATTTTATCATAAAATCCAAAGTAAATGTCACTAGTAATAACAAAATGACAAGTGTGTTAATTTATGTAATAAAGAATACAGCAAAATAAAGAATTAGATAAGTTTTTATGGCTTTGGGAAGTTGACTACAAATTTGGAATCTCACTAAAATAGTAGTATTTGTCTTTTAGAATGATTTTTTTTCTTTTGTAATTAGATTCATGAACAGCCATTAAAGATCATTTACATTTTTCGATGTTGCTTCTGTTGTTTGACACCATTTTTTCGTCTAATCCACTTCCTCATCTAATTTAAGGCTTGTTTATTTTCGTAATTCCTTTAAGGGATGATGAAGATTTGAAGACAATAAAACAGTGACATCTAATTAGCAAATCATGAAATATTGAAGATTCAGACGGGTTTTAACAACAACGACCAATCAAAATGGCGTCAACACAACATTACCTTGAGATTGTTCGACTCACAAATCTTGTTTTGAGCCGTCGATTCAGTTAAGATAAATGATATGACAATTTCATTTAACAACAAGTTGTTATATTGGGTAGAAATGATCGGAGCTTCTTATTTTTAAGTACGGAAATCTTAATTAAAAATGTAGTCAATCAAGCAGTTTTTGTAAATTGAGCGAAGGAATAAAAATTGTTCTATCTCTGTTAAACCAGAATGTTTACATAATTTGATTTTGAAATCGTAAATATTTTCAAGGTTTCTGATATAAATAAAAATATAGTTAAGTTTCAAAAGTAATAATACTGTAGATCTTTGCCCATTTGACTTCCCCTGGTGTAAGTAATCGCTTTGTTTACATTTGGATCTTAGAATTGAGTCAGTTTTTTCCGGGCAACATTCCACTGAAAAATATGTTCCTCCAAGCCATTTTCATTGGAATTAGTCGTGTGTGTAGCCAAAGTTCTCTTAGCAGAATTAAGAATGTCAAAACACTTAAACAGTTTTGCTGATGAGTCAATTTACTTCAACGTGACGTATATTATATCATAATATCTATAAAATAATTTAAAGTTCTTAGATTTATCATTCCCTGTTTCTAAAAATGACTTAATTTATTTATACATCTGATTTTATTTCGCAGAAGGCAATGTATTGATAAAAATATTAAGATTGATTTTATTTTTGTAGATACATTTGAATTTGAACTATTTTTTTGGAATAACAAAAATAGCTATATATATTGAGAGTAGATGGACATTTATTAAGTTAATTAAAATTGTGGAAAAGGAAACCATGATTACTGCAAAATTAGAATACTAGAGAAAAATATTTACTTCAAAATATCACAATCGTTGACAAATGAACTCCAGAAACTGTTGTTTTTCTAACAATATCTATATAATGAATGTTTTGTTTACTGCATAATAATCAATAGAGATATACAGAAATCCATTGAGTTGATACAATAAATGGAGTGTCTTCTTATGTAATTCAAATTCTGAAGTTAACTTTTCGCTGACCACAGGTAAAGTTCCTGGAACAGCAACATTTCTTTTTCTTTAATTTAAAATTAGAAAGCTATAAGTAAATCAGCTGAAAAACCTAAAACAAGAAGAAATAAAAATCTACTACATACAAATAAAAATATTTTTCAGGGTGATTCATAACTGGAATATAAGATACTATTAGATTACACTAACAAATAAATATATACAACTTAAAGAAAAAGTTGTTAAAGGTTATTTCTTTACATTTTCTAAAATTAAATAACTGGCTTGTCTTCGATCTCAAAGATGTACCTCACAAGATACAGAAAGGGCGTTACAAAAAACTCGTCGAGATCTTGATTCAGCAAGATTTTCAAGTTAATTCTATATACTTAACATCAAGAAAATGATACAAGTTATACAGAAATGATAGCAACCTTTCTCAAGGCATTTCTTTCATAAAAGATGTTTTGTTGCTTTTTCAAATAGGCTTGATTAAGAGAAAAGCATTAACTAAACATTTGAACTGACTCCTAATTGTTGAAGCATTTTGTATAAATCAAATGACTAGCCTTACTAAAAACAAAGTCTGTATTTGGAATGCAAAGGATAAATAAAAATAAAGCCTTATCTTTCCTTAGATAACAGAAATAGCTAAAAAAAAAATGTTGGTAAATTTTTTAACTTAGGTTTTAAAAGGAATGTTTTAAGCACCAAACATAAAGCATGATTTCCCAAATAGCTTACACAAATTTCTAAATGAGCTTAGTAGTTTAGATATTAAGAAAAAATAGAAATTTAATCATTAAAATCTGGAATTTTTATAAAGAATGTTTAAAAGTCATAATTTTTAATGAAAGATGTCAAATGCTATTGTTTGTTTTTTATTGCAATAACCTTTCAAAGTATGAGGTAACAATAGCTACATAAAACACTGATAGCAACAGTAATTAAAAATTAGAACAATATTATTAAGTTAAAATGAGGGGATTTTTGTCATTGACAATTGAAAAAAAAACACTAGGTTTTATTATAAACGAATATTGATAGTACAAACTAACTTACCTAGAAAAAATTTCAGAACCAGATAATTACACCTGATTTTTTTTTTCGCCTGGCGTTAATGATATTGGATCTCGAACACCTCCATTGCGAATGGCTCTTTTAAAATCGCTGTCTGCCTGCGAGGCTTCTTTCCTTAGTGACGACGGAGTTGGGAATGTTCCCCGGAATCTGCTGCCATTGAGCCGCAGAGGTGTGAAGGAATCCGAGCACATCTGCGTTCCGAAGCAAGGACGACAGCAACAGAAGGATAACACTTTTGTCACCAGTTTCATAAATTTCACTGACATAAGCTCGAAGACCAAACTTTGCTGCCTTCATCTAAATTACGATATGAGATAGTTGATAAATTTTAACAGACTAAGGACAAGCGATTTGGTTAAAGAACTGCAAAAGATGAGTTATTTTTATAAATCATAAGTTAAATATCGACTTTCCGACGATTACAACTTCCAGAAAATACTTTATTCACTTTAAAAGGACACAATATCAACTTTTGAAATTATCGTTTCACTTAATTAACTAATAATTATTAAAATTCTAATTTGTAATTGATATAATAATAATTAAATGTATCTCAAAGGAACATTCTCCCCAAAAAATTAATGTTTTAATTTCATTAGAAAGTGTTCTTTTTCTAATTACTTTTTATTTATTGTTCTAAAACATATCTATTGCTCTCAATGTTAAAATCTGAGATTCATATAATCATCTAAATTTTATTTTTCTGTAATTCTTTTATTTATGTTGAAATTGAGAGTATACACAAACAGAAACATTGTTTCTCTACAAACAGATCCAAATTGCATTATATTTATAAGGAGTCGTTTGGATATACGGAAAGACCGTTTCTTTCTTTGAATAAATTGAGGTAAAACTGTTCACCAATGACAGTATTTTTAGAATTCACGTGGAGATTGAAGAAGCGACGCCATTTCTTCCTTTGGGTAGCTGATGTCAAGAAAGAATATGTTGATCTTGAACGTAGTGTCAAACTGAATGATAAGCCTTCCACGCTCACAAATGTTTTTTCCTTCTCCGGATGTTGGAGCGGACAGACAGTGAGGCGATGTGATATCACTAAAGGAGGAATATCTTAGATTACACCGCATATCTCTTGGGAGCGGATGTTGCCCTGGGAAGACGGGTTATTGATGAGTCTAGTGTTACACCATTGGTTAATCTCAATTTTTCACTTTTCTTCTGTTCAGATTTTTTTAGTACTTGAAGGATTACAATTGTATAGTTTTTCTAGAAGAAATATTAAGTTGAGATTGTTTCAAGTAAATAGAAATTGGAGACAGTCGAATGGCTGTAGACGCGCAGTCTGGAGGTCGCAGCGATATGATGTTTCTTTCGTAGCTCTTGACAGTCCAAAGACGAGCCACCCTCAACTCTATACAGCCTGCGGGTAACCCAACAATCTTCCGCAATATTACTCCCAAGTATGCGATGCATTTTGGACTCCTGATGACCTTCGTCTATTCCAAAGATGATATGAACTACAACTGCCTAGGGGTAGAATACTCAAACTTTTATATAAAACTTGACTTTCTTGTGCTTTATTTATAATTTAATTTCAACCATAAACTGATATACTCCTTAAAAAGGAGTTAATTAATGATGTAAATTTTAATTTTTGATAAATCTTTTGAATTCGACTTCATAATTTAAAAAAGATAGAGAAATCAATTTAAAAATATTACGATACTTATTTCGAATATTTATTAATTACTAGTATAAATATGTACCTTAATTCTGATGTCTTATCATGAATCTTGCCTCTCAAAAGATTACACTGTGATAAATCATAAATTTTATCCTTTGTCAACTAGTAGACAGTTTAAATTCACTGTAGTTAGTCTAAAAATCATCGTTAGAAAGATGTTTAGTTTCTCTAAATATCTTTAAAACTTAATCCTCCCAAAAAAATACAATCTCCGTTTTTTTTTTTTCCAAAGGATTGTCCAATTTGTATGTAAAAGTTGAAATTCTGAAAGAAAATGAACAAGAATTCTGTGTTAGATTTAGAAATCCACAATCTCTTCTTGTACAAAATGGGATGTACAACATGAACATCACATACTTTCATATTTTCATTTTAAATTCTTGATTTTTAATTTTCACTAGTTGACTAAATTTTGTATGATAAAATACTTTCATAAATATTCCATTAACGAATTATTTCTTTATCGAAAAATAAACCTTAAGCTAGTATGAAAGTAAGTAATATATTTTCAATATTAAAATAAATTTAAACATGTTGCTTATTTACTGTAAAAAAACAAAACAATACATATTGAGAAATAAGACAAGAGGACTGCTAATTTATTATAGAAATCTTTATCAGACCAGATAGAGGGCAGAGTGAAAGCGGGAAAGGGAACATATTCGGCAATGCACAGCTGTAATCATGTAAAGATTAAAAACCATTCATTTAGTATCATTCATTTTAATTTGAATTTTCGCATTTTTTAAATTCATTTTTATATAATGATAATAGTTGATTTTAAATAGTCCACAAAAAAGTTCAAAAATAGTTCACTATTCTGTTACCCCAGCTCTGTTAGCAAATCAATTCCAATTATTTTGTAACTAATTATTTTCATTTAATTGCTAAACGAGTCTTCTTTTCTCTTGTTGGAAAGCGCAATAGAACTGCTTTTTTTCAATAGATTTCCTTATGTTTGTCTAAAGAAACAGTAGGCGTCGGAGAACAACTGAATTAGTCTTTTGTTCAGACTTCATTTTTTTATTCTTTCCAAATTAGATTTAATTTTATTCTGCTTTGGTATATCTCATATTTTTTCGTGACTTGTCGCAAGATAGATTGAAATTAATTTTTGGTGTATTTTTAGGTATTTTATATCTATTAAAGCGACCTATTCTATTCCTAAAACAAACAATGATAAACAATGAGTTTATTTAAAAAAAAAATAGAAAACTTAAGACAGACAAATGATAACACTTAATCTGGTTATAAGAACAAATTTTTATTTATATTAACTATTTAAGAAAGATAGCGGAGCTGCTCATATATGTTATATTTATAACAATATATTCCGAATATTTCTCCTCTTCCATCACTTGACCAATCGCTTGATTTTTAACATGTAAGCGAGGATAAGTAATGATGAACGATCACTAGACATGCATGTTATCAATATTCCTTCATTGTTAAAGTTCTTTGTTCCAGTTTAATTCCGATATTTAATTCCGCAATTATTAATTAAGTACCTGAAATTTAAAAATGTTTACTTTCTTTAGAATTTTTAACACGGAAAGTTTAACAAGTTAAGCAAACTTAACATGAAGTTGCAAATGTCGATTCCGTTGTCAAAAACAACATTGCACCGTGCGCGCGCTAAAAGACTTTCAAACATTTAATCATAAGCAGAAATTGGACTCACCTAATATGTCATTTTCACGTGTCAAAACAAGAATTACGTACAGATCCTGTATTACCTCACAAAGATATTGCTTAATCACAAATCTGAACCCGAAAAGAGAGATTAAACAACAGATAATAATATTGCGACTTAAATAATAAATAAAAGAACAATATTATATGAACATTACTGATGATATTAATGAAAAGCAGAAATAATTGAAATTTCAGTGAAGTTAATCACGGGACATGAAATTGAATCAAATTGAATTAAAGTTGAATTATGTTTGAAAACAATACCTATATCCTTTTTTATTTGTGCAACGTTAGGGTTTGTGGAAGAAATTTAAGTTTTTCACCTTTTAAAACATCAATAAAACGAATATTGCGTAGATGCAACATGAGGCATTCTACGGATATAACATCTCCTTTTTAATGTAGAAATTTTTTTATTTTTATTTTATTTAATGCGTCATTAAAATTTGTTATACATGATATATCTAGTTTATCGTGAAGCTGGAGTTGTAAGGTAAAAAATCTTATGCTTACAAGTCTTTTCTTATAAGATGCTTATTTTTCTTTTTCTTTTGTTTTTGCCGAGATATCTAAGATTTGTGAAGGTTAAGGTGAACAACATCGTTTGCTATAAAAATCCAGTGGCACAAAGAGAATTTAAAATACGATGTTGTTTTGACGGGTATTTCCAAAGGGAATGTATGTTAGTTTCGTAAGCTCAACTTAAATTCACTTGAATTCTATATTTGTTAGGCTTCAAAAAAAAAAAAGAAATGGAATGAATATATTAATTTTTTATCACAAAGGAATATATTAGTTTTCTTATCATTTTTGGAATCACAAATACGAATTATGTTCTTTTAGATTAGTTTCGACAAAGATCACGTGATGCAGGTTCATACTTATTTTTTATTTCTACTGTTATTATTACTGAAGGATGTTGTAAAGGTTTATTTTTAAACATATAAAAAAATAATTACTGGTATAAAAAATGTATTCTGAGTATTAGAACGTTAGTTTATTATGAACAGTAATAATATTAAAGATGATTAAAAGAAGATGTGACTTTTGATTTTTTTTTAAATTATAATAATATTGATATATTTTGCTATTCTTATACTTAGTCTAATATAAAGTAACGAATGAAATTATCAAAAAGAAATTGAACAATTTAGAAATATCAGAATTTTTATTCTAATCAAATAAATCCAAGTAACATGAATTAATATTAATAGTTCTTATGTTAAAGCTTTAGATTCATTAATTGTTAAGGTCATTTTCTTTTCAACTCTATACTTACATTTTATCTGTAACATTTTGACTGTAGTTTAAAACTTTAATGTTTTGTAAATAACATCATGAAGTTGAATAATGACAAGACATTGATTCTGAAAGGAAATTCAATTTCAAAATAATTCAAATTCAAATAATGATTCAAATAATGAATCCGATTTTAAAGTTGAGTTCAAACTTATAAATCTATATATTGCTGTAAGTTTATGTGATAAGAGAACATTCTTCCAAATACAGGTGTTGGATTCTACGTATTTCTTGATCACTCAGACAATTTAAATTCTAAGGATTTTGGGTACAAAATGAAGGCAGAAGTCTAACAGTAATGGTACACGATAGACACCACCTATCAAAGATAACATTTTTTTAAAATTAATTACTCTTTCATATTTGGAATGCTTTGTTATTTATAATATTTCGTTTTCTTATGAAAAAGCGTCACAGATAATATGAATTCAATTATTTACAATTTTCGGTGATTTTAATTATCCTTCGAAAGTTTAGAAAAATGAGAAATAAAACAAATATAAACAAAACAGTAATAAAATTGGTGATTTATAAAAAATTTGAACTAAATAAAATATGAAAAATTTAATTTTTTGAAAATATTTAAATAATTTGAAGTTAATACAAATTCAAAAGTACCGCTAAAATAAATTAAAATAAACTGCAGAATAGAATTAATTTAGGCTAAAAATATTTTATTTCAATTTGACTGAAAATATCAATATCTAAAATATTTAACTAAGTCTACATCAATGCTTATTTTTTTTTAATTTTTTTTTTGCATTTTGATGAATATCGTGTGTGATTTAAAATCTTCGATTTATGTATTAGGCATTATGTTAAGTAGAAGAAATAAATACATTAAATAACGAACAAAGATTAACATTTCATAATAAATAGCTTTCAGTGTTTATCACAGATATAATCATAATATTCTGTGTATATAAAATAAATAATGTATTTGTGTTTTAAGTATTGTTCAATCAAATCAACGAGCAGAATCGGCTATACAAGTTTTAGCTCGATGTTGACAGATAGATATAATGAAACAGCCTATCAAATATCTATATACAACTGACAAAGTTATACAGCCGCCAAATTCTGTCATTTAAAAAAAAAATCGAAATTATCATACCATTGTTTTTTTTTACAAAAAATGGATAAAGATAAACAATTAGTAGTATTAATATGGATTCAAAGCAACAGCAATGTCAATTCGGAAGTTTAGAAGAAAATAAAAACAAAACTAAACCACAATTTTATATAATATTTGTTTAGTATTTAGTGAATGGTTTCGAAGAATTAAGAAGAATAGTCGAAGTAATATGATCCGTTCAGACACATCTAGTTGACCAATCTAATTTATTGTAAACGAAATTTGATCTTTTTATCTGTTTTCCAACGACAACGGTTTTTGTTTTTTAAAAAAGATAAAATGTATGATGCTGGAGCGATCGTAAGGAGGTCAACCTTCCCAAAACATTGTCATGCCTTCATATTCCTATTTTTTAAATTTTATATGAGATTCTATTTTTCATTTCTTCAATTCAATCAAAATAAATAAAAAGGTAGTATAAAAGAGAAAATTAAAAGATTCGAAAATTATGTTGATGGTTTCGACAATAATTTGGGCAATAGATTAAAATCTCATCTCTTTTAGATTAGAAATTAGCTTAATAACACTAGTTATTCATGTTTTTCTTATTTAATTTCCTTATTACGATATGGTTGCACTTAATTATCGTTGCTACGGTATCATATGAACTGATCCCAGGCAGGAAATTGGGGTAACTCATCACTAATATCTTTTGGCGTTTCATTGGATACAGAACAAACATCCGTCAACTTCGAAATGAACAAGGGCAATGACGTAGCCTGCTAATAAGGGATAACCTGAGGTGATTTGACTCTGCAGTAGCTGTTGTGCCGCAGCCTTCACAGTAGCTGATGAGCTTCGAAGTCTTTAGAATAAAGTGACAAAGGATTTTGGCCGTTATCTTCCAAGTTTTCACTTCATTGAATGAAACCCCCGTCAATGGCTGGAGGCTCTCACTTGCAAACTGATCTACGTAAGAGATGAGAGCACAAAAGATAGATTCCATCCCTCGGGGTAAATTCTATGAAACACCACCACCTTCAGATTGAAAGTGTTTGTGCAACTTATTTTTTAATGATAGTTGCATCAGACTTCCGAATTCAAAATTCATTGCAACGAAATCGATACAAAACATAGTAGGGTAACTACAAATACAGCAAGCAGTAGCATATTTTCTGCTATTTTTATTTTTAGCTTACAGCGTCACTATAATAAAATTGTAATCAACTATTCACTTACAATATTGAAAATTTGAAATTATAATCTCATACAGTAAAATCAAATGTAAAAGCATTGTTAATTGAATGTAAATAGTACAAATAGTCTCAGAATCAGGTTCTTGAGATAAATTTAAAACTAACAACTTATCTTGGATAGAACTAATATTACGGGTTTACGTGCACTGAATGACATTGGTAACAATAATGAAGCCATACACCTGATTAATCAAAAACAATTTATGGACATGAAATGGAATACAACGTTTCGCTGTCGAGAGACAGCCTTCTCAAGTCAAGGTGGATAGAATATTATACTTTTCTTGACTCGAATAATTAGAAAATAACTAATTTTCAGAGATAGGATTCTACGATTTAGTTCTACATATGCTTTCTTAGCATGAGTCACTTGAAAAGTCATTTTTTAACTGTTTAAAAATTTCTCGTAGATTAATCATGTGAAACATGGTAAGTTATTTGAGAACGACTATACATTGAAAAGTATGCTTTATAATTATAAATAAGAAAAGCCCAACACAGTTGAATGGAAATCTGAAATCAAAATTTATTAGAAAAAAATGATAACGGGAAATATCAATAGGGTCAAATTTGCATTCGAAAATTTTATCATTCATCGACGTAATAAACACGATTAAAAATAGCATTCTTAGGTTTTCTCTCTATTTTTATATTGAACATTAATTGGCTTTCTTCTACCGAATTCTTTCATTTGTTGTGTTTATCTAGTTTTAACAGAAGCTCATAGTTCGAAGATAATCTCAATTAAATATTGGCTAGTTACTTTCTTATTATTGGTCACTGAAGTTAAATTAAAAGCTCTGTTGATTATATGCAAACTTATTAAATTTTAAAACGAAAATATTAAATTCTTCTTTTTGAATAATGTCCTTTTTATTGAAGAATTCCTCAGTTAAAAGATAATTTAGAATTTCTTTTCTAAACTCTGTGAAATATTAAAATCGTGTTGTTTTTTTTCACATATTAATATTTTTGTGTAAGTTAGTAAATGCCCCATTTTTATTTTAATGCAGTAGTTTCTATGTTCAAAAAGTTCTTCTTTTCTTTATGGCACGAAAAACAAATAATAGTAGTTAAAAAATGAAAACCTGGAAATGAAACTGCTTTGAAATGGGATCAATCATTGAGGTTACTTGACAGCTTTGAGAGTGTAATCGCAAACAGTGTTATTTGAATTGTTAGAAAATAAGTCAATCATAAGATATATGATAAGAGATAAAAAAAATCCAGTGAAATTTAAATCAATTACTAACGAGAATGTTCTAAAAAATTTTATTAAAAACTTTTATGACAAATTTAATAAGTTTCAACAAGAATTGTTTCAATATTAATTAGATCTAAGTTTAACTATTACAGCAATTTCATCCTTATCATATTAGAAATTTAATAATATGATAATGATTAAATAAAAACAGCCGACCATAAAAAGCACATACACATTTAAAATTAATTAAAAATCATGCAACGTTTCGGATCTTCGGCCATAATTAAGGTCCCTTCTCAAGCACAGTGCCCTACCTATCAAAATCCTCCCTAGTGGGATTCGTTAACAAACTGTTTAAACGTTAACATTTTGTTAACGAATCCCTCTAGGGAGGATTTTGATAGGTAGGGTACTATGCTTGAGAAGGGACCTTAATTACGGCCGAAGGTCCGAAACGTTGCATGATTTTTAATTAATTTTAAATGTGTATGTGCTTTTTATGGTCGGCTGTTTTCACTTATATTGAATAGCACGTTAAATAATTTTATATAATATGATAATTATGTTTTTGATGTTGCAAATAACTAAAAATATGTAACTAATTTTAGTATTAAATCACATAAACATAATTTTTCCCCTTTCAGTTCAATTTCTAAGAGACTTTATTCGCTTTCTCCTATTTTTTAAAAAATAATTTCTTTTGATTTATCTTCACGCAACGATGTAAGCTTTTCAAAACCAAGCTTTGTAGTAACAAATAAAAAAAATCAAATCAAACAACAGTTACTTTTTTTTTTACTTCTATTTTTTAACCTCTCTCTCACTCTATGTATTTCAAAACATTCTAGATTTCTTGGTTCAGTTTCAGATGAAATATTGCTTGCTTTTTACATATTATGTTTTAAGTATGCTGCTCACAAAATTTATAGGATATTGCGAAATGAATATAATTCACCCAAAAAAAACACAGGCATTTGAGTTTATTTTTTAAAGAAAATCATCAGAGAAGCAAATGACACGAAAATTGAAGTTGTCTGAATATGCAAATGTGATGCAAAACGTTAATTTGCATGTTTGACCACACCATGTATAAAGAGGCTGGCGTTGCTGGGTTACCTCCACTTTCCTGAATCAACAACAAGTGGCAGAATCGTTGAGTGTCACCTGAAAATGCCTCTGCAACATGATTTACCCGAATCTGAAGCATGGAGAGTCATAGGCGTCTTGAAGCTGGCCAATCACAGATGACAGTGAAAGCAGCGGTTGGACATCACAAAGCGTGATTAGCAGACTCTGGAATCGCTTCAGAGAGACTGGCACAGTCCGAAGAAGACCAGGACAGGGCCGCGCACGGGCCACCACTGCAAGAGATGACTACTTGACGAAGGAACGGGCGAAGCAATACGACTGAGCTGCGGGGACAGTTTCTCGCTGTTACGGGACGGGTGTGTACTAAGAACGTGCCAAATCGACTCCGGTGGACTATATGCCCGGCGACCAATTGTATGCATTCCGTTAACAGCTGAACATCGCAGAACCCGCAGAAGGTGGGCTGAAATGCATGTTAGAAATGCATGTTCCTTGGGCCCGTGAAGAGTGATCCACGATTCTCTTCAGTGATGAGTCAAGATTCAGCCTACAGCCAGACAATCGTCGTGCCCTGATCTGGCGTGAACGTGGAACACGGTAGAATCCACGTTTCGTGCAAGAAAGACATTCCTTTGGTGGAGGTGGAATCATGGTGTGGGTAGGCATCAGCATTAGTGGCCGTACCGACTTCCATATTGTTAGAAATGGAATGGTGAATGCTGTAAGATATCGGGATGAAATTCTACACCCTATAGTGATACTCTGCACTGGAGCAGTTAAGGCCAACTTTCTTTTTTATGAATTATAATGCGCGCCCCATTTGTGCATTTCGTCAAAACATGCTGCAAGAGGCTGGAATCTAGCGCATGGACTGGCCATCACTTTCTCAGACCTGAATCCCATCGAACACATTGGGATGCACTAGGAAGACGTGTTGTTGCCAGTCACCAATCATCTCCCATAACCCTTCCTCAGCTGGAAGTTGCCCTGGTGCGCGAGTGGCTACGAATGCCACAGGAACTGTTAGACAATTTGATCCCCTCTCCATGCCTTATCACTGTCAAGGTGTTGTAGCAGTCTCAGTTGACCATACACCCTTTTGAACAGTCAATGTGCGACACATTTTTCACGTTAGACATGCGAATGTTAACCCCAGTCCATGTGTCACATCCTGCTCAATCCCGATAAATTCAGACAACTTCCATTTTCGTGTCATTTGCATCTCTGATATGAGAAAGCAATGTTAAGAATGTTCTTTAATAAATAAACTAAAATATATACAGATATATAAAATAAATAAATAAACTAAAATGCCTCTAATCCCTAAATTTTGTGAGCAGTGTACTTTATATTTATAACAGTTTTCAACTTAAATAAATCATTTTTAAGCTAAATATGTATTATTGATAGATATAACGTATGTAATAATATTGTATTTAAGGAATACAAATTTTTTTAAGACTAAGACTAAAATATTAATAGTTCCAAAGAGAACACATGCATTACAACGATTCATTTTTTCTTTACATTTTTGAAACTAATACTATAAACAAAAGAAATAGAAGTATAACAATTACAAGTATGAAAAAGTTAACAGTTTAAGAATTTCAGGGGAATTCATCACTGAGCTGTCCAATTTTTAAATCTTCATCTCTCAATCAGTTCCTCATTAATTCATGCATTTTTATTTTTGTGGTTATTTTTACAACTGTAACTGTTAAACACGGCTTAAAAAAATCTATCAATTGATGTATTGCCAATTAAAAGTTTAAGTAGGAAATAGTAGCAAAGCGGAGGGGACGGCAAACTGGAGCAAAGGCCCCGGGCGGCAGTTGTTAAGGGGCGGTAAAATGGGATACTGTTGTTTTTTTATTAGAAGTTTTTTTTTGGAAAGTTGGAAAGCAAGAAGCTGAGCTTAGGGATGGCATTTCGATCATTTGTCTTGGACAAATCATAAAACCTAACTACTTCACTAACAAGAAATCTTTCCAGTGAAACTTTTTTACTGAAGACATCATTTAAGCTATATAATCTTGGTTTCTCTTAAGAGTATATTATTACATTGCTACTTTCTCCCATCTTTTCATAACTAACCTTTTTATGAAAAAAAGCCCAAAACATTTCACATAGAACATTTTTGTTTCAAAATGATACTTCTTTATACATGATATTCTTTAGTAAACAATATTTATGAAAATTATGACTTCAGGATATAATGCTAACTTTTCAGACTGTGAACATACTGCATTTTATAATGGCGTAAAAGAAATCTGTCGTATTTTTGAAATAATTTTTAAATATCAAATTTATACTTAGAAATAGAGAAAAATAAAGAATTAACAATAACTATTCTAATTGTTGTCAAAAATTTAAACTTGTTAAGTGGTTCGAAATCTCACAGTAACTATGATCTTCTGATAACATAACTACTGTGTTTTTTTTAAGTTAAGAGATTTACAGGTGATAAGAAAGATAACCATAGATGATATCCATAGTAAAATAAAGTGCAATATTTCCAATGCTCTGATTTTCAACCTAATCCAAAACTCCAAAAAAGCTAAAGCAGAAAGCTGCTCTATTTAGTTTAATAATGAGATTGGTGATATTAAGCCTTTATGACTTTGATTCAGTAAACCAGAATGAACTAGAATAATATTAAATAAATATGTATTACTTATTAAAAATAAAGTTCAAGCCAACACTGGAAGCACTTGTTAATCTATTGTCTGATAATACTAGTCGTTGGGATTATTGGTTTATATTTTTAGTAATGTCCGGATTTCATGTTGGACACTGTTTAAAAAATTATGCTTTCGCATTTGCTGCCAATACATTGTCCAGTCTGTTTAATGTAAGGAAACCACGACTAGTTATACTGATCTGGCAATGAAGCCAGCTTTTCTGGCAAAGAAGTACTGAACGATTGAACAACGGTTAACAACACCATACATGTGATGTTGTGTGATCATTAACCCCATTTACCATCTGTAAATATTTCATCACCGATCGATGTCATTTTTTTTTACTAAAAGGTTTCGCATTTATGAACATTTATTAGTTTTTCAATATGTATATATATTTAGGACCAAACATTTGTAAATTTGTTGAAAATGAGCGCCGCAAAGGCAGCTCGAAAGCTCCTGAATACGCATGTATGTTTTTATATTGTTAATTATAATTTGTAATTTTTAAAGTTATGGTGTGTTGGCTAATACTTATTTCGTCACTAATAGGTTCAAAGACAAGATAACAGCCTATTCCATGATGTTGTCCTTTATACATGTTTTCCTAAGTAATACAGCACAATTGTCTACCATAGTAAGATAGCATTCAGTAACGTATCAGTTTAAGTGCTAGTAACTGCACAATCTCTTTTCAACAAGTATCCAAAACCTATTCCTCTCTTAAGGAAATATGATTTCTAAAAGTATTTCTTTAAGAATTTTCAGCAGTTAATTCAATGAATGCCTGCAATATGAAAAAAATAGTTTTGTGTAAGTCATTCATTGGAATGACTGCCAGTTCTTTTATTGATTTTCTGTTCTAAAAATTTTCTTTATCGAATGACTCATTTTGCCAGAGAAGCTTAAGCTTTGGTGGCAATGCATTTTGATGGGTTAACACACTTCATCTGCTCCGAAACTTCACTAATATCTTTCCTCTTTGCTTCGTTAGAAGTTTTCGAGCTAAAGTTACTTATGCATCTGTAGATGTTGTAATGCTAGATCCAGAACCTCGTCCATTTCCGATTGAATGAACGCATATTATTGTTCCACTTCGATTATTTACTATTCACTGAATACAGTACCAATTTATATCTGCAGCACAAATAAATACTGTGATATGAAGCCACTTGGATATACTCATATAGTGAAAGTATAGTGAAAAATAGTTAATTTTGTGACACATTAGTTTTAAATTATTTTATCGACTTTTATATTGATTTATATACAACATCACACATTTCCATATTAAAACTTGATTAGTTTTCATTTTGTATTTACATTCTTTAACTAATAGAATCAATGTTCCATATTCCGTAATGGTATTTGTTTTGCAGCAGTTTAAGATGGGATGAAATTGAATAGAAAACAAGTAAAATTCAGGAATTCTAGTACCACTTTCTTCGATACTAGAAAGCCTCTTATTCGAGAATATTCATCAGCTACAATTTGCTTAACGATATTCGCAAGAAACGAGAAAATAATAAGCCAAGATCTTCATTATTCATTAATTTTGGATTAATTCTGTAAATGTAATCTAAGAAATAACTTGAATGGAAATTGAAGGTTGAATTTGATGAGGTGAATTTATCACCTTTTATTATCCTTTTAAGGTGATGGAAAAGAACACTGAAGAAACAACCTCTTTATCTAAAGTACGGAACTTATCAAAAAGTTTAAGGAATTCAAACGGGTTAACTGGTTAGTACGCTGTTAAAGTTGATTTAACTAAAATGATTTATGAGAATCAATATGTTTTCAAAGAGTAATATAAAAATGCTACAGGTTGTAATTTTAACAGGTTTTGTGACCAGTTATTGAATGAGGAAATGTATTCTAATATTCCTTCAAGTTTTTGATTCTTTAAATTCCCAGTTGGTTTGACTAAGAACGCAGTGCTTGACAAGTTATAGTTTTAATTAGAAACGCTAATGCATAAGAGAGTAAGTTAAGTCCGTCGAATTTTAATCGGATTTAAATAAATATGGTAAAAATTAACATATTTACACACAAGACATTTCTATATTCTTAACAGTAAAAAAGTAGCAAATAAGTAGAAGATTTACTAACCTAAAAAATATTAGGATATATATTAGGATAAATTTAGAATAAACTGCTATAACAAAATGAACATGGGTTTCCTAATAAAGATGTTACAATGATCGGAATTCAATCTGGCAACATCGCATTTAACTTCTATTTGATTATACAAATTATTTGTTGTTTCCGGATTCAGCTGATGCTCATTATAACAACTACGAGAATTTATCCATTCAGGAAACAGGAATCCATTCCTATAAATGTTAAGAGTGAATAACAAAGGCAAAGACGAAATAATTGTAACTATTCAAATTCTAAGATGAAATGCTTATTTAAATGTTGCTCTAGAAATTATTCTATTTAATAGATAATAAATAGCCAAGTGATTAGTTCATCATGCAGAATATGCGTCATGAAATAAAATCAAATTTTACAAATAAATTTCATAGCATTGCTAAACACTGTAAATTTTATTATATTGTAAAGAAATTTGGGACAAGATTACAATCTAAATAATTTTCTTTTTGTATTTGATGATGCACCGAATAGCATCTTGATGCTAACAACAAAACAGCTTTATTTACAGTTGTTATATGTAAAATTGTCGAAAAATCGAAAGTTTTTTCCTCTAAACTTTTCGAAACAATCCGTAACAAACTATATTTAGCTAACTTTTGCTTTGGAAAAGAACGATCTGCTAATGTTATGTCTTCAGATCTTTCAAAATTTCTGAAAAAATCTGAGTTAAAATATTAAATTTCAGAAAAAGAACCTGAAATAAAATATATATACGAGGCTGTAGCCTATTTAGTGGATGAACAATATTAATTTATTGTAGAGTCGATTCAATTCGTCCCCTTCACTTACAACGTTTTCCTACCAGATACCTTCTAGACAATTAACCCACATGATAGTAATCGGAGTTTTACAACTTAATACCAATTTTAAGTTGTTCTAATTCTTTTTATTTTTTCCTTACATTAACTTAGAAGATTAGAAACCATTCTTCTGAAAACAAAAGCCAACAGACATATAAAGAAAGATTTAAATCCAAGTTGAAAGTAATAAAGTAATATACATAGCTTTCTGTCCATACTTTATAAATTATAAATTTTATATCATATAAAATATTGTTATTTTGTTCTAAATGTAGAAGCTTTAATACGATATTTCTGTTTCTGAAAGTATTTCAAAAAGAAGAAGAAAAACTCTCGAATTAAAATTCAGAGGTTTTAAATTCATGATGTTTTTGAATTGTTATATATTCAGATTTGTATTTTGAAAATTTAAATATTGAAAGTTATACGTATATATGACATTAGCGACGACATTAAAGCTTTTATCAAATATTTGTCTCGGTGATATTTGCATTATGAATATAATATAAGTTGTTTCTGAATCACTAAGGCAACTCTGGTGATTAAGATTCGCACTTACATAAAACTATCTTGAATTTAAAATATAATATAATATTTAAAGAAGTTTCTGTCTCGTACGACGACTACAGTAACATAATTACAGCCTTAATATCCTTCCATCATTCTACAAAATTAAACTCCTAATGTGTGGTGTAACGTCACATTCCTGCAGATTAAGCCATTCAGTCAGAGGGCGCTGCAGTCTCTCTATTTAACAATTCAAATCAAGAGAAACAGTGTTTGGGTCATGGATCAGGAGTCAGCAGGGAGGTTCAAAGCCTTTAAATCGTAAAATCATAAATGTTACATTCAATCCGCACAGCTTCTTCCATCTTTCGCCACCAATTGGTGGTTCTGCTTGTTCATCTGTTGCAATGTAATTACATGCGTTAATTGGTTTGCATCGAATTCTTTGACTGAATTTCTTATTTTCCACTTGGTAGAAGAACCCTAGGCATTGTAGAACAAACAGATAGTATTTACCGCTCTGCTGTTTCCTTAATTCTCTCCCTAATGATTTCGATAAAAATAAATTTACAAGTTTTTTCTTTGATTTGAATGAAGTCAATGTTGCGAAAATTATTTCGGAGAAACGGAGGCTGTCTTTTTCTATAAATTTAATTAGAGTAAATCGCAATTAAATGAAATGATATCAATAAATGTTAAGCATTACTCAAATGGTGGAACATTTTCGTTTTCGTGAGACCCCTATGGGGATTTAATTTTATAATACCTATGTTTTGTTCTTATAAACTACATTCTTTAATATGCACATATGAGCAAAACACTTCATTTCAGCAAGACTAAAAGTTTATTAAAATGCAGTTGATTATTTTAAAAATATGGTTTAGAGAATACAGTTTATACAGCATCGAAGTTTTAATGGTCAAAAGTAGTATCTTAAAATTACAAAAGTAATATCTCAATAATAATAAGATATCTAATGTTAATTTCTGAAAATTTTAGACTCTTTTGACTATAACGATGAACAATATTTTCATTAATGTTGAATTATACTGGGCTAATTAATTTATTATACTTTATTAATAAGATGATATCTAATTTGGTAACATTTTGGTAGTTTGGGATTCTTCATGTGGTTTTCCAAGTAAATCACACTTTTTCGTAGATTAGTTAAAAAAACGAAAAAGTAAGAAATTCAATTGGCATTGTATGATCATTAAGAAAGTGAAGTTTTATCAAACAGCTTAATAGTTCTAATTTTGAAATGCTAATATATGCAAGATAGCTATTGTAGAATTTGTTTATGAATTCTCCTTATAACTTGTTAAATTTGTAGTTCAGATCAGTAGTTCCCAAAAGATGTAAAATAATGATTAAGATCTGTAGAAAGTCAAAAATATTATCGAAATTGTGCTTTAATAACATTCCTTCATCCTGTTGGCCTACATATTCAATTAATTTGTAATATAATAGTTTCATTTTTATATAATTTCTATACTTTTTTAATAAGTCCCATGCTATATATATAATAATAAAAAAGATTTAATATGTAGAAAAATCAGCATTTAATTATGCAGTTATTTGCACCAGAATAAATACACAGAGCAACTGAACTAAATCCAAATTATCATAAATTTAAAGACATCTTTATTTGTATTAAAAATAAAGACTAAATGAATTTAAATTAGAAAAATTTTCAAATATTTTAGTAAATACAGTACCACGTGTTTATATTCCGTGATGAAAATCATCTTCAGTTACTAGAGGGTTTTTTAAAGTATAAAGTGATGTACTCTTATTCTAATTATTTTTTTAAAATGAGGAAAATATAAAAAGAGAAAGCTGTTCTATTTTTTCCTGAAGAAATTTAATTGCGATTATATAATGACTTCGTCCCAGAAGATTCTGAGAAGAGATTCCAGTCAACAATTTTTGTCAACATTGTCCGGGCTTCTGCTTATCGGAGTGGAATCAGTTACAAACACTCTTCATTATTTCATTTATCTTCAAAATACTGTGGAGGAGAGCCAAGAGGGTATCGACCTAAGAGTTTAAGGGGAAGAAGAAAGGATGGTTCATTCCAAAGCTTCTATTCTTTAGTTTCTGTAAAATTCCATTGATCAAAAAACATTCTCTCTTTATGCCAATATGACTTCAAGACAATTTGTCCACTTCTGACATTAAGATGTCTATAAAACTGAGTACGGAATTTTGTTCATGCATCTCAAAACAGAAGCTTTATTTTAAGATAAATGACATAAACGCAAATTCTGTAATATATTTCTGAAATTTCTCACCTTTAGTTTCGTAGCTTTCGAAGAGATATTTCAGAATCACTTTTCTTGTTGTCCAATGGGAACCGGAGGTTACAGACGGCTGAGTATTGGACTGGTCACCTAATTTTTACTCGTCTCGATTGGTCACTGAAACGTCGGAAGCTATATCTCCGGCGCTCCCATCAGCTCGGAAAGCTTCAATAGAAACATTTCTATCTATCCATCTACCTACGATTTGATGCAAAGCATTTCTTTTTAGTATAAAGCATTGAAATAAATATTTACCTTACAAAATGTTAAAAACCTTAAAAATTTCAATTGCATTTAGCATTAAATTTTCAATAAGATCAACTTCTTGATTTATTTGGAATAAATTACAAATTAGGCCTACTAGAATTTAGACTCTGGGCTAACATTCAAGAATTTATTTAATTTAAATGAGGTGACATCTATCATTAGGTTTTATCGTTAGGTTTTTAAAAACAGTGACATGATTAAAATATGGTGGATGAAATCTCTTGAGCTTTTCTGAATTTATTTTTCGGAACCCAGAAAATCTAGTCCATCTGAATTTAATTTTCTGTTCTGTGAAGATTTTGTCGTCCAAGTGTTTGGCTGAACTGGTTTGGACCGTCAGAGAGCTTCGAATGCGACTCCAACTGATCGAACCGATAAGCACTGACGCAGAAATTTGATGAGCAGAATTGGAGAAATACATGGGATTTGGTGCTTCAATGGAATTGGCTGTTCACTCGACTTACAATGACACAGTCACAGCTACCAAGACAAAATAGAGAATTTCAACACGTGGAACGTGAACTGGTATCAAATCTAATAAAAAGGAATATTTTTACAGCTAAATTCACTGCCCAAACATAGCTGAATATAAAATAAATATTACTAGCAAATTGAGACATTACTTAATATATTAATTCAGCAAAAAAAACCTCCAAAAGAAGCGAAAAAGATATAGTTATTGACATTAAAAATGGGATAAAAGAGTAAGAAGCAATTTGGACACTATTTTATTACACTATTGATGAAATGTAAAGTCAATAAAGGCATTCTGTATAAAAATGAATAAGACTAATTTTGTTAAATGTTTCTTTTCTCTTTTTAGTCTTATAATAGTTTTGCAATACTAAGTAAATGATTAAAAAATTAGAGATTTCAAAAAAAAAAAATCATCAGAAAGAAATTAAGTAATTGTTTATTTTTGAAAATATTTGCATTCTTATGCTACTTTTTTTAAAAAAATGACTTCGTTACTTTTCTAACAATAATGTTGATTACTCGAATATATGAAAAATCCTATATCGGTACCTTATAATTGGAAGATAATTCAGAATGTAAGCTGTATAAAGTCTTTCAGACTAGCAAAAGATTTTCATACACATTCATTTCACTATCTTTTTTTTTTTTAATACGTAGCAAACATTACTTAATTACCATTTTTTAAGCATACAATGCGTTGAACTTCTTAAAATAGATAAAATAGAATTAAAATAGATAAATGTTAAAAACTAATATTTTCAATGGGACAACTCCATGAGAATATTTTTTCTTCCGTTTTTTTTAATATAGTTCCAACTAATTAGTTTTTTATTTTGTTTTGATATGCTGATGAAATGAATTTTTCATTTGAAAATTACTCACAAAATCTTAAAATTAAAACTCTAAGCTAGATTTTAATAATGGTTGTGAAGGAAGACCGCTTTTATAGAGGAATTAAAATGAGAAGGGATAAGGAAAGAATATTATTAATTAATGATGATATTAACCACAATTGCCAATAAATTTTAGTCACCAAAGATTAAATTGATCATCTTTCTCCGAACAACATTACATGTACAAATATGAAGAGTTTAATACATTTAGAATATGTTATTTAAAATCATGCCAATTCTTAAACATTTTCCCCTATTGGCTTTGATTAAAGTTCACTTGTTGCTATTTGGTCTTGATAGACTAATCGGCGAATCGATTGCAGCTAATTGATCCACAACTGACAACGACGACGGACGCTTGAATTATGGATGAAGCAGCAGTTTTCACAGATCCCGTATAGAAAATCAATCTTAGAAATAGAGTCATTGTTCGGCAGAGGCCAAAAGGAGGCTCACTTTTTCCACCACCCATTCTCCTTTCTACCATGAAATTGAAAAGATTTTTTTCCTGACACTCAACCACTTAAATTCTTCAAATACTGGCCTAAATAAAAAAAAGAAAGCTGTATGGAAAAAGCTTTTACTTAATTTTTGAAATCAGAATCACGGTAAATTACACACCAACTCCAATTTGAATTTTGTCATTTAAAATCAATGTTTGTATTACACTGATATATTATTTATATCTATTAAATACATAAAATTGAATATTTAAAAAAAATATAACTTCTTAATATAGATTAGAAGATTCTAACCAAATTCAGTCTAGAAAAAGTTTTTAGTCAATTATTTGGGATGTTAAGAATGATAGAACTTGAGTAAAAGCGTAACGGAATAGAATAGAATGAATATTATTTTGTCAGTAGCCTATTACCACTGACTATATTTGTTGCAATGAAACAGAAGGTCAACATATACTCCTGTGAAACTGGTTATTACATTTGCATTCAACTACCTTTTTAGAAAGGCAAATTCAAAGAATAAAAGAAACATAAGTGATATTTATTTCACAGCTTTTGAGCTTACAACAACCAGTTGCATTGAGATTTCTTTTACATTGAACTCTTTTATATATAGCCAAACCATAGCCTATTTAATTTTTATTTGACTATTAAAGTTATTTTTTTTTTTTTTTGATATTAATGCCGAAATAAAAAATCTCAAAATCGTATGTCAAGGTTACTCAAACGGATCAATAGCCAAAGGGCTCTTTGACATAAAATGTGTAGCTCTTGGAAATATGTTGACTGAGCACCTTTTTGTATTGCATTTAATATAAAAAGTTATTATAAAATTTCAAGCTTTATAATTATTTACCGGATTTAACATTTGGAGATTCTATCTATTTTTTTTTCAGCTTCTATTAATAGGCTCAGGTATTTCACTGAGTTAAGTTGAAACTTTTCCTTTGAACACTGAAGCTATGCAGTAAAGTTTCAATTCCGAAGTATCAATATAGGCAATGTTAATTTCAATCATACAACGAACTATAAATACATTATTATTTTTAGCTATAAACACATTATTATTTCATGATTTATTCTTTATTTATTAAAGTTGCACCTGTAAATGAAATCTAATTTGCAAAGGAAAATGCTATTTAATGGTTCTTTGAATCAATATGGATCCGGAGACAAGGCCACATTCAGTGGAATTCACTTGGAACTCCCAGAAATACATGGGGAATGAAGCAGAAACACCTGGGGAAAGAAACTGAGGTGGGTTTCCCTGGCCTTCCTCAGGAAGCCATTATCGTAAGGCTTCAGACCGAAGATAAAGTGAAGAAGAGGCTGACAAACACAGGAAAGGAAATTGAAACAAGCCACGCCCGGGTTTCGAACCCAGATTCCGACATAACGTCCGTATGGCAGACCGCCGCCCACACCGCTCGGCCATGGCGGAACAGCATCTTCCGTCCAAAGCCTACAAATCTCACTGGGACATGTTACATTATTTTACTCCATTTAACCTACTTTTCTTGATATTGATATATTCATGGCCCAGAGTAGTCTGTATCTAATTAAAAATGACACATTTCAGAAGCGTGCAAGAGCTATAGAAAGGCTATTCTACATTTATTTCCTACTTTTAAACTTCAAACCGAACAGCAACTTTGTGAAAAGACATGAGAACGGAATCTTATCGTAAACGAATTTGCTAAAAATTAAAAATTTACGAAATGGATCTCTCAAAATTGAAACAGTATTTAAACATTTCAAAATTTATTAAATTAAATTTGATTTAAAATTTACTAAATGTTACAGGCAGCAATTTTTGACGAATTTAAAGTTAACATTTTTATGCAGCAATTTAATCCATCATCTCTGAAATTAATTACTTTTCTGAAAACATTCCAGATTAAAACCGTTTTATAATAAATCTTTTTCATTTTTAAAATTCAAACTTCAAAGTAAAAGTTAATAGTTCTGAATAAAAATCATTAGAATATGAAACAAGATTTAAGTAACGTTTAACAATATAATAAGTTCATTATTTACGCAACGTCCTTAGGTTATAAATTTTTGATTGATAATGGCAATATTTTAAACAAATTAGAATTAACTGAATTGAAAACATCATTTGAAATTTTATTTAAAATTTGTTTAACTGAATTTCTTTTTTACTTTTTTAATTTATATTTATTTTTTACTTTATTAATTATTTTATTTTATTTTAATAAAAACCTAAGAAATTATAATTTATGAACGTAAGTAAATTACTGACTTAATACATTGTTAAATGCTACCTAAATCTTGATTTATTTTCGTTTCATATTCTAATGTATTTAATTCACTTTCAAATATTTGGGTAAGATCCGATTTATTGCTGAATATCTCAGAAGATTTCTAAGGAAACTATTTTTCAGTTCGTACTGTAGAAAGAATGCATTATTAATAGGATTTCGAAGATCAGAAGGAAGAAAAGAACATTTTTTTATTTCTTCCTCTTAATTTTTTTCTTTCTGGTTGAAGAGTCCATCATCGCCTTTCTTTGTGAAAATGCAATGGCCAAGAGAACGGAAGAAACGAATCTGGCAAAAAATAGAAATCCCACCGATTCAGCTGATTTTTAATATGATTCTTTTTTTACACACCTACTTGAATCACTGTAACTAGTTATTAGCTTGCTTAGTTTTGTTTTGAAAAATATAAAATATAAGATGGACGTCTATGGAAGGAAAGTCAGATATTTTGTGGTGGTAGGATAATTAAACTGAAATTTCTTCACGGATTTATTAGCTAATATTTATTAAATTAAATTTTACTTAATAAAATGTTCTTCAGGAAAATTCAAAACAACTTCTATCCGAGGACACCTGTAGGATCGACTCAGGCGATTGTTTGCAATTACGGTCCGACAGGTCAAAGGGTTTAGGGATATCTGAAGCTGAAATTTATAACTTTTAGTTTGAGATATTATTCAGACATTCAAATAACTGAACATAGAAATGAGTTGGAGAGGTAATGAAGCAAAATGGTAATTATTTTCCTGTATGTTTATTTCTAATGAGATTACAATTGAAAAATCCATTTAATGCAAAGTAAATAGAAAATGTTTGCCTTTTATCATGTTATTTGGTTGACTTTTGTATTTTATTTTTTTTAAATCTTTCGAAATTTTTTTAAATCTTCTTAATTTTTGGTATTTTGGAAGTTGTTTATAATGGCTTCACTATATTTATTGCGTTTAGAGAAGATGAAGAAAGCCCACTTAGGATGAAGTCGTGCAAGTGTGGTTAGAGTGATCTTCACGGTTGCATTTGGATTTCTGATAGATTTCTGTTCGAATTTCTTTGCTATGTGTTAGTCTCTGTCTGTAATTTAATGATAAGCTTTAATAATGATTTAACGATGAGCAGTTCTTTGATTAGACTAGAGGCTTATTCTAAGGTCCTGAGCAATGAATTAAAAAGTAGGATGTCAGATAGAAAACGCTTCTGGTCCTATCTATTCAATAATTTGAAACGGCTTTTCAAAAGTGTAAAACATTCTAAGTTTATGGAAAGTCTATGGATAACAAACCAACAAAAATCAGAAATTATTTACTGCAGGTCGGATAATTTTCTATTAAGATTCGAAATTGATGAGGTTTAATCGAAACAAATGCCGAAATTTTAAGATTATTATCTCTTACGTTTTAAATTTAAGAAAAATATTTTAGTACTTTTTGTTCGTATCGTTTTAAGTACGGTACGTAAATTTTTGGCAGGATTTCTTTCTATGTCCTTATTTTCGTTTTATCCAGTATCATAATGGTATTTTTAAGAAAAAATGAATAAATTCTTCAATGGATCAAAATGAAAATTTTCGTTTTTTAAAAAAAAGGGCTCATTGATCCTTGGGAATGAATTTGCGTGCAGCTATTTTAGTTGGTTTCTTTTTCAGGTTTTTTTTTTTTTATCCTGAAAATAAGTAGTTTCCTCCCGTCTTTGTAAAGATAATTGCTTTAGTCTTTTGCTCCTTTAATAATTAGATCGCTCAAGGGGCCATTTTCTTTGTTTGAATGATTCTCGACTCTTTTTTTTTTCTTTTCTCTTTGATTTCCATTGAAGTTTACAGAATCGGTATAAATGCAAAACTTAAGTTGGATTTTCCAAGCCAGCGCTATTTATTCATTTCATTTTCAAACTTCCTTATTAGAATTTTTAGGAGTGGAAATGCCTTCTTTCGTGGAAGAGTTGTCTGCCTTAGGGCTAACGCACTATAAGACATGCATGGCAGTCGGAAGCCCAAAGATATAAATGGAGTGTGGTAGGTGCCATTAGTTTCTCATAGTACAGACAATATAAGAACTTTATGGCTTTTAGTTACTTATGGTGTTTGAGGAGAAACATGAAGAATGGGTTTTTCTTGGCCCTTGGAGCAGCGCCTTTCGAGAACAGAAAACAGATTACTATTCTACTGCCTCCTTCGTTCCCAAAACTAATAAGAAATGATCGACTGTTTAAAATTTATTGAAATAAAATTGTTGTTCCATTTCAATTTCCAGGCTAAGATAAATTCTGAAAACAGGAATTGCAAATGAAAAACAGAGAATTGCAGAAATTAATGGAGAAATTCTACTTTTAAACTAAAATTTAACTTAAAATGGAAGCATTAAATGTCCTGTGAGACAGTCAATATGAGTGGGAGGTTTGCAATTATTTTCCATAAATGAGTAATTAAGATATTAGCCTACAGAATAAGAATGTTTCTTAATCTTTTAAGGAAATCGAAAACTGAACCTACGCTTAATTGATCAATTCTTTGATAGTAATTGTTGAATAAACGCATTTTTTATCATATTTTTATTCTGCAATTATTAGTTTGTGTGTCGATAAGTATTAAGTAATAACCTTCAAAAAACACATATTATTTGATTAAAAACTATATTAAAAACTGAGTATGAAACACATTTTTACTTGAATTCAAATGCCTTTAGTTATTTTAATCAGTAATATTAAGAAAAAAATCTAAAAAGTACTGCAATTTATCTCTAATAAAAACTGTCATCATAAATGATAGAATGATTAATTTGGAAATAATTAACCGCACTTTAATTTCTATTTAAAGTTAATAATTCTGAAGGCTACTTGAACAGTATAAAAATCTGCAATAATGTACAAACAATAATGATCAGCCTAATGATAAAAATGTTAATGGGCCAGGTTTCAATGAAAAGATCGGTCACTGTTTATTGTCCAAACGTCATAGACGCTTTTCAATGACAAGGCCTGAATGGCTGTTACTGCATGAGGTTAAGCGAAATTTGTATAGAAGATCACGATCAAATTTGATTAGGAATATGTGAAGATACTTTTCTTAAGCTTGTAGTTTGATCATACTTGAAATATAAGCTTGAAAGATCGGAAAATTTAAGAAAAAAAAAACCCTAGCAAATGCTCCGAAGCCCTTTAATGCTATGGGGAAATTAAAGCTTCACACTCAACATTTCTGCAGAATTCTGAAATTAATGTGTAAATTAGCAAAATGCTACAAAATTTAGCATCAGCTGATATTCAGCAACAAAGATAGTATTTTCTGATTCCAGATTCACAGATGACAATTTTCAGCTGTTTATCTTCTCGTTAATGAAAATATATCATCAAAGATGGCAAAGTTAGTTTTATTTTTGCCTCTTCAATGTTAAAGATGCAGGTGTCGGATAAATTTAGTTTATTACTTGACATCCAAAACTGTCCATTTGCATAAAAATCAAGAACAAAAAATCTTTTATGATAAAATCAGTAAGTTAAGACAACAACGTCATAATCTAATCTGCAAATAAAATGGAAAGAATATTGTTTTCGTGCCGATTTTGAAATTACTATGTAAAATACAGTTGGAAAATATATATTGTTAAAGCAGAAATATTAAGTTCTAAAGCTGAAGCTTTTTTTATTTTAAACCATTTTATTCTACCTATAAGTAGAACCTATTACATCCTTTGACTAAGCTTACAATTCGCTTAGAAATATATGATTCCTTTGCAGCTAAGCTTACAATTCGCTTAGAAATATATTATTCCTTTGCAGCTACATACCTTTACAAAAACAGAGCAGGTTCTACAGTTATCCTTATTCTCTTAAGTGCAATCACTTAAAGCTAAAAAAAAATGAAAATTACTTTTTTTTTAAAGTAATTTACCCTTTTACTTTGGAGAACTTAATTCATAAAATTTCCACTAAAGTGGATTTATATTCGGTATCTAATATCAGTTTGTAACTTCCTTTCCAACCACACTCTGAACAGATCACTCACCCCTCGGCATCTGTTTACAAACACACAGGGATCATTTAACACTAATGGCGACAATTAATCCTGAAAGCTAACCGAATCACTAGGAGTCAAGTCGCCATTACTTTCTTCAGTATTTGCGGTCATTGGGAGAATTGAAAAAAAGCAAGACAGAGAGCGACATTGTTTAATTATATTTTGGAAAAGTAGTCTGCGCTTCAGATTCTTACTTTCCTACTTCACAATTTTGTTATGCTTTGGCTCTGCAGTTGCTAATTAATACAGTGGTTTTACTCTCCGAAATTGGTCGTGCTACCGTAATCAAGAAATCTGCCACTTCATTTTAATGTTTTTATTCTTTCTGGGATTTATGAGACTAAATTGAGAAAGTGTCAGTTATCTTTACAGTTAAATATTATTATCTTAAATTTATCATTTTTATAATTTTAGTCGTTGATATTTAAATTATTTGGTTTAACAATATACATAACTTGTTTATATGTTCTCTAGACAAGTTATACAATTTTTTAATCCTTTAATTCCACAAATCTTTCTTTACTTACACCACAATATTTCGAAGGCCTAACCGGCCTTCTTTTTCAAGCTTTACATCTTAAATGGGAAAAGAAAACCATTACCTCTTCTTCCCAAACTAAAAATAAAATAAATTACAATCAAGAAATTTGGAATTCTAAACATAACAAATAAAGCGTGAAATGCTCCGTAATCCGCGAATATTTTAGTCAGAGATTTGGACATTATTTCTAATAATACTTCTTGCATTATGGAGCATTTCACGTTTTATTTGTTATATTTAGAATTCCAAATTTCTTGTGTAATTTATTTTATTTTTAGTTTGGGAAGAAGAGGTGATGGTTTTCTTTTCCCATTTAAGATGTAAAGCTTTAAAAAGAAGGCCGGTTAGGCCTTCGAAATATTGTGGTGTAAGTAAAGGAGGATTTGTGGAAGTAAAGGATTAAAGAATTATATAATATTACTTGATTTATAAAGATTTTCTCCAGAAAGTGTTTAATATATATATATATTTTTCGTCATCGCAAAGTTAGAGGCTTTAATCTCCAAGACAAATACATACTTATTGCTAGTTTTCTTAGCCCTCCACCGAGTGAAGAAGATATGCTTTATATTTTCGTTTAACTACATTTACAATAGATAGTAATTCAAATCCGAATAAATTTCGAATATACCAGAAAGAATATGCAGTACACGTCACATAGTATTGAAATATGTTCGGTGTAATCTGTGGCCTACTTGGAAGGGAAATGTAATCTAAAGTTTTGCCGACTAATTTGATTTGAAAATGAACTTGATTCCAAGACGTTTTAACAAGTGCCTCTACTTTACGACAGTAAATCAACCAATTTTTAAAAAGTAATTGTTTTTTCAAAAATTATAGTCAACAATTTCGGATTATTTATTGTATAATAAATTTGGATTATACGTTAAAAAACAAAAAAAAAACATCAAAAAAACGAAAGCAAGGAACAGAAAAACACGAAACAAGAAAATTGCTTTAAAGAATTGAAGTAGAATATCTAGATTAAGATTAAGACTCATTGGCGAGATTAATATGCTACAATTAGTATGAATTTAATTTTTAAAACTTCAGCCAAGATTTTCGGAAATTAGAATTAGGGAATAAATGCAATAATCTACTTTTTCAAGTAAATATTTGTAATATAATTCTAAATGATTATCATACAATTTGCAATAAATATCTTTCCTCTCAAGGGTAATAATATTATCATTCTTCTGTAGCGTTTCAACGCGTAACATCAACACAGATCTTCAGATCGTCGGATACATCAGAATCAGTGCTGTCAAATATCTCCTCATTGTATCTTCACGAAAGAGCTGCTTTATTCTGTCTTCCTCAGCTTTATAAGTGCTTGTCATATTTTTATTTGCCGCAGAGATATCACACACCTTCTATTTATTCTTGATAATAATTGATTGAAAAGAAGAAATAAAAATGAAGATATAAATAGACAGCAGTACAATCGCTACTACACAACAAGCAGTAGAGTAACAACAAGCTAATGATGTCGAATTGTAAATCTTAAAAGACTGCCCAAACAGCTGAATTGCAAGCAATTTTCAATTGCAATTAGACTGGGTAAACTGAAATGTTTTATTAAGATGCTGGAAGAACAGGCTTATTTATCCGTTTCAATTTTGCTTAGGCAAACGGACCCCTTATTATCATTGTATGGTTGAAGTTCGGATTTGTAATTTGATTTTCACATTTGCATCTAAGTCTCAATAGTGCTAAGAGAAGACACATAGCTTTAAAGATTTAGGAATATACTATTAGTGGATTCCAATGATATGTTCATACAGATAAAGTACACTAACTTTGTTGGTTCAAAATTTAAAAAAAAATCTTAACATAAATACGTGAAGCTGATGCCATTCGAGTAGTTATGTAGCCGTTTGCTGATATATGTGAATTCAATTTCCTAAATTTCACTGTCTGTCTTTCTTCTCCTGTGATTGTCTCTTCTAACCTTTTCTCTCTCTCACCTCGGCTGTCTATCGCTTGCATGATGGTTGTGTCTTGTTTAACTTTCTGTTATCACAACGGAAAGTTATTTTACGTACCTTGCATTATCAACAACTTAGTTTAAAAATGTATATTGTTATCTATAATTAAGTAACTAGTACTGATGTATTATATCCTGAGAACTTCAGATATCCGAAAGTATTGAATACTGTCAGTTAAAGCAATTTGTAGCACATGTATGTTTGGGAACCTTCATTCACTCCTTTTATTTGCGTTCTTTTTATCTAACCCAAAGAAAGTACAAAAAATGAGATTGCTCATGAGTCTCGACCTTTTATGATTAAAATCTTTAGTCAGATGATTTTGGCAAGAAAACGTCTTCTTTATATGAAGGGTAATTTATTCATTTGATCTGCAATGCCCTTTGGAATTATTTTCACAAGTCTTCACTTTCAGTTGCTTAACTTTTTCAATTGTTTTTTGAAGAAAGCCGAATAATTTATTTATTTATTTTATATTTATTTTACTAAAAATATATGGTTGGAATTTAAAATTAAAGTAAAACAAATAAAAAAGAAATAAGAACTACGAAATTATCAAAAAAAATTATGAAATAAACAACTTTATTTTGCTTTATTTATTAAATAATGTTCTAGTACAATATTAACATCAGATGAATTTAGTAATAAAAGCTTATTGTCGGATTAGACATTGCTCAAGAAATAATCGTAAAAGACTTCATAAGACTTTCTCCAATCCAATCTGACAGTCTTCCACAAGTAAACAAAATAATTAAGCTAATATCATAAACTCTTTGTCATTTTTTTTAATCTTCAATATTATTTTGACAGTTAGAGGTAAACATGAAAGGAAGAGCTGCAACGCACTTATCATCGTTTCTCATTTAGAGTTTATCACTTTCAAATGACGATCGTATTGAAGTAGGTGATATCCGTTTCGTTGGTGAACTAGTATCGGAGCCCATCAAGAGACGGTGATGGTGAAACGTTATAACTAGACGCCTGCAGCATTTGCCCGAACTAATCAGCCCAACAGTTATTGATATGGATACCATGCATTGCAGGGACGGCAAGTTGATAAGGCAGGAAACATGAACTGATAGCACTTCCTGCTGCTGTTATCTGATCTGCCTCCTTTCGCCAATGTACAGATGATGGAATCGATGGCAATCACTGTAAACAATCCTCCTACTGCGCTGTGGCCCCCATTGCTATGACCAACTCGGAGAATAAAGGATCAAGAAAACTCAAAGAGACACTGAGTATCGCTTTATCACATTTCGTATCAGATGAGCGTCTACAGGATTGTTTAGGGCGAAACTCCTTCGTTAATCGGATTCTGATTTCGCAGCGAACCGAAATGTTATTGATTAACGTCAAGTTGACAGCTTCCGCTAATCAACCGCTGGCGATTTCTTGTTATAAACAGGAAACTAACGAAGCTGGATTAGTAATGTCGATAAATGGTTTGCCAGATAAATGGTTCGGCAACCAATACAAGATTTCAGCATTATGAATATTAATTTGATCTCCACAGAAACAACGCATTATTAACTGCATCATCAGTTGAAAAGTAGGACTGATTAATTTGCCAGTTATTGCAGCCAATAACTACATTGCTGTTTCCAATCCACTGCTTTGGCTTATCTCCTGTTCCTTTCACTAGTGTATTTTTCACTCCATTGAATTCTCGAATGGTGTAAGGGAGGATCCCGAGGTCTCTGCAGTGTCGTGTCTTCTCTTTCGGGTGGGAAGTTCCCTTCATTGATTTCCTGTGAGGGACCTCATCCGATGTTCGGGTGGACAGACTGTCACGAGCGACGGTAACGGATGGCTCCCTAAGACGCTCCAGCGGCTGATGGGCAACTCTATCACGACGGATACCCGCTGCTTTAACTTGAAAATATTCCAAGCACAATCCATGCGTTTTGAGCAGCGATTTGCCTTTGCCAATTCTCCAAGTTGCCAGCCTTTGTAGTTTGTTTTTTTTTTCTTTGGAGGTGCACAAAAAAAAGCACAAGTTCTATAATGAAATCATGACTGCGATGAATAGTCTAACCAATGTTAGACCAAGAAAAGCTTGATGTTAAATATTCTTAATATTTTTTTTATTCTTAATATATGAATATTTTTAATAAAACAGAATCTTTATATCTATTGGATTTCAATATTTCGTTAGATTATTATTTTTGTTAGATATTACAAACAGATAAAGATATTAATTAAGACTAAATTATTAATAAATTAGCACGGAATATTTTAGAGAGATATGAAATAAATCAAATCTTTCAGCTAAACAAACTCATAAACCAACTTCATTCAATTTCAGAATGATTCATCTCCACTGAAGACACTGAATGTTTTTAATTAAATATTTCTTATTACCCCGAATAGTGTATTTCCTTTCACTATAGCCTCATATTTTAGACAATAAAATATTAAAATATTTCATTTCAAATAATCTTTAATCATAGCCATTGTTTCGTATATTGATTTTTCATGTAGTGTTGAGAAGATAAATTCTACAAAGTGCATTTTGCTTTATGTTCATTTCTTGTTTTGCTTCGGCTGTTAAAGAGCTCATTTTCGTGTCTTTATAAATTAGAGAGTGAAAGACTATGACTGTTGAAATGACAAAACAGCTGTTACTCGGTAAAGTATTATAGGATAGATGGGATTAGGCTACGACTCATATTTTTCCAGCGTTGGTGTGCATGGATTATGTCTGTAGAATTTTATGACTGGAACTGCTCTAATAATGTCCGCTGTTCTCTGACCTTTCGTTGTATTAAAATTAAGAATACAGGATGACGAAATTGGTTCTATAAAGAAAACACTCGGCAGTTTTCTCCTTTATGATTTGCATATAATATTTTAATTTGTAAGTTAGTCAAGTTATAATCTCTATTCTTACTTCTATAAGATTACATCTCATTATCCAAGAAGATTGAAAGTAGTCTTAATTTTAATTTTAGTTTCCTTCAATTAACATTTTTATATACTATAAAACTTCAACTTTATTGTAAAATAAGACTTCAGCGTTTCAACATTAAAATTTCAACATTTCTAAAAATGTAATTTTATATAAGAAAAATATTGTTTCTAAAATCTTGTACAAAATTTAATCATCAGTATATATATATATATATATATATATATAAGCCATGATTAAAAACTTAAAAAAAAACTAATCATTTTTTCATGATGTAAAGCAGAATGGCATCTCTTTAAGGAAAACTATGCGAATAAGACGACAAAACCCCATGTTTTAATCAAGAAATTAATACATTTCCTATAATTTGTAGTACTAATATTCAAAAAAACACAATTAAAAAAAATACTGCATAATTAATTACTGCATAGATTAATTTCTTATTGCTTTTATTTCTTAAAAGCTAAGAAATATATCTACCTGTGTTTTCTGCAGTCTTTTCAAGTAAATTCGCAATTTTCTAAAAAAAAAATAACTTTCCAATCCACTTGCAGGAAATGAAAACTTAATTTATACCAACTTAATGAACGTTTTGATTGAATTAAAGCGACGATAAAAAAAAAGCTCAAGTGAAAAGCGAAAAGGTGTTAATCAAAGTTTGTAAAGTTGAATGAACCTTCTGACAGGCCACTCAAGCTTTAATGAACTTGAATATTCAACTTTCAATATTTATGAGTTCATTTTTTATCAGTAAATTGCTATAAAAATGCTCAAAGTTATCAATTGCCTTTCTTAGCTTTCAGCGAAACAAAGATATTTTTCGTTATCCTCTTCAAATTTACGCCAAGAGAAATCTAAACAAAAAATATTAACCTCCTTTCAGAAATACAATTCCAGTCGCAATTTTAAGAAAATACTCTTTTTTTTTTTTAAATAACTTCAGTGAGCTTTTTTTTATTATATTGTTATCAGTTCTTTTTTTTTTATTTTTATTTAAATTACGAAGAATGGGATTTCGTAAATTGGAAGTCCCAAATTCTAAATAAGAAATACAGAAATATCTTCATAACCATTTGGAAAGAGGAAAACCAGATTATATAACAAATCTACTGTAATCTCTTGTGATTAAGTTTTTATTGACCTGTAGAAATAACAGTTAAATAATTTTTAAATACCTTTACTTGAATTTGTGATAAGTCTGTGAAAACATAGCATTGATGTTGTCTCAAACCAGATCAGACGTTGTTTCTCCCTAAAGAACAAAAGTTAATCTAAGATTGTGAAGGAGGGCTGGTGGACAAATGCAGGCGTTGGTTGTTGAACTGGTCTTTGGTGGGAGTCTTTCACTCCATGGGTGACTCCCTGGAGCTACGGTGTTTCTTTTATGGATTACACTGCTCTTCCACCTCTTGGGACACGCTCATTTGTAAGTGGCGTTGATTGGACACGCAGTCCCTCAGTAATTAACGTTTTAACCCTCATTTACTGGAGGAGCAGAATGGAACGTCCTCTCGATAGGCGATGCAATGTGTTGATGACTGCGCAAAATAGAGACTCATTTGTCCAACTAAGACATCGTAGTCAAAGATGATCCAATAAGATTGATTCATTAATGCAAGTTTATTTTTACTTCATTTTTATCTAAATCATTAATTTATTAAAGTTTTCTTAAATTATTCAACGTTTCTAACAATATTTCAAGAAAGTATTTTCAAAAATTATAAAAATTTGTAAGATTTCCAGATTTCCGATGCGTTTCGAAACTCATGGGGGATTGTTCTCCGTTTTACAATTATTGATGATCATTAAGAAAAACATTAATTTATGGTAATAAGTATTTCGCTTGTTTACGAACTGCAACTGCGTATGGTTTCATGTTAGATATGTTAAAAATTGTACAATGTTTACATTGAAAATTTCATCTCAACTTATTGTTTAAGAAATCAAAATATATTTCAAACATATTTTAAGACGACAATATAATATTCAAATTTAAACAACCAATTTTAAAGAATCAGTTCAAAATCAGTTCAAAATTTAAAATGTAGTTTTCGAAACCTTCTATTTTTTAAATTTTAATAGTCATAGGTGATCCTTAAATGTATTTTTCTTAGTTTATCAGAAATCCTTTTTTTATGGAAAAAAATCGATTGGCAACGAATAAGATGGCCGATAGTCTGAATAAAAATTCGTTTCTATCATATTTTAAGATTCTCCTGCAAATTCTGAAAGGCAAAGGCGCTCTTTTGAATATCATCCAATCATATCATTCTGTCTATGAGAAAGCACATGTGCACGTTCGAGTGGCCCTTCGTTGTGGTTGATCGATCCAGGCCTGTATGCAAAGCCGCAATGCAATTTCCTGTGTAAATGAAAATAAACGTATCTTCACCTCAGATAAAGTAAGAAAAAATGTCGACGTCTGAGTTGTTCGCGGTATTTTTCGCCTCATTCAGGGGCAGGAATTTTTTTCCTTTTCCTCTTTCCGGAGACGGAATTCTTTGGTGATAGTAGGTGCATACTTTCCGAACCACCAATCACGCAAAATGGCAGTTCATGCTGTGATTCCACATGGAACGCATCGGAGTTTTCAATTTTCTTACGATTTCCATTTGTCTGATAACGCTCTCGCGATTTCAATAAATGCTACAGTTGGTTAAATACCTGTCAGCAACTCTACCATTCAGGTACTTCTACTTTTTCAAACTTCCGGCAGGTTGTTGGAAGTTGCTGTGGGAACCTTCATCTTGAAATGACAGACGCTTGCTTTCCGGGAATTGAATCCTGCACTTTATCGTATTTAATAAGGTTTTACTGGCGATGCGACCCGCTAAAGAGATGTGCCGTGGTTTGAAAGAGAAAGTGTTCGGCGTGATACAGAAACGGAGCTATTTTCCTCTTTCGCGAAACAGGAACACCTCTTTGAAAGGTGGGTAGTATAGTGAAAGCAGTCTCCGACGTCCATTTACACATTGTAACAGCATTGTTTCATTCTTGCGTCCCACCCCCAGTCTGCCGCTTTATCGTCGGCTGATGAATAGGTCCAATGTGTCCCCGCAGTGAGTCATCGTTTGAACGCGGTCGGCCAACAAAAGCTGGTCACACCAGCAGCACGTACACCCATTGTGACGACTGCCACGGCTCCCATTGTTAACCGACGACGACAGACCGGGGAATTCAAGAGCTCTCGAGGCGGAGAACAGTCATTCTTTTGGCGGCAGCTACCATCCTGGTTTCGCTACCATAATTCCATGGCAACGAGCAATTGCAGTCGCTGTTCTCTGAATCTCATCTCCTCGAACATAGCATCGAACTCTTTTGCTATCCGTCGGCGTTGCAATATCCCTTAATGGCCTCTTACCTATATAATCGAGGCACCTGCAGATGAAATATACTTCGGAAATTACGAAAGTTCCGAGATCAAATACATTATACGAATAGAAATGGCTTCTATTAAATCGCAAGACATATTAGAAAAGAAGAAGCAAGAGAGAAAAAATAGATTCATTGAATTTGAACAATAAATTTCTTACAAAAAAAGAAAATCAACTTTCTTTAGCCATTATCTTTATTAAATTACATTCTATTTCGCCGAACTGAAAATAACAGCATTTGCGCTACGATAAGTGGAACACTAAATTTCCTTATGTAGTTTAATTTCAACCATGAAGATTAATTGTTAACTTAAGAGTTTTTCAATTTACTACAGGCACTTTATTTTGTTAACGATAAATATTAGTCGAAATAACTCAATGTATCAGAAGAAATACCACATGAATTGAAAAGCTTACAACTTAAATCTAATTGGAAAAGAACTGAAGAAGTGATTTTTGAATTCAATCAGTGCAAACAAATACTAATGCGCATTTGTCTCACAGGACAATATGCATACATTCATATACCGATATACGCTAAGAGTTTGTTTTAATGTTGTTGAAGTAAATGAAATATTTAGAAACTTACTAATTTGAACAGAAGATAAAAATAATAATATTTCAGAATTTTCATTTCAGAATTTTCTTTGTATCAAGTGCAACTGCATCTTTTCGAACCATCAAAATCTCTAAATGCATATTTTGCAAGCTTATATCTATAAAGAATGGATTTCTTATTTCCAGTGTAAAACACTCTGAATTGAAACAAATTTTCAAAATATTGGAATAATTCTAAGCTCTTTTATTAAAATGAGAAGCATTTGAGACGTAATCAGTTAAGAGTTAGCAGGTTGCCATAGCACCGGGATATCTCCAAATGAGAAGAATTTACTGTGTTTTTAAAAGTTAAGACAAAATAAATTTTATTTCTTATTTTCAGATCTTCTGGAATAATATACTGCTGATATGTTGAAACTAGAAGTTAGTCGAAATTTATGATTTCGAAATTTAATTATATATTGATTTTTTTTCTTTGAAAAGCTTTTTCATGATTTACTTGTTATACTTCCTTGGTATTTGGAATTTCATTTCGAATATAAGTTGGCAAGAGATCATTCACATTCCGGCCATCCGAAAGCCTTTTCGAAAGAATGAATTGCTCCATATTGGTGCAGAATGCGAGGAATGATTCAACTACAATATAAACACAAAACTTGCAAAAATGTCGAACTTCTGTTGAGATGACGTAAAGAAATTCCTTTGAGAGATCACACATTCCTTTACTGATACCGTAGAACGGTCTGGAGAGGCACTTGCATTTCCGGTCAGATTTATTACACAAGGAATTCAAACCACAAGCGGAGAAAGTAGAAAGCAGCTACCGTAAATTACGACTGGTTTAAATATCGCTTTGCAGGAAACTGCTCCTAACCACACTGTCCCGTTTTTGCTATCTGAATAGTGCCTTTCGTAGCACCTTGGGGAAGATCTCTCTCTCTCTTTCTTCATTTTTGGACCAAGTGGTTTTCCATGTCAGTAGCAACCGTGTAATTTTTCTGTGATCGGATGGCGTCTGCAAGGGCTTCTTGTTTTCGCTGGTATGGACGCAGGATGACACGTGCAAGCAGACGATCGCCTGCAACGCACCGTTGTCGAGAACACCTCGTCAATCTCGGTTTCTGTCAAGTTCGGAGAGTATCAAGTGAGGGACTCGTTCGCCTGTGAGACCAGTTCTGTTTACCAAGGAGAAATGATTATCAAAGCTGAGCAAAAAAGGGAGAAATCGATATGATGATAATCTACGATATTATGTGACTGAAAACTATTTTCTTTATTATTTATTTCCTTATTCAATGTAGCTTAAATATTCTAAGTAATTCCTGAATTAAGCGCCATATAAACTGATTAGTTTTTTATTCTGCTTTCTGAACAAGTAATCTTTTCAAAATTGAATTTTGATAGTTCACAATTTTAGAAAAAAAAGTGAAAAAAAAAGCTACATAATCTGTATAAATCTCTTCCAAATCTGTTGATTAATAACAATAGTATTAAACATTGTTCACTATAAACAACTAAAGTATCACGAATCGTACATTAACAAAATAAGGAAAGTACTGTTAATTAAGTTAAAACTCATTGTCATAACTATCTCTGAAATACAATCGATGAAAACTGCACTTAATATAACAATCTTTCGGTTTAAGAGTCTAATTTATTCCTCGATGAGCTTGTAAACCGAAAAACCCTTAAAAATTGGATTCTTTAATTTCCTTTAATATTATCTTAATTAATAACTGATATTAAAAATTTGTTTCCAAACAATTAGGAATTTAATTGTTTCCTCAAAAATTGAAAATGTTATTATACAGAGGTAAGCATAGATTTGATTCTTCAAAAATATCATTTTAAATTTTTATTTTATTCTAAAAACACCATTCTTTGAGAAGTGATTTCTCTCAATGATATTAAACTGAAATCGACTGATTTTGTCTTTACCATTCAACTTTATTTATTTGACTCACCTACAAACTGTTCAGCGAAGAGATCGTAATATTTCAAAAGTGAGATTGGAAATTCATATATTTAATTATTTGTATTTACGAGTATAATCAAATTTAATCAAATTAATCAAATTAACTTTTGATGAACTCGTTAATATTTTTAAAATTTTAATATTGAAGTTTAAAGAATGGTTTTGGAAATTTTCAATCATTTCAAGAATTGTATTATGTATAGCATATATAATTTATATGTATCTATATTATTATTTAATGATATTTTTCATTACTATCTTTTCATTAAATTTCAAAACGGGAAGTGAATATTAAAATATTTTTAAAGAAGAAATGAAAATAGTCATCATTAAAATGCTTTTTTGAAATTGTATAATTACTTTAATTCTATTTGATTTATAATGAAATTGAAGATTGGTTCAAAAAATTATTAAGTTGTCCTTAAAAACAAAATGGTCATTTATTTCGCTAGAATAATTACTGCTGTTGACACATGGTCAGCCAAGGCTGCCATTCTGAAATGGCTCAGTTGTGTTATGACCTTTGACCTAGTCGCATTCCATCGTCTTGTAGTCGACGTTATTGTTTGTTGTCATCGATTTTCTACAGTTCCACCTTCTCCTCTTTCTTTTACCCACTGCATCTTGTGGAAGGATATAAATTTTAATGGCATCAACAATTTCAATATGTCATTTTGTGCTGACAGTCACAAAAGACTTTGGTTTTGTTTTCCTTTACTTCTTCTGTTTAGGTTTTTTCCTCCCTGTTTTTTCTTCTAGAAAGCACTAATAGTGACAGAAGTTTGATTGGACTGTCTCAACCTTGGATACAATTTCTCCTCTTAGAACCTTATCTCTAAGACATAGAATTTGACAATTTCCCACAAATCAACATTAACAATAATAACAAGAAAAATGAAAAGAGGAAGTATTAGAAAAAGAAAATAATTTTGATCAAATATCAATCTACACAATTTTTTACAATTTTTTACATTAAATTTTAGTAAAAGAAATATGTGCTAAAAAATAAAGTTGCTTTAAATAACAGAAATCTGTTAAAATCTCACTTTTTCGTAGTTGTTTGCTAAACTGCAATGCCATTATTTTTTAATTATATTTTATCGTAAACACTACGAAATAACAGTAATAGTTGAAAAAGTGTAGATCTTCATCCTTATAAAGAGTTAAACAGTGTAAAATTAAACAACGTGAAGTTTTTTTCCTCTCGGGAGCGTTTGATTTTTAAAACATTTATTCTTCTAGAGATAAAATATAATAAATTCCTGGGAATGATTCGAAAATTGCAGAAGTTGTTATCTCCATTTGGAAAAGCTTTATCAAATGTTATCTGTCCCTTAATCCTATGTTTGTTGTTTCTTCCCGCTATCCTTTTTAATGAATCAATAATCTCCTCCCAGCAAATCCTTTCCTGCTACTTTGTCTTGTCTTCTGACTTGTTTTTCTCTGATTTCTGGTGGAAAGAAAGCAATTTCCTTCTTACCCCAAGTGCAGGCTCAGACGGAAAAAAAGTCCACCGAGAAATTAAGAGCAAATTTTGTTCCTATGAGTTTTTTCTTTTGCTCCTGAATTCCGTTTTCGTCCTGAAAAATGTTGCTTTTGCGTCATAGTGTTGTGACCGTTATTAGTGCGTTCAAAACCCAGAATCGATTGCTAGCTAAGCCAAATGTGTTGACTAGAAGAAGAATGCCGCGAACACAACGGGAGGGAAGCAGAATAGCCTATAGTTGTTTTATATCCTTTGAAAACGAAGATAAGTTTAATAAAAAAAAATTATATCACTAGGACGAATGATAATTTGATTTTGAATTTTTTTTTATAGACTAATAAATGAAAATAGCTGATAAATTTAGAAACAGATTAAATAAAAAAAATATTTAATTTTACCCACCCACTAATTAAAAACCATTCCCAAAACCAGAAAAAAAAATTGACTAAATTAAACTAATTCTAATGACAAAGGACATCTGCAGTGAAATTTAATGATAGAGGAAGTCACCAGGGTCAAATGGAAATTTAATTTTGTGACAGAAAAACAACTTTAATTTATATAAACAAATGAAATGGTATAATATAATTATTTAAATTGAATAAACTACCAAAAGCTACTGGATTAATTAAAATGATCTCTCAAAACTAATTTGATTATGAAAACAACTCTAGATATATATAAATAATCAGATTACCAACTGGATAATTGAAAATATTTAATCAATTTTTAATAATTTTTAAAGTTGATCATGAAATAATACTTATAATTAAAACTTGTGTTGGCCTTAGATAAGAAAGTAGAAATACGAACTTTTAAAAATCAATGCAGAGGATGATATCAGAAAAAAATTTTCAACTGTCAAAAATCTTGAAAAATGTGATTAAGGAATGAAAAAAAAAAGCTTGATTCTGAAAGGCTTCTCTGGAGCTCGTCAGCCCGTGTTTTAAGGATGATGATTCGCCGTTTCTTAAATAAACTAAGCCTCGTCAGGAATCAGAATTTAATTTTATGTTGTAGGTTTTCAAACTTTAATGCGATATTCAGGTTGTGACACTAATGAGTAAAGAGAAATTAAAAGAAACAAAAACCAAAAAAACTTTCATTTTAAGTTTTCATTTTGTTAACAGAATTCAAATATATCATTTATGTCATATTTATCAACAAAATCTTTACAACAGACACTACCTGTCCCAACTCTTTCCATTTCTGAATAATTTCTCAATGATGCACTCACGGGCCTTTTAAGAGCTTGAAAAAAAATACTAATTGAGCTCTTAAGAAAGTCGAGGGAGCGGAAGGGATCAGAATATAACCATGAATTTCATTTTCTATTAAAAGCTAAATTTCTCTTATAAAATCCGTTTTCTGATAAATACGATACTGGTACTCTGTTTAAAATTACATACAAAATATTTTATTAATACAATTTCTTTTCTTTCCATCTTAAAGTCCATAATTTTTTTTTATTAATTCCTCATAAAACACAGAAAATTGTCTAAAGAATTATAATTCAAACTTGTATATTTATTCCTTCTTTCTATGTGGTTAACTAAATAATTCGAATGAACGTACATCAATGATAGAGTAAAATTAGCAATAATTAAGGAATTTTATTTCTATTTTAATGCTGCACTGAATTAATTCCGTTAGCTGCGATTATTGAAAGGGATAAATGGAAACAGATAGACGGTGCTATGCTGACCCATTGAATATCAGCTGACACCAATTTGAAACAGGACTTGATGATACCCAGACTTGTCTGAGTAAGCATTAGTCAAAGATTCCTGTTGCCAAGAATGAATCAAGGTCCTCCAGGTCGTAGATATGATGTGATTAAAATAAATATAAAAGATCTCTAAGTTATTTCATCTTATAATGTGGACATTTATGAAATAAAAGAATTAATGAAATCTAGGGAAATTTTGATTACTGAAATCAATCCGCACTTTGAAAATTGAATAATAATTAAATGCAGGAATTTGTCAGTGTAGATAATATATCTATAGCCTGTAACATATAGAAGACAAATGGGGACCACTACCTACAGAGCAGATTTCGGGTCCCCAGCGGACAAAACACACAGAAGAAGACAAAAGAAACAACCATGCCACGACCGGGATTCGAACCCAGGTATATCTAGCTTAAATATTTATATTTAAATCTTAAAAGAGTTACTGATCTGCTTTCCGTTGTTTTGGACTAACCAAACAAAAGCAAAACTTTCTCTGGTATCTGTAAAACCACAGAGCATATCTAAATACGAAGCCAATTGATAGAAGATAAGTAAAATTCCCAGTGAAATAGATATGTATTTTAGATATTGGATTTATTACGCAAATGCAGTATGAAGTGTTATAAATAAACAACTAAATAAATAAATAAATAAATAATTGGAACAACTGTTCTATTTAGTGCTACAATGATCTCTTCCATTTCAACATCCAACGACAAACTTATAAATGTCAAACTTATAAAAATCTCAACGACAAACAACCTCACCCATCAACCACAAATAACTTCAAAAACAAAGTAGCAGTAGGCATCACTAAACAGTTGGGTTATATAAAAGTTTAAAAATGTTTAAGACAATTTTTTTTTTCATAAGGTAATAGATATTGAATTAAAAGTTGATTGATTAAGAATAGAAATTGTATAATATCAAAGCTGTTGAATTTATACAGAAATGTCTAATAATTATTTTTTTGTAATAATTATAACATTTCTTATTTTTAGTTAATTCTACTTCTAAATTCTTATGGGAAATTTTTAATGCGAAGGCAATTGAATTTGTGAGCATTTGACAGAAGAATCTTTTAGTTATGAGATCCCCGTGAAGATTATCCAACTTAAGCATATCAACGAACAATTATATCTGTATATGCAGCAGTAATGCTCCATTTGGAGCAATAGTTTTTCATAATATTTGAAAGTGATTTACGATTATTTGTGAAGTTGATTTAACTTCAGTATGAAGAACACTAATTATCTTTTCTTATTTTCCCAGTTCAAAATTACGGAGTTTTGTGCGCTTATTTTTTAAGATTATTGTAATTTTTTCTTAATTGTGCTATCAGAAAGATTGTTATTGACAGAAAGCCGATTCCAGCCAACGAAAAAGAAGCCTGAAATGAAATACTATAATTTCATTTTAAATGCTTAAGATTAATTAGAACAATTAGTTTTGACTTAGTTAAAGAATAACATAAAGACATTAATGTAGAGAAGTACTTCTAATTCGATATTTAGAAACAAAAAAGAGTTGATGTACCGATGCTGAATGCTCGCAGTATAAAGGTGCATAAAATATTTTAAAAAGAAAATTAAAAAAGATATTCATTGAAGATCAAGAATTTTTTATTCATGGATTTGGTACATGTAACTCCTTAGCTACTCGTCCATTTCTTTAACCAATGTTTCTTCAAGCAACCTACATCTATCTCTAAAATTTTAGCTTTCTAGGATTACAGACGTTACTGATATGTGCATCTCAACTTAAGATTGAATTTTATAGCTTTTTTTCCTTGCAAACGTTTTTCTCTCTGGCACATATTAAGTTAGAAAATTATGCCATATTATAATACCACTATCATAAGGATGTAATTAGTCATAGTTTAAGAATTATATTAAAGATATTTGTTTTTTAATTTTGTGATTACTTTTTTTAAATGGCTGAAAATTCAATTTGAAAAATAATATAAGTTAGACTGTAATATTGCAGTATGTAATTCAATCATTAAATTGAGGATATATCTGAAATAAGTAATCTTGCAGAGACTGCACTGCTGATATTCTAATCTAATTTTTGAAAAAGTTCATTTAGTTTTGTAATGCTTTCAACAAACTTCCTTTTTTAATTTCATTGTATCAACAACAATTTCATTAATTTTTAAACACTATTATCTAAACAAACATAGAATGTTAATTAATTTAATCAAAAATAAAAAGCAAGTTATTGATTTTTGTCAGTTAGTTTAGAGCAATCAATCTTTGTTTGTAAATTGATTAACATGAATAAAAAAAGAAAAATACTGACTTCGTATGATTTTTATTTAACTTAATCCGCTACATAGTGCTGTTAAAACTGTACTGATGATTTTGCATTAAATTAACATGAATACAGGATATTACATTGGTTGTATTCATCATGAGAGCATCTGCATGAAGAGGCCTTTGCAAGATCAGATTAACCTTTGTTGTTATGGCAACGCAACGAACTCTGGAAATAGGTTAGAAGAGAATATTCATGACCTCTTAATCAGATAGGGAAGCAAAATAATCTTCAAATAATAGAAATAAAAAAAAATTATTCTTTTTATAAAGAATAAATAAAAATATTTTTCAGAATAAATAAAAATTATTCTTTTTTCAGAAAGATTTGGAGATAAAAACCACTTTTTTTTACTAAACTCTTAAAAATTGCTCTCCAAAATTCTCGAAAGGCAAAAAGACGTATGAATTTTAAATAACATTTCTGGTTGAGAAGATGGGATGCTTTTGAAAAGGTTTCTTGTTTTTGAAAACTTTAGTCGAAAAAATAGTTGTATCCATCAGATTAAAATCATATGTTTACAATTTGAAGGAACCGTCAGTTTTCTAATTTAACTCCATGAATCCATTAGGGAATTTCGTTAATTCCTTGAGACTGTGAGTGGAGGAAAGCTCTTTGATAAACATAAATCGAAATTTTAGATGAGCTTTCCTTCGTTGAATAAGACGAATTCATTACATAAATTTCAATTCAGAATTGACTCGAGGGAAGGCATCGTGGGCCCCAATGACTGCCGCAGAATAAAATTAAACTGTTCGTGTCGCACGACTAACGAGGTATGATTCTTCGGCACCCAAGAGGCTCCGAGACAGATCTAGTGTCAGTGGGGGAGGACTGACTTAAGGGAAAGCGTTCTTTTCGGGGAGCAAGAGCAATTAAATTAGCCGACCAAATCGGAAGGTTCCTACCATGTTTCATCGAGCAGATCTCCATGGCGCAGGTTTCTGTCGCCTAGTAACCGTTGCTAGGATGCAGCAGAAACAGAGAAATGAGGCATTTTTAATTAGGAAACACGGCAGCCATTAATACTCGGCAGAATAGATAGAGAATTGCCGGTTTTGTATGTCCTTTTTATTGTCCACGAACGGGAAGAAAGGATGTTGGGATTAATGAAGATGAAATCGTTAGGAAGTTATAATGGAGGATAGTAGAGCACTTATCCTACTTTCAAAACCTAACATAACCCATTGAAAAAAGTTAATATGTTTCATCAGAGATAATCTGACTTATCATCTCTGTGGAATCAATATATTTGCCTCATCAAAGCCAAAAAATAAGGACTTAAAATTGAAAAGCAAAAGTTTCGCAGCTAATTTTGTTTTTATAGCAGTAAAATTTACAGCATTTCTATAACAATCATTACTAATTCAGTAATAATTAAAAAAAAGCTTTTGAATCCATACACTATAACAAAACAAAACCTTAATGCTATGTAAATCAGTTCATAAATTGAATGGTTAAAATTTACTTTTCTTCAAAATGTAAAAGTATATTTTATTCGTTTTTCAAATATTTTTTCAATCCTTTTCATTCGGTTCAGCGGATTTGTAGCCATTTCCAATGATGGCTCTGCGCAAGCGCACATCTCTTTAAATCGCTTGTCAGTTGTATTGATCTGGGATCTTATGTAACGATGAAAAGTCTAAATTTGTCGAAGTGAGCCTGCAGTAAAATGCGTGGTCTGGATTCAATTTGGATTTCAGTTATGCTCTTCGTCTTCTTCCGCAAAATGATATCTATTAAAACATCTAAAAAATGAAATAAATAGCAATTTATAAGATGTGAAGAAAAGTAGCCTTTTGAATACATGGAAATTCAAGTAGATATAGAGATGAAAAAAAAATATTTTAACTGTATTTTTAACAGATTTAGTTGTAAGATTTATATTAGGCTGATGGAATTAAATTCAACAAATTATCACAAAAAAAAATAGAAAACTAAATTCAAGAAAACTTCAATGTATTCGATAAAATTAATTAAAAACATCATAAAAAATGATCAAAATTTGAAAAAATTGGTGTTTGAAAAATTTCAAAATTTAAAATATACTCTTTGACAAAAAAAAAAGCACAAAAAATGAATTATCCAATTGAGACAAAATTTGGTACGTTTTATGTCCATGTATAGAAAACGAAATGATTAGAATTTCAGAAAAATTGGATGATTTATTGAGCAGAAAGAGCTACATGAAGTGAGCAGATCAATATGGCGTTGGTCCACCTCTGGCCTGGATACAAGCTGTTATCCGACGTGATAACATTGATTGATTCAGTTGGCTGATGATGTTCTACCGGATTTCCTGCCAAACGGCCTCCAAATGGCGGCTAATTCGTCGACATTCTGGGATGGTCGCAGGCGACGCTCATCACATCCCAAATGTCCTTAATAGGAGAGAGATCTGGCGATCTGGATGGCCAAAGAAGTGTGTCGCAACCACGAAGACATCAATCGAGAGGCGTGCCTTTTGTTGCCGAACGTTATCAAAAGTCAGTCCTGGATACCGCGAAAGGAACGGCAACACAACGTGTCGTAGAATTCCGTCAATGTACCGCTGTGTTGTAAGAGTGCCACGAAGGACTACCATGGGGGTCCAGCTATCAAACGAAATGGCACCCTAGACCATAACTCTCTATTGTCGGGCCGTGTGGCGTGCGACAGTAAGAGCGGGATCCTGACGATGTCCGATCCGTCTTCAGACGCGTCTGCACTGGTCATCGGGACTCAGTTCAAAACAAGGTTTAATCACTGAAAACAATTCGTCCCCAATCTACATAATTCCATGTCGATCGCTCTTGACGGTGCATACTAGTCAGTGGTAGACGGCGGGGGTCGCTACGTACATTCTGCTTCCGTAGTCTTCTACTAAAGATCCTCGTGCTTACTTCAGTATTGGTCACAAGTTGGATGGTTGATAGTGACGAATCTGGTGATGTAACACCTGATCTGACATTCGCTATATCTTCCCGTTCTGCCATCGTCCTAGGCCGTTGTCGCTGAAATCTGCCGTTCAGGACCTATTCTTGACAGCATCATCTAATTGCCGCATCGCTCCGACCCAAATGCCGAGCGCTTCGGCGGTTTGTCCATCCATTCTCATATAGTCCGATGGCACATGCTCTTTCATACTCCGTCATACGGTCATAGTAGCCGGAAATTCGCCGGCAAGCCATTCTTACAGTCAAGGTAGGAAAACTCAATTCAAATTCACTGGGAGTTTTGTTCCTGAAAACGAGATTCCCCTTTATATACATCATCACGATTCTGAGTTTCAATGCCGTGTAACTCCTCCGTCAATTCATTCATTTGGTGGGAATTTTTGATCATTTGGATATTTGGCCGAAAGGTTTTTTTCTATTTGAAGTTTCATTACCGGATTATATTTTTGGGGTGGGTCGATTTTTTGGTCAAAAAGAAGAATTTTTAGCATAATAATTTTTTATTCAATCATTATTTTTTACCTAAAAAATATACAATTCTGCAGAAATATAACTTAACTGTAATCAATATTATATGTTAAATATCTACTTTATTTTGAAATATCGAGAAAAATTTCGTGAAAAATTGCTTTTTGTAGATATGTAATAACTACAACGATTCCTTCATCCTTGTGTCATCATAATTAAACTTTCACTCCAATAATTACAATAGCGCTGTTTCATTTTTTAGTAATTTAATTTTGAAGACCACGTAGTATTAAAAGAAATACTTCAATTAACAAATATGACAATATACTATACAAAGCAGATATAGTCTGCTTTCTTTAGTTGAATTCTTTAACTAAACATTGATATAATAATAAAATCTATAGATTAGCAAAACAATTGTCCAAAACTTTGAAATGTATTTTTTTTCCTTCCACATAACTGCATACATATACTATCTACACAACGGAAACAAAAACAATATTTTTAAGTTAAAAAAATTCTTGCAATTCATTTCCCAGTTTTAGAGTAATTAAGCCACAAATGTACAAATAGTTAATAATAAATAGATCTCTAGACATTTTCCGGAAATGAACATTAACTAGAAAATCTGTAACTAGATTTACATAAATGCAAAAAGACTAAAGTTGATTGTAAAGAAAAATGCATTTAAATTAAAATATATTTATTCGTTTTTTTTTATATTTTCCCTAGATCTTCAGTTACAAAATTTCAAGTAAGATAAACTGAATGTGCTTTAAAATATTTCTCCAGTATATACCAAAACAGTTTTCTAAGGGTTCATTCGCTGATATTTATTTTCTTCAATGAAGAAAAAAAAACATGAAAATTCTTAATAAAGCATCTTCTATAAAATTTGTAAGTAATTTACTTCTAGGAATCATGTTAAATAACATATTTTTAATATCCACGATATTTCGTCCTTCTTATGAAAGACTTTCTCAGGTGGTTCTAGAGGACAAGAAGACAAAAAACTAATCTTTTTCCTCACATAACATAAGGATATCAAAATAAGAACTATAAACATTTTAGTATATATGTTAACAATTGAAAACTGTCTTATTCACCAGCATTGTTATTAATAATGACAACATAAAACATATAAATAATGATAACAATTAAACTTTAAGGAAGAACTTTAAAGGAAAGGCTGAACGTATTAGAGGTTTTAGCAATAAAAAAGTAGAATTTCTGACTTGGTAGATCACTGTGAGGAAGAAGGACACAACCCAGATCCAATTATCAAAATTGAATGCGAAATTTCTGAAGAAAAAGACAGACTCATGATCGAATCATGTTTGATTAATAGCAGAAATTGTTTTAATAAGGATAAGTTTCTTAAAATGAGTAATGCTTCATCCGGTTATGTTAAAGACTTTTATGAAAAAATAAGTTTTTTGATATAATGCGAGAATATTAGTAATGTTATTGTTGTTAATGAAGCATCGTTGTTGTTCAATTGCTATCATTATTAATTTTATGTATTTTATATTATCATTATTAATAACTATGCTGGTGAATAAGACAGGTGAATAAGACAGTTTTCAATTGTTAACATATATAAGAAAATGTTTTTAGTTCTTATTTTGTAACCCTTATGTTATGTAGAAGAAAAAGAATAGTTTTTTGTCTTCTTGTCCTCTATAACCACCTGAGGAAGTCTTCTAATAAGAAGGACGAAATATTATGGATATTTAAAAAATGTTATTTAATAGGATTTCTAAGAACATGAAAATTCATTCGAATTAAGTGATTTAATCAATTTTGATTGTGAAAGTATTTTTTTTTTGAAGTTCTTCATATTCTGAAATTAAATTCATTACTTTCCTGAAGTAAGACACAATTTTAGATAGCTTATTACTATGTTTTTTTTATGATTATTCAATATAAACTTCATTCCCGGTTTTATAACATGGCAGAGTTTGGCAATTCTTCGAGGGTTCTTCGAGGGATGATCTGCGGCTCCCGATACTCAAAAATCTGCAACATTGCAATGTAATGTTTATGGTTGGTTTTAAATTTTAATACAGAAAAGGCTCTTTAAAGTGTAGATAGCCTGCCGATATGTGTCTGCGGTAGACTAGATATTCAGGTTCTGCAGAATTGGTGTAAAGTTTTTGTCATTTAATGTTTGCTACAAAGAAAAGGGTTTGAAAGAAAAGAAAATATTTCGAATGTAATTAGAATAGTCAAAGCATGATGTTATTTGTCCTTCAACTTTCTATAGAATAACTCAAAAACTAACTACAAAAGTTTCTGAGAAATATTATCCGCGGAAATTGAAATTAAAGTTTACTGTAGTTAAACAATCAAATTTAGTTAAAACCAATATTAAACAATGGAATGAAACATCATAACAGCTCACAACTGATTACAACTGATTCACCTGCTATGCTTAGGGATTCAAATTATTATTGTAAATTATAGTATTCTTAATTGGCTTCATTTATTTCCAGTAACGATCAATTTATTTCATATAGACTAGAGGTTTAGTTATGAGATCTTAGGATAAAGAAGAACTCAAAAACTTCCTCTTGTAGATGATAGAACGGAGGGAAAACGCCAACCGGACAAATAAATATGCCTTCGCCCATTGAGCCAACATCAACGAGAATTCTGTACAATTGTTTCGTCCTTATTGGGGACTCATCAGCAGAATGTACTCGTTGATGTTTGGCTCGCCGGGAGAAAGCTCTACCCAAAGCAATTTGTCCGGTTGGCGTTTTCCCTCCATTTATAAATGATTACGGACGTTAAACTTGCTTTCTAGATGATAGAACTTTGAATGCAAAATTTCAAAGTTGTTGTTTTTGCAGTTGTTTTTGCATGACGTTCAGACACAGGCTTGACGTTAACGCGACGGCCTACTACGAGTCTGATACATCTGCATCTGGATTCGAATGCCGCCCCGGCATGGATATGACTTTCTTCTTCTGTGCTTCGTCTATTTCTTGACTATAATATTAACTGTCTCCGATGCCTTTGTTAATTATCAAGAGTCCGGGCCTTGGGAAAAGAATAAATTAATTCTTTTTGCATTAATATTGTCTTGAGGAAAAAAAGTAATTTACAACTGAGAATTCTTAAAAAGCTTAGAAAAAAATCTAATTGTTTACGGGAATCATTCTTTTGTTTTTTTTACTTCCTAAAGCTTTCAAATAAGCATTACATTGAAATCTAATTCCAGTAGCATAAGTGGTTTTTCATACAAAACAGCTTTTAAATCGTAAAGCAAACGTATTAGGATAATTGAACATAAAAGAACAGTTGGTCAGGTCACTTTATTTCAATTGTAATTTCTCTTTGAGTTCGATTGTCGAATGTTTGATAGAGTTTCAACAAACCTATCTTATATTTTTTTTTTCATCTAAAATAAGATAAAGAAGAAGCCGTTCATCCAATTGGTGTGTAGCAAGAGTAGAAAAGAAGTCTTCTTTGATCTCCGAATGGCATGCATATGCAAATTGTATTAGTCTAAGTGGGTTTGGGATATGCAGCAGACGAACATACCATTCGCCTTCTACTTTAAATGTTGAAAGAAACTGGAATAGACATTCCCAAGAAAATAATTGAGGAACTCAACCGGAGATGGCTGCCTTTCCACTTCACTTAAAGTTTTACCATCCAGGTACACGTTGATTTCGTCCAATTTTCGAGTGAAGGAATAATTAGAGAAAAGTCGTTGGGCTCTTAGTTTAATTGGAATCAGACAACTGGAATGGCAAAGTCATCTGCTTAACAAAAATATAAAATAGTCGTAGACAAATGGCAGTGACCTGAATTTATATTTTTTATTCAGGAAAAAAATAAAAGGACGGAGAGAAAGGAAAGTAAGTAATAATTCGAAATTTAACATAAAAAATAGAATGTTCTATTAGTCATAATCATTCATAAAAGAGGGTTGTCTATTCAGAAACATTAGATCTAACGTCGTGTTTCTTGCCTTTTAAAAAATATTATTTTTTATTATTACCTTGCTGTTTATTTATACACAGACCGATTAAATCAATTAAACAATTACATGATGATAGGAGACATAATACTGATTTCTTTTTATTATAAATCATCATTTTTTTAATTTTAATCTTGAATTGTAGTTAGTTGAATTTTTTTGCATTTGAACTTAATTGTAACTTACGTAATTCTTTGAATTTGTTATATTTATGATTTTCTTTTATTACGTAAGTGTCTTTTCGCTTACTTGCTTACTTACTAATTATAAAAATTATAAGTTGTTGTTAATTTAAGGTAATTCTAGCTGATGAGCACTATGTAGGCTGAAATCTCTAGGTAAAATCATATTCAAAATAACAACTTTGAGTGTAATTTTTCTTTTCTTCGGATCTTTATTTAGTTCAAGGTTTATTTAAAAAATAGTTTTTGAAGCTATCATTTTATAAAAGGTTAAACTTTTTACTTAAGTATGCTAATTGTAGAAATTATTAATATAATATTAAGAAAACAATGAAGCTTTTGATTCTCTAGATGTTTTATTTATTTTAGAGTTCATTTCAATTGCTTTATGCTGAAAGCTTTCACAATCATATTTTCTTCAAAAAAAAAAGTAAATAAAACCTTACGAAGATACGGAACTTAAAATACTCAGTCATTAAAGCATAATGTGGGAATTAAAAGAATTTTTTTTCCAATTACAGAATCACTTAAGCCATTAAACTTTAAAATTTATTAACATTCCAGTAATTGTGAGTTCAATAAACTACGCATGTTCCAATGTTGGAGAGAAACTTTAAACATTCTGTGCTGGCAACATTTTCTGAAGTAAGTTAAAAAAAAAAAAAGAAGAAAATATGTCACGGAAAGTGAAGGGAAGAGAAGAAAGTGTAAATGATTCAGAACAGTAGATTTCATTTATTTATTTTTTTTCTCCTTCTGAAGCATTTTACTGCGTTTCGTTATCTGATGACATCAAGAGAACTTTTTTCTGTTTCGTTCCCTCGCAGGCGGTGTCTCTGGTTCCGTGAAAGATAAACTTAATCCAATGGAGCAGTTGGTATTAATACTTAACGATTCGGCGTAAACACGAACGGACAGCGCAATTTAATCGTCTCTTTATTTACCTCCAATTAATTTAAATGAATTTGGGGAAAAGATAGCGAAGCGTGGCTTGGCATAGCTCCGTATTTCGTTTACCCTTTTATGATCCATCGCTGTTGTAGGTTTCGATATTCAGTCCGTTTCCAGGGATTTCAATTAATGCTGGTTTCGCTGCTGTTTTCGGTCGGAAGAAGAGCTCCCGAAAGTAATCGTAAACTATTTTTCCCCCAAACAACTTGATTAGCGCAGGGTCTTACAATTTATTTTCGCTCTAAACAGGGCAGGAAGAGTAGTTAACTTGTCAGAAATTTAAATAAGCATTTAAGAATTACGTCCTTTTAATCTAATGAGAAATTCTTTAAGCAGTGGAAGTTATCTCCTCAGGCAGAAGTGAATGGCAAAAATTCGCATTTCCGATACGAGCGATTCCCAACAGCCTTTTCAAGTAATGAACAAAAAAAATAAATAAATAAGAAGATGAAGTAATTTTAAGAAGTAGCTTTTTTTAGCTTTCCATGTAAATGTTATTCATTAACCTAATATTACTGGGTTTGCGGAAAACCACATGGTTAACTTCAATTTTAATCCTTGGAGAATTTTCTTTATAGCGTTGCATCTACACAAGACGTAAGGGTATCATCAGTAAAGTTTTCTGTAGAAACTTACAGACATTCAGAAATAAATGTTAATGAATAAAAATAAGAATAACGACTTCGAAATATATATTCATATCATAATCAAAAGATAACGGACAATAAAAAATTGTAGGAAATAAGCAATAATTACTGATTCTATTTCTACTATACATAAGTTGCATTGCTATATATACTTTACATGAAAATGAATGAATTTTATAACTTCTGTCATTGACTTTCCACTGCCAAAATATCCGCTTACTCCATGGCTTACAAATCAGATGAAGTAAATCAAAATAGTTTTTCCTCCGGTTGTTTTTATCTTCACTTGATATAAAATTCAAGCATTTATTTCAAAATAGCCTAATTTTTTTCTTGTCCATAAAATGTTAAAACGAAAAGGAAAATCGCAAATTACCAGTATTGATAATTGTAAATTAATTAATTTGATATTAATTGTAAATTATTGAATAATAAATATTCATTAATTGCTAATAAAAATAAAATACTCGAAAGAAATAACTACAAAGCAATGATAAAATTATTAATAATAAATTCAATGATAAATATTTATTTTATAATTAATAACTAATAAGATCTTCATACTTTTATTCCAATGTAATCTATCAATCTAAGGCTTTGTTATATATCATTGGCAATTAATTTATTAGCAAATTATTTACTTTATTTTGCTGCAAGTTTTACACAGACGAGATTGTATTGACAACCCTAATTAAAAATAAAAGAATAAATAATTGAGTGCACATAAACTCACATTGTGTGCATTAAAACTTAAAATTAATATTTCGCTCTTATTATCTTCGTAATCATCATTTTAGAATTTTTAAAAAAATACTCTTAATTCTTTAAAGTTGATACACTTTTACTATAGTTTCGTGGCTAATTGTCCATTGCATTTTTTAAACTAACGAAAAATGCGCTATGTGATTTCAAATCGATTAAACTGCGATAGTACATTATCATTTAAAACTCCAAACCATAAGAGCACACACATATATATGTATGTAAAAATATCATAAACATTGACTACGTCGCTTCAGATCTCCTTTAATCGAGTCCTATTCTCAGGTAAAATAATCATAACTAACATAGTCTCCAATCATCGAAACCTTCAAAAAAGAAACTTTTTCGAATTTCCTTGTTTTTAATTAATCTTTTTATTGTTAATTTCCTTTTTGTTTTTTCCTCTCAATAAAATTTATTTATATTTGAAATATTCCTAACAATAATTGTTTATTAATATTATATTGTTTTTCTAAGTTCATTTTAATTTTTTTAAAAAGTATACGTATTTACATTTGTGCAAATGTCTGCTTATTTTCTAATTTTCAACTTTTGGCTAAAGACATGACGAATGCGTTTTTTCACTGCTTCCGCTAAATTCTGTGGGATTTCCCTAAGCTTTTCATTCATTCATTCATTCACTGAGTCCCTACTGTCTACGAACCCACAGTTTGCCTAACAATTACAGTCCACTCTTCTCTGTCCAACATTCGTCTGCTTCATCTTTTAACGTTTAGTCCTTTATACACTCTTCAATATCCTCCAGCCATCTTTTCCATCTTCTATCACCTGGTTACCTTTAAATATCATTTTAATAATATGCAACTGGGCATTGGATACGTACCGTTCAATATACTCAAACCATCTGAGCCTAGGGGCTTTTTATTTAGCTAATATCCATGGATCCGTGGATTTCCATATAACTGATAAAGTTTTTTATTATTTGTTATTTTTCCACTGTCGATTTCTAAATATTGGTTTCGAAATTTTTCCTTTCCCATATACATAATTATTAATCTTTCGTCATTCTTAAGCACATACCATGTTTCGGATGCGTATGCCACAGGTCTGATAAGGGTTCTGTAATTTTTTCCATTCTTAATAGATATCCTGGAATTTCAATAAGGAATGGAAAGCCGCGCGGTTGGCGTTGTCGCTATGACATCGGCCTCTCACCTCTAAGTACGGGGTTCTGTTCTCATGTAGGTTTCGTGATGGTGGACGATCCGCGCTGGGCAAGTTTTCTCGGGGTTCTCCCATTTCCCCCGCACTTCTCCCACCCTACTTTCTCAGTCTTTCTCTCCATCTGTCCTTATTTCCATGGGATAGTACAATAGACCTCCGGTCACAGTGCTTGGCTTCTCTGCCACCCACATTCACTATATAACATAACATAACAAGGAATGGAAAGCCCAATAGCATTTATTTCGTTTTTCCAGCCTTTCCCTAATTTCTTCAGCGGTCACATTATCCGCAGTGCTAACAATTATCAAAGATGTAAACTTCTTTAAAAAGCGAAAGTTCCAATTTATACATGATCAGTTTACCTCCATCTGTTTTTCCATCTGTTGATTCCTTGATGCAATCATGTATTTGGTTTTCTATTCATTCACCCTTAAACCAGACATTCTTGATTTCATGCACTAACTGAAGAAAACTTTCCTTTAAATTCTATGTGGATCCACTGAACTTGAGATGATTGAGTTACATTGTGTTTTGCATGTTGCTTCCATAGAAATTTGCTTTTTATTTCCACATTATTAAAAATATCCAGTGTACGTTAGTTCGTATTTATAATTCTAACATTGTAATTCATACATATGTCTTTAAATTCCCTATTATCCTCAATTGGTTTAGACATTCAAGTGTAACTTTCGAATAACTTGTACTCATCATAACAGTTCATGAAACATGCAAACACACACCTACAGAATAAGTTATAGATGTGTCTTTCTGACAGCTGGATCCTTACGTACAGTATTAGTTCAGTTTCTATCAAAATCTATAGAAAGTTCATAGTTCTTAGTACAAATCTACTAAAATACCAGCTTTTTGGGGTAAATAGAGATTATTTTAATTCCAAACGAATGTACTTATGTCAAGTTTAAATTTCATTAACTGAGTTCCGAATCGCAATGATTTTTTTCTCGCAAATGTAACTATTAAAAACGTATTCTATTTACCTGAAATTAACGCTGATATTTACTGTAATATTTGAAGCTGATGTACGATTTGTTATTGGCAACATAGATTAAAGAACTAGATCTTTACGCTACAGCTTTCTTCAATATTCCATTAAGATAAGAATGACCTGATGCGATAGGACATTTACGGTTGCATTTGCTATCTTCTGTAAATGTAATTCGGAAACGCACTTTAATTCTGAATGACATCACCAACATTCCAACAGAAATTTTGTCTTTAATGACAAAATTATAAAACTTTTTCAGATTGAAAACTTCAAAATAATTATCAAACTCTAAATCTGAACAGCAGCAGTAGGTCACAGGAATGACTTTATGGTAATACTCCTCACTTCAATGTTAACTACAATTAGTTTTCGTAGTAAATCAAATAAAATCCATAATAAATTTTAATACACTGAGTTCATATTAATCACACGAAGAGCATCGTATTTCATATCTGATGAATTTCAATTTTTTTTTGTAAAAGAAAGCAGAGAAGAAAAAGTAATCTCTGGGCGCTTGTCACTTAGGAGTTTTGTAAATTAAAATTGATAAGGCACAGCGCATGGCATCAGTTAATCAGATGCGCCGGAATGAATGGGATTCTCTGACAAACGGAACGCTGTAATTGCAAATAATAGAAACAATATTTCATTTGTAAATTTTCGAGGATACTTCAACAGAAAAAAAAGCATCGCATTTATAAAACAAGAAAAAAGCTTGCATATAAATGACAACAAAACATTGAATTCAATCTAATAAAAAGAATTACACAGCAAATGTAAATCTACAAACGAAATGAAAAGTTAGTTGCTTCGGCGAAATAAAAGTGTAAACACTTTTTCATATTAATTGATGGCTTATTATTAATTCTCGCTTTTTCCTTTCTCATTTCTCTTCTTTTCTTCTTTTCAAAAACTTTCATCAAAGAAAAACTGACTATTCTTTAAAATATTTCTCGACATATAATTAATTCTGCAAAAATATAGATTTGTTTCATTTTATTTTGTGAAATATATTTGAAAGAGACTATGAAAATAACAAGAATTTAAATATCGAGGTCAGCTTATCATTTATCCCAAGTTTTCAAAGAGAGTTTGGGTAAGAATAATCATTTAATTTTTCAGACGTCTGTTTTTAAATGTTAAACAGAATCTCAGTGGTTGCATTCAAGATTGATTTCAAAGCTTTAAATTTTAATTATAATTTATAATTCTTGAGTAAATGAATTAACTTCATTTTTTGTATATATATATATATATATATGTATAATTTAGTGGAGGCGTATCAGTAACATGAAATTATCTGAACTTCTGTGTTATTGTAAACATAACAAATGCGATACCGGTACTGCTTTAAACAAAAACAAAATCTGAAGTTATTTACGCTGTAAGAGCCCAGTAACTTTCTAATATTTCAACTCAATGTTAAATTTCAGGATCATTTAAGTCGAATTTACCATAAGAAAGTCTCTTAGGCCAATCCAGTGTTACTGTTTTTTCCCCATTCGTGTAAAATCGAATGAAATTTTTTTCAAAGTTAGCTGATCATCAGAGTTTTCTGTTCTACGATGTAATTGTAGAAAGATATTCATTACAGTTATTATTTTTCAATATAAGTAGTTTTATTCTAAATTTCTTCTTGAAACTTGAAATCTCTAGGCTTCAGCGACTGACATGCTTTTAAAAATGTGACAAATATGAATGTGTCTACCTATTGAATACATAGATGTTTAAGAATGTTATGTTAGTTCTGATATTGACTTACTTTAAATTAATTAACTTTTTCATTATGTCACTTCGATAAATCTTAAGACAACTAATTACCTAATATAAAATTTAAAAAAAATGTTATACAGTATGGCCGGGAAGTTCCCGTACCACTATTATGTAGTAGTAGTATTATTTGTTTGGACCAAATTTTTTTGATGGTCATGTTAATGGCGAAACTTGTTTACACATGTTACAAACATGGTTAATCCCACAGCTTGAAGACGCGGGTGTCATGGAATACGTATAGCTATTTCAGGACGGGCACCTGCTCACTTCGCTCTTACTGTGCCCTGGTTTCTTCATGAACATTTTCCAGGACGCTGGAGTGGTCGCGGTACTTTTCAGCATCGCCAGCTCCATTGAAATGGCCATCCCGAAGTATTGACCTCACGACGCCTGACAACTCATTGTGGGGAATCATCAAGGCCTGTGTGTCTGAATGTCGTTATGCTGCAAATGAAGAATTGCGGAATGCAGTTGAGGATGCATTTCGAACCATCATACCGGATATGCTCCAATAAATGTCAAGTAGGACGCGGCGGTATGAACTTGTTTTTGCAGCATGATGGCGAACACACAGATGCATTGGACACTTATTGTGTAAATATTTTCTTAAAATATGACTACCAATTAAGGGATACGGGAACTTCTCGGCCACACTGTACAATGAAACAGAAGATTTGTTTACCATCTGGCAGTTCAATAAGCCATCATCAGTTCAATAAGCCGTTTATTTTTCAATCTAAAAAACAATTGATATCATTGGATTGATAATTTTTAACATATTCCATAGAATGGTACATTCAGTCTTTTAGCAATGCAGTTAGGATACATTTACGATTTAGTTTATTTTGAGATTCATTTATTGAGATATGGCTAGTTTTATTACATTTTGAATCTGATATGATAATCAAAACTTTTGGAATTTAAGTGTCAAAGTATTCTAACGGACAGAAGCAATCATAAAAATCCAATAGATATTTTTATTTTTACTTATTTTTAAAAATCTTTAAATAATATAGATATATTTGAAAATGCTGAAAAATTACTGTTATCTTTATCAAATTAAGCATCTTCGTTATATTAATATATTGGAGTTTAATAATGATTAATTTTTTTACCAATAAAAGTACATTAAAATACTTCATATAGTAAGGTTTGGATACGATCATTTTAATCTTTAATTTTAATGAAAAATAAAAAAATAAATGTTAAAAATTTTGATCTCATAATTAATAGTTATTCCAAATGTTTTGGATGCTTTCTTCTGATGAATTATTCCGATAAAAACTTGTAAAAATACGTTTTTGCTTCTACTTCATCTTCAAACAAACGAAAGTAGCAACCATTGATCGTGGACCACAGCAAATGTTGAGTGGTGGTCAGAAACTGCTTTAACTCCCACGCAGCAATCTTTCGAAATATTTAAGTATTTATGTAATTAGGAATCGAAGCACATACAAACTAAATTAATTAGATTTCTGTAATGAAATTTCGTTAAATTGCAAGATAAGTTTGGCTTCTTTTTTTTTAAATAAAGATGTTTTTAATTATTTTGATAAGATTTCTTTTTTTAACGGAAATTCCTAGAAAGACTTTGAAAACACGAATTTAATTAAACATGCGCTTTGATTCTGTCTAATCTTGTTATTTTTAGACCATTCATTCATTTATTCATTTATTCATTTATTCTCAAATTAAGGTTTCACAAAAATGATTGGCTTCATTTGAAAATTCTTATTTTTTTAAAATAAGATCAATTTTATTGTTAATTTTACGAGGAAATTAAGTACCAAGATGGACAATTCCCCTAAAATTTACAATCTTCTGTTATTAAAAAATATATGTTATTATTTAACTGTTAACATTTGAAAAACGTTATATTTAAACGAATTATTTAAACTTAGCGTGCCAACATTCAATTATCAGTATAAAATCATTTTCATGTACAATTTCTTATCCCAGGGATTTTGGCTAAGGGTGAATTTATAGCAAATAAACCGAAAGCATATCTTGAATAGACTTCAAATACGGTTACAGTTTCAGGATGGGCATTTTCTAAATTATTTTAATCACAGATGAATAAGTAGACATGGATATATGCCTAAAAATTGGGAACGAAAGCTTTTTGTTGAAATCTAATATGCTACGCAGAAAGTGTGGTAAGGAATAGTCTATGAATTTCTTTGTTATGAGAAAACCATTTATTATAATCTATCATTTAAAAACTAATGGATTCTGTTTGAGCTACAGATTACAGGAACCTAGTTCAATCCTCGGCGAAGTCGAGGATTTTTTTCCTAGATTATTTCTCCTCCGGACTGGCCCTACGGTTCACTCAGACCTCTATAAATGGGAACCGGATATCTTTCCTTTGGGTAAAGGCTGGCGAGCATTAGGCTGACGAATCTCAAATGATGGTTATTGTAACAGCGGAGCCTATACCTTCATGAGCCACGAAAGTTCTTGTTGGAAATAACTATCTTAAATTCTATCCTTTATATGAGTTTGTAGCTCTGGCCACCTTTGTTGCAGAATTAAAATTTGTAGTACTCTAGTGCGCTTTTTGTATTTATTTGTAGTAGAAATCGTTTATAATTTGTAGTCATATGTGACCCTACTATTAAGGTTATTTGAAAGTCTTTATTTGAAGAACAAATGCTGCTCATCATTCCGAAAACAGTAATAGCTGTTTTGAAGAAACGACGCAGCTGTTGCATCTGAAATTATTTTAGGTATTTGGAATAAGCAAATGATAAGCAATTATGGAAGAAAGTAATAAGTGAAACTACTTATGAAAAATGCATAAATTAAAATATTTTATATCTAATTTTCAATTTTTTAGTTTGAAAGAAATTCTAATAATCAATTTACAGATTACTGATTATAATATAATATGTACAGTAAAGCCCCGATTATCTGCGGAATTGGGTGGCAAGGGCACTGCGGATAACCCGAGAAAAGACTGAAAATGAGGTGTAAACACGAATTGTAAACACGTATTGTACAAAAAAACATAATATGTAAAACTTTTAAAATATGTACAGTACAGAAGAAACCTTTGCTCTAGAAAACAAAAAAGCAAGAGCCTGCCACTCATCCACAAATTCCGAGAAGGCCTATAGGATTACGATGCACAATAAACCTGTCAATAATTTTCGACCTTCGCACTGATATAAATACCTATTGTATTTCTCCTGTTGTTGGTTTGTATTAAAATTGTTTTTTTTTTTTTTTTTTTTTTTTTGAGGATCGTAATTTAAAATTTTTTCGATGCACTCGCGGATAATCGGGGCTTTGCTGTAATACAAAACTTACACATGTATCTTACTGTTTCAGCATAGCATGAAAATTAGATAAAAATATTTATATAGGGTAATTCAAAATTCCCTGTACAAACTTTAAAGGTAGGCCAGAAATACAAAACCAAACCGTATTTATAGTGGAACGTATGTCCGTAAACGCCACCCGAATGTTCTAAAGGGCGCTGTTTGGCAGCACATTTGGGCATTGTGAGCCATCGTCATTTGAGACGTTGAATTTGTACGAGTAGATTGTATTGCTTCACTAATGAGGACAGATATTGGGCAGCAAAAGGAAACGGACGAGCAGCTGTACGATTGTAACGTGAATGATTTCCCCAACAGCCGTGTATCCAAGCTTCAAACGTTTGCGCTTTTGCACCAGACGTGTATTGGTGTTGGTGGAAGAACTTTGAGCACCTACTCTGAACCTGTAAGTGTACACCTTACTGTCATATCACAAACATAGGGCTAATAAACATGTTACCTATCTTACTTGTTATCTTTTATTTCTGAACCTTAGTGTACCTTCTCGGACATGCGGATGGCGTTTGCGGACATACGTTGCACAATGAATACGGTTTGTTTTTGTATTCCTGACCTACCTTTGAAGTTTATACAGAGAACTTTGAATTACCCTATATTTGCATTGTGTTAACTGCCTGGTATTGCTCGTGCAGTTAAAATCACTTTCTGTTTTGCGTAGAAATCCATGTTCCTGAAGCTCACTTCCTTGTTAAGCTGCTGTAAGTATTCAGGATTAAGTATCAGTCATTAAATTCGTACTTCTGCAAGTATATACTGTGTTTTTGAACAATATTTTTTTAATTCACTAAATTAAATTAATTCAAAATTAATTACAATTTATTGTTAAAAAAAAGAAAACGAAAAAAAACAAAAACAAGATTAAGCTTTGATTCAGGATTTTACTGGTAGAGGACGTGACGTCATCATCGAATAAGAAGAAATTTAGATACTATTCAATAGCTAGATTCCCAAATGAATTAGCTAGGTCAAAATTAGATGACCTCAGAGGGAATCTTATGGAGTTTACATAAGGAGATAGAAATCTGAGCAAATAGACCAAGAAATCTCTTATAAAAAGAAAAAGAAGATTAAGAATTGTTTTATTTTTTTATTTTTTTTATCCATTAGAGGATTTTTTTTTATTTTTTTTTATTAGTTGCTTTTTGTATTCAAATGCCTTTTGTGGTAAGCATTTAGCTGTCCAAGGATTCCGCAATTCATGGTTCGTTTTCTTTTAGTTTCTATAACTTCTGAGGGGTCACTTGCTTTACTAATAATATATTACGCCCTTCGTATGCATTTTGAGTCGTTGCTGGGCAGCCCTGGCTGAAGAGAGCCTAAAAGCTTGAAACATCTGTCCTTGGGTCTCTGCTTAACTCAAAAGCCTTCTCTTTATTATTTTATCATGATTTGTTTTCTTTTTCTTTATCCATCAGATGTTTTTTTTTTTATTACTTTTTAATATTATTTTCTTTTTGTGGTGAAATGCGTTTTGTGGCAAATCTTTAGCTGCCCAAGGATTTGAATTCTACATTGTTGTTTTTATTGTATTTTCTTTAATTTCTGAAAACTGTGACTGATCACTTGGTTTACAAATAAGATTAAGGATAACAACTATATTTTTTACTCAATCAGTACTCTTTTACCATAAGGCTTTTATAATTCATACGAATAACTGTAATAAAATAAAGACAGTTAACAACTATAGAAAAAAATAGTAAACTTGATATAAAAGATATAAATCATTCTGCAAGCTGTTCATTTGAAAGCTAGCCGAGACGTTAATGACCTCTTTGACATCAGTGTAGGTTGGATCACCCCGTAAAGCTTCCCTCACTGACCTATCTCCTGTTTTTTTAATAACATGTAGCTTTGCGTTACGAGGAACATTCATTTATCAATTTACCATTTCCAATAATTTAATTCTAGCCACTTTTGATCAATATTTTAAAGGTAACTGACTTTGGTAGATGGCTAACAGCCATTCGACTGAAATTTAGGATTAAAAGAGATCGAAATATCAAAAGTTCTAACATTTTAATGCCACCTTTAATACGATAGTCAGTGAAAAGACATGTTGTACAGGAAACGAATTCAATGGAAAGTAGTTGTTAATAATTATACTGTTGAATTAATGTATTTTTAAAGAAAATATAATGTAGTTGTAGATAGAAAAGATTGAAACAATTAAGCACATTCCAATTGATGGAAAATCTCTTAAATGAAATTTAAGGCTTTTTAAAGAAGCTGCTATATTAGTAAGATGTTCTTGTTTAAATAATATAGAAAATCGTTAATAATAACGTTAATTGCAATTATATTTTTAATAGTTTGCAAAATAAGCTCGCTATTTAACTGAATATGAATTAAAATTTTTCTTAACAAATGTCAGGATACAATGTCGTCAGTCTGTTACCAGGAGAATAAAGTACTTGGAATCAATACTTTTCTCTTGTATTTCAGGATACATTAGGATTCCATGAACATTCAGATGCTATAAATGGTTTATCTTGTCATTATTAACTACATATAATTTATTTATGTGTAGAATTATGATTATAATTGTATGCTAAATTGATATTGTAAAATGACTTTATAAAAAAAAAATCGAAAATGATGAATAAACATTGTAGAAACTTGGAATAAAATGAACATATTAATGAAAAGCATATGTGATAAACTATTGTTAAAAATATCTTATATTAATATGCTGTTTATTAATTTAAGGTTAGTAGATGAAATAGGTTTAATTTTTAAAAGCATATGTACATTCACATTTACTTGAAGCATTTTCTGGAAACCTATTGATCATTTTGTAAAGTCTGATTAATTTCAATAGAATAACAAAATTTCTGTGTAATTGGGATGAAGTAATATTGGATATTATAACAACAATAACAAATACTAACAATAGCAAGACAGAAGATTTTATTTAAAAGATTTCTGGCAAATTTGAAACTTTTTCTGAAGACCTGAAATTAGTTATATGGGAAAGTGATGAAATGGTTAAGATTAGGATTTTTTTTGCCGTTGCGTGAGTCTATGTTCTTGATTTCTTCTAAGGGACTCACTACCTCGAATAAAGGAGTGGGAAGAAGTAAACTGCCCAAGGATAATGGAAGGGGCGTAGCGCGAATAACTGGTCCATTTGGTCTGTGAGAAGGAACACGACATGCACCCTCGCACACAAGATTCATAACGCTATTTCCAGAGAATTTCTTTACTGTAGGAGATAGTAAGAGGTTGGAAAAGAAGAGTCCTGGTGGAGGACTTTTTTTTCTTCAATGGGTAAGCAGTGAAAGAAATGGATGAGAAGTTTTGCTGATCAGAGAAGTGAGTTTCCTTTGACAAACGATTTTGAAGCACCTGAAAAAGTATTGTTTTGAATTACTCTTTAATGTGTTTCTCGAGTACTTGTAAAATAAATGCTGAAACTTCTAAAGAAAACATAACATAAATAAACAAAAAATATCAACATAAAATAACATAACATATTTAATTGATTTTATCTCATTTTTAGTTAATATATTCCTAATATTTTAGTGCTTTAATATTTTTAAGCATTTATTATGTTTCTAATGATTGAAAATAATAAGATTATTTATAATACAAACATTACTAGAGAATTAAAATATAACATTTTAAAAAGAATTACTAACATTTACTGAATCACATTGTCACAGTCAGCCAGAACTTAGAACTGTTTCAACTTATTGTTACTTAAGTTTAACTTTAACTGTTTTCTAAATATATAATACACTTACATTTTGGAATTTGAAACATACGCATATGATTCAATTCTTGAAAAACTGAGTATGAGTATGAAAAGAAGTTCTAAATGCGAAAACATAAACAGTTTAAGCTGAATAAAATAACTATTAAATAACAAATGTAAGAAAAAATGATATAATAGGTATATTAAACTATACTGAGATTTGATGTAGAAGTTAGTCACTGAAATGTACTGCAATTAGGTAATTATTCGTAAATAAATTATAGAATAACTTAATTGGTATAGTTATGGTAATTTGAATTGAGTTTAAAAGATTGGTTAGTAATGGAGAATGACGTCATGTGAAAGAGTAGCTTTTATCAAATTAAGTGGATTTCCCTTTTGATTTGTTTATATTTTCAAACAGTTTTCTAAATGTATAGTAATTAAATGATAATTTATTACATTGATGGAATTTTTAGTACAGAATAGATTTTAAATGCAATTGACAGATTTATAAATTATTTTCCATAAAGTAGATATCTTAAAATAAAAATGAAGTTTATTCATTTCAATGAAAGGACTTTATTTTTTTCTTCTTTCCGACATAATAAAAAAAATTTCATACTTCTCTTCCGGTTAACACTTGAATATAGAACTACATCATCTGAAATCATTTATACTTAAAATTTTAACAGGCCAAGATAATTTGTAGGAAAAACTAATTTCCTAATGTCGTCGGAAGCAATGCGGAGCCTGCAAAGCTTAAATAAACAACATTTTTATTGGCCTGTGTATCGAGAGGACCACACTGTTTACCACCTGAGCGTAAAACAGCTGTTCTAGGATGTCACCATGTAAACAACTTGGTCTCACCCATTGATGTTTATTGATTTCCTAATGATAGATTTCATATCATTCTACGTTACACATTAACGTGATATATAAATTATATTTAAATCATAATCACACAAATATTAATATGAAGCAAATATGGAGATGTTCACATTTACCATCATTGACAAAGAACATAATTGAAAGTGATAGATTTTGTTTAAAACAAATCATTGAAAGATAGTTTTTATATTAGATATAATATTGATATTTCCAGTTTATTAATAAAATAAAAAAAAAATTGTTTCTATTATAATTTATGTTTTGAGATTGGATATCAGTGTCGTGACAGGGAATTTCTCGGCCGATTTATTATTAATTTTTAAAACATGAATAATTTGTAAAACACGAATTAATTTCTTGAATTAGGATATATAGTATTGACATCTGAATTTTGTAATCTCAATACTATATATATTTAACCCAGCAACAGATATTAAAAGTCTTTATATTCATAGATGTTAAAAAAAATGAATTAGACAACAGGTTAACAATCAGAATGTTTGTCAAATATAAAAATATCAAAAAAAATTTTTGATATTTTTTCGAATTATTTATTACATAAGGTCATATTTAGCATCAATATAAACTTAAAGTTAAAATATAAATTATAAACATTATATACATTAGAAATATAAATACATTTTAATAAATATTTATAATACTAAGATTATCATAACCATAAGATTCTTATGGTACAAAACAAGAATAACACCAAAATAAAAAAAAAAAATAAAAAAAAAGGAAAAAGGAATTCACAAAACTTCATTTAAAATCATAAAACTTTTTTGTTGTATCATCAACGATCTTTCTATGCAGCAACACATAGACCCATTATAAAATCGTTTGCATAAATCGTTTACTCAATCATTTACATAAACCATTTTCTATATTTCAAACCCATTAGGCAATTAAAATTACATATAGGTAAATTTGCTAACTTATATTTTATTAACATTATTAACCTAATTAACATATTTATAATTTTATAATTAACTTCATTATTTCTACATTATTTCTTTGAAACTAGTAATTTGAAACTAGTAATCATCTTTAAATAAAAACATTAAATTAAATTAGAAATATTTTCGTTTATTTTATGAAAGTAAATCCGACAAGCACTTTTAAACTATTTATTATTAAGGATTGGGTTTTCTAGAAACATTAGTTTTCTTTATTCTAATGTATTTAATTATCTTTTGACATTCATTAGCCAGGAGATCGAGACAATTGTCTGTCTGCCAGAGTTGCTAGTTCTTTAGCATAACCCAGAGTGCACCACATGGGACGAACATAATAATAATAATCATTGACGTAAATAGTATAGTATGCAGGATTGTTTTTCTTTTACTAATAATTATTCAATCGAGAAATTATGAGATTACTCATAATTGCTGATATATAAAAAAAATCATATATTTTAGATTTGTGTTTTGAGTTTACATTATAAAATCCACTTAAGATTATAGGGCCTAAAGAGAATCGAGTATTTTCTTTATCTATCTAGCTAGACTGAGGAATGCTGTTTATTGCTTTTTAACGACAAAATATGGATATCACTAAGTACTGAAATATTTGCATTTACCACAGATCTTCTATTTGCCATATACCGGTACTTTATAGAACGGATTTATAAATTAAAAGAATTAAAAGAATTTATAAGTTCCTGTATAGTATTTGCTAGATAAATCAGATTGGTCATTCTGATCTTGGAGCATTCTTTACGGAAGCATATCAGTCTGAAATTCCATATTTATAGACCTTATAATATATATAATACCTTATATATACCTTTTGACATTATATACCTTTGACATTTCTAAATCTCCAAAGAATTATTACAGAATTAAGAATTTAATTAAGAATTTAAAATAAATAATACCTGCAATGAACTAAGTGATGTTCCAATGTCCTCTATCAATTTTCGTACAATTTACCGAAAATAGTATATATACAATATAAGTAGATAATAATCCTGCAGGTTTTGTAACTTCACTTGCAGGAACATGCCTGATTCGAAGCTGAAAATGTTTAAATTTCGGAAGAAAAACATCAAAAATTGCATTTGTCAAAAAAGAAATAAAAAAAATTAAGAAAAACCGTAAACCAAATGGAAAAATGCTGATATTTTTTTCCGTAATAATGTATCTTGGGAGTTTATACGAAAAATTTCTTTGTTAATCTTTCTAAAAGTAAAACAAAATATTTAAAAAATATTTATATTTTGTTTTACGTTTAGAAAGATTAATAAAGATTAAATCATTAATCCTACTAGAAGAGGATTTTAATTAACATCATCTTCGAAGTTTCCAAGAAATATTAGACATTTGAGTTAAGGATTCAAGTTATTGACGACAAATAATGAATGCTTCAGTGAAATTGTTTTTCCTTAGAAATTCTATACTGCACTTAAGACTACTAGAAATACTTAACTAAATTCCACGTTTTCTCGCAATTTCTAAAATTAGCGACAGCTTCTTGGTAAATAGTTCTGCATGTTAGACGCATTGAAATGAAAGACTTGAAAAGAAAAGAATGTAATTTGATTTTATATAATAATGCCATATAAAAAATATTTGGTTTGTTAATATAAAAAAAATCAAATATTTATTGATATATTTGCATAAATTAAATAATTATTAATTAATCCAGAAAAAAACAAAAACAACAAACAATTGCAGTAGAGATAGCTTTCCAGGAAAAATTACTCAAAATCTTCCTTTATAATTACCGAGTTACAAGCATTATTTTCTTAAATAATTCAAATTATTCACATTCTACTCACCTCTGAATATTCTAACCGAAATCAAATATTGAATTGATCCTTGATTTAACTGAATCAAATTCTTTTGAGTTAGAGTTCTTTCTTTTAAATTTCAACAGCCAAGTAACGTAATATAATAGGTCCTTGGGCCTCAGGACTGAGATAACATACTTTACTTAGAACTAGAGTAAGTTTTTCAAGGCCCTTACTTTAGAATACAATGCGCAATCGAAAATACGAGAGATAAAACTGAAAAATAACTTTTCAAATAATATATAGTTCTTTTTTAACTAAATTTACAATATTATCAATAATCCATAAATTTCAGAGGGGCGGTACATTCTCTTTACTGTCCATTCGTTATGTAGCAAAACACTAACAGCTATTTTCTATGATTATCCGAAGTTCGGCTGAAGAAAAAACGAAAAATATAAATAATAAAAATATCTTTATAATGGATTACCAGATTGTTGGAGCTATTTCAAACACTTTTCTAATTTAAAGAAAAATCTTTAAATAGAATTTCGTTATTTATCGTTTTAAGATACTACTTTCATCTATACTTGAACAACTATTAGAGTATAAAGGACAGATAAACAGGTCAGTGCTTTAGGCCATCAAACTAGAGAATAGGAAAAGAAAAAGAAATCGATAAAGAATTGAATTAGGTTGAGTGTTTATTGATGTCGCAGAAACATTTGCCAATAAATTGCACAACAAGATTGTGCGGGAGAAGATGTTAGTAGCCAAGATAAATATATTGAAATCAAAATAAACATCAGTATCTGACGATTAGGAATCTTAATTTAAAAATAAAGTATGTGTTTTAGCTTTGAAAGACAAAAATATTTGAACAAAATATGAATTAAATCTACATTTTTTTTTCAAATTTAAAACAATTTATTTCTTTAATGCTTCATTTCTCTTTTATTTTTTTCTATTTAAAACTAACTTCAGCAGAGTAATTGAATATTATAAAAAAGAATAAACGTTTTGTTGAAATTATTACAGTTCAATGAAAACCAAAAAGTCCAGGAATCACGAATAAATAGAACACATACAGTAAATTACAATAAAAAGTAATTTGATTTCGATAAGTAAATACCGGGTGATAAACCTCTCTACAGGAAAAACTACTGGGCGAATCGCAACCCAATTTCATTCACATACTGTCCTGAGTATGCGGTTTCGATTTCTGAAGGAAAAACAATAGTTCAAATTTAGCTAAGGGTAAATTGTGGAGCTGCTGTCCCCGTAATTTGCGTATTACCTAACTTATCTAACAAATATCGGCCAAAAAAAACAAAGAGTTAAGGTGCAATAATTTTATTTTAATCACAAGTGGAAACAAAATTATAACAAATATCGACAGAAAAAGAGTTAACTTGCAATAACTTTATTGCAATCACACGTGGAATCACACTAGCATCACAGATACGGCTCCATGTGTCCCTCATCGCCTTGCTCTACAAATTGCATTCGCTGCACAACACACTCGAGAGCAGAACGCAACTGACATGCGTTGTGTCACATGTTGCGAAATGTTGTCTTTTAACACAGCTAAGTTCCGAATATTGCCTTGATAAACGAGACTATTTAAATAGTCCCATAGCCAAAAATGACAGGGGTTCAGATCTGGTGATCGTGTCGGTCAAGCCATGGGAAATGATCTGCTAATTACTCTATAGCCCGAAAACAGATAAAGTTATGTTATAACTCTTGCATGAAGAAGTGCCAACGCAATTCCTCTGTTGAAGTCATGGAATTAGAAAGCTCCGGAGCATATCGGCATACCTAGAGCCATTCACAGAACATGTCACTGGCCACGAAGCTGTGTTTTTCAAAGAAGTAAGGATCAATGATGAAGGATGCCGTAAAGCCACACCAAACCGTTACCTTTGGTGAATACAATGGAATTTGATGATGAACATGTGAATTACTGTCAGACCAAAGACGGCAAGTTATGAGTGTTTGCAGCATCATTAAATGGAAATGAACCTCATCACTCCACAGTATTCGCCAAGGCCATGCATCATCCACCATCATCCGAGCAACAAATGTCAAGGCAAATGCTTTCCGCATATCATAATCACCAGAAATCAATTGTTGACTGTGGGATATTTTATAGGGGTAAAACCTCAAGACATTTCGCAGAACTCTCCACACTGTCACATACTGCATGTCCAATTCTAATGATATTGCACGTGCACTATTACTAGCATGTGCTTTTGCGATTCCTGCTCCATTACTGCAATTGTAACTTCGTCTGTTTTCTACAGTCCACTTGGCTTGAGGCCTCGTCCTGGTTTTACAGCTGAAGTTTCTGTCTTTTCAAAACGAAAAATCATTTTCCGAAGATTAGTAATCGTCAGTGGACCTCTACGTTAACCTTTTAACTGCCGAAATGCCTTAAGTGCAGCAGAAGCATTGCTGTTTCATTGCTAGAAGAGTTTAACAAGTAACTTGGGATCCGGTAAGATGAGCTTTATAAATGCGCTAGTCGTGGATTCGTGAAAAATGGTTTGTGATTCCTTTTAAAGGTGGATGTTCAATTACGTCGCAATATGAAAATTACGGGGACAGCAGTGCCACAATTCATCCTTAGCGATCGAAATTTGAACGATTGTTTTTTTTTTTCTGAAATCGAAACCGCATACTTAGGACAGTATGTGAGCGAAATTTTATTGCGGTTCGCCCAATAATTTTTCTTACAGATAGATACACGAGCTTATTTCACAGCCGCCACAATAATTATTGCAGTCACAACAGGAATTAAAACTTTTAGTTGATTAGCTACTCTCTAAACACTTCCTCTTTAATTTGGATCACTCGGTATATCGGAAAACCTTTTACAGCAATACATACAGAGAATATATATATTCTTAGATATTTTGTTTAAGTAATAATAATAATGACAGGGAAAAAAATCAAACAGAAAAAAATAATAATATAAATAATAAAATAATAATAAATCAGAAAGGTTCATGTTGGAATCAGGTTTTATCAATCTGACAGATTGTTTTAACAAAATTAAAGCACTTATAATGAACCCAATTTCATTCAGTTTTTTTGAAAAAATTATAAAGAATAATAAAATTTTGAAACATAAATTGGAATTGAAATAATTATATTGTTTCTATATGCATCTAGTATAGTTTTATTTTTATTTTTATTTTTATTTTATTTTTTATTTTTTATTTAATATGAATTAACTTTGTTTGTTAAAGAAAGCCTGAGTTTGTTTGGTAATGTTATTCAAGAAAGATTGTACCATGATTGTTTAGAAAGGCCGTGAGTTTGTTTGGTAATGTTATTCAAGAAAGATTGTACCATGATTGTTTAGAAAGGCCGTGAT
>JAFIDM010012231.1:129905449-129926876 GCA_023159025.1 Thereuonema tuberculata | reverse complement strand
TCTATCTATCTATCTATCTATCTATCTATCTATCTATCTATCTATCTTATATACGAAAACGGGAAACAATTGTGGATCTGTGTGTGTGTGTGTCTGTATGTGTATTTTAGGTTTAGCATACATGCAACATGCTACATGAGGTTTTTAGCAACATGCTACAAACTTGAAATTTGGCATATGGATAGGTTTCATACTATAGACAGTGTAAAAAGAACAAAAATAAACTTTTTTACTTTTTATTTTTTTTTTGTAGGGGGGAATGACCATGAACTGTGTGTGGCGAAAACCACGACACTAAGGGCGCCAACCCGCAATACACCTGAGTTAAGCGGGACAGTTTCAGTTGATAGGGGTGTAGAGAAGGCCACAAAGGACTGGCAAATCGTATATTCTCCGATCTCGATATTAATTTGATAAATAAATAAAGCGTTTTTTTACGTTACATATGCAAGGGTTCTGGAGCAACACTACGGCACCCATCTAGTATATATATTGCTCCTATTAAAATATTTGTCTCTCAAAATGAAAGTGTGCTTTAGGATTCTTGGGATTCTTAGGAGGCTCGCATTTACGTGCAAAGAGAATTCTTTTTAATCCTCAGCTTTCACTTTCAGCATTTTCAAATGAAGTTTTTTTTCAAAATCTTATTTCTTAAAGAGATAAAAAAAGCTGCTTTAAAATAAGAAAAGACACAATTAAATGAATTCAACAACTTGAGTGAAATGAAAGATGCCAAACCTCTAAAATTTTGTTTAATTTTTTTATTATGTTCACTTTATTGTTCATTTATTTGTAGGAAAAATTCTGTTCAGAAGATAAGGGTGAAGAGGAAAAAATAACTAATATTCTGAATTTAAAGATGAAATAATTTAAATCTCAACAACAGAAAGTCCATATTATGTACTTTAGTAAACTTTAATGAATTGAAAAGAATGCCGAAATTTAATTACCTTTAACTATAATTTAAATTTAACATTAGTTTAAAGGTGACTTTAAATACTTCGAATTGTTAACTAATAATTAATAAAAATAAGCAAATTGAAAATTAAAAGTTTTTTAAAATCCTAAATTATAGAAAATATTTGATTAAAAGTGAAATTTATTTATTTACTTTCAAAACTGTTTGCAAATAAGTAATCAACTATAAATAAATCAAATAAATAGCAAATTTAACCAGCCTTAAAATTATTTGAATCATTTTTATATAAAGTAAATTTTAACGTTTGCCTTTTGATAATAACAAAAAAAGTAAATCTTATATTTAAGAGTTAAATTCTGCTAGCATTATTATATTAAAATAAGACACAAAATCTTCTCAACATTTCATAATGAAATATTTTTGATGGACATATAAGGGCATGTTTTTGCGGTGTAACTCATTCGTTAGCTAAATACAAAACTAAATATGTCTTTAGTTTGGAATAAGAGTTACATGGGAGTTATTCGCAATGAAATCGAAATGAGTTAATATAGGGTATGAGGACGGTGAAAGTATTTGTTGTAGAAGTCATTTTTATGTATTCAAAACAAATTTATTATTTTATTAATACAAAAATTTTCGGTTTTAAATTCCAAAAGTTCATGCTTAATAGATTCTGAATAGATAAATGTCTTATAGATTAAATAGCAATTAGATTTGAAGTTTCAATATCGTAAGACAGACTTATCTGTAAAGGTTTAAAAGATAATTTTTCTTATCTTTTCAAATGTTATTTTAAGATTCATATAAAAGATCTTAAAGTTATTACTTGTGCAACCATTTTCTTGTGATGCCCATGAAATAGCTATTGGTGATACCAATATTTGCAGTTGGTGATGTCCACTGCAGCAACAGTTTTTCACCAGAAATACTTTGCGACATATGTTTTTTTTTGCTTGGACGGAATTTATTGTCAGCCCTTTTTCATTGTTTACTTTTTTTTGAGAGTGAGAGAAAAGAAAGAGAATGCAGTTGACACTGTACTCACTTCTTATCTTACTTCCTATGCCTTCCACGATGTGGCATTCGCAGACCTCAGTTTCCCTGAGGTGAGAAAAACTAAGCGTTGTGGGTCGCTGCAAAGAAAAGAAAACGCACACTAAACGTGCTTTGAATACCAGTGAAAGATCTCAGATATGCTCAAAGTCAGTGCACTATATTTTTTTTTACTTGAATTCTATATCAATTTTATCTACTGAATAGAATAAGAAATAAATTTGAAAACCTAGACATTCATTTTGCTTAACTTCAATTCTAATTTTCTTTTCTTATTCTCTCACTTGAAGATGAAAGGAAGATATATGTAGATATTTGATTGCAATGACAAAGGAAGATATATGAGTATATTTCATTGAGAAACATGTTAGCAATATTAACTTAGGTTCAACTAAAGATTACGTTTTCTATTCTATATAAACATACATTTCTAAAAAGGAAATCTAGTCAGATTTATTTATATCAGGTTTGGGTCAGGACAGGTTTATACACTTCATTTTGATAGTAATAAAAACATTAGGCCTACTTGTAATTAACTGAAGAAAGAGTGTACTATGAGATTTATTATAAAAAAGACAAAATTATAAGCATGTACAAATCCACATTTATTGAACTTCATTTAATACAAATTTTGAGCATCTGCTGTTTGTATGGCGCAGATAAACAATGTAGGAAAACTTATGTAAAAGCATTTAAGATCTATCAGATGGTCAGGAATAGAGTAAATCAATTGAAAAATCAAAAGAACAATTGAAATTTAAAAATTTTACTGTTTGTGCTGATAAAAGAGTTTTTTGTTACAATAAATTGACTAAAAAAAGAATGAAATGAATGCTTCTAAATGAAAGTCTACATGATACAAAAAGGATCTTCATATTCGCTTTGAATTTTCTCATTCTAAAATATTTTTATAATTTCAAAAATTCCAGATTTCAAGATTATTTATACTTTACTTTGAAAATTATTATATATCGTTTTTCAAGTTCAATCAACAAAGAATACTAATTGCAATATCAGAAAAGTTAATTCAAGGTCCTTCCTTTTATATTTATAATTTAGAATAATCCTATTTATACTTTAGGAGGTCATTTTGATTTGAGTTCTTTTAAAAAATCCAGTGCTTGCTGTACAAAAAACAAATAAATAGGTCGCGTTCTACATTCTTTATCCATTTGGCTTAAAAGAGACTCTCTTCTTCTTAGGACTTGACTTCAGCCAACAGCTGTTCTTTTATGGTTCTTCTATTCGTAACTATTTGGAGTTCATTGGAAGACAATTAGCTTTTGAGAAATACTCGGTTAGCCTAACATTAACGAACTAAAAGGATTTTCATTAAATAAAATGTAATCAAGAAAACTATTTCTTTGAATTACTATTTATATCGAATATGACACTATTACAGTCTTTTGAAGCTTTGACCATTAAATGGAAATTTGTTATTGTTAATCTATTATATTTCTTATTTGAGTGTTGCAGATAAATATGTTTAATGAAATTGCTCAAGAATTCAAACAGTTAAATAAATATATACGTCGTATAAACCAAATATTAATTTAGAGTCATAAATTATAAATGTTTAATTTTCAATTTGAATTCCAAGCATGAATTAAGTACAGGTTAGATGAATTCTGTACATTTTAGTTAGTTGATTATTTAAATAAAGTAACCATAAAAGCAAATCTATGATTTTTGTTTGCTATTATGTTTGATTGAATTTATCTATTTCTAATTTCCATTGGGAAGAGCATATAAATTAATTAATTGAATTGATTAGATTAAATATTTTTGCTTTTAGAATAAACTATCTAAAGTTTTATTAAGTAATTCTAGTGATCTAATAATTGTGATTCAAGATGAATACTTTTATTCGTTGATAAACAACGAATGTAAATAAAATTGAATAGTTTCAAATGAAACATTAGAATTTTTAACTGAAATTGCTCTTCAAAATTAACGATCTTTTTGTAATTTAATTTTCCTGTGGCTAAAATACTAAAATCATTTCGTGGAATTTTGTTCGTAAGGAACGAATATTTCTTTGTTGAATTTCTTTTAAGATGAGTGACTTTTCTTTTACAAACTTGTAGCTTCTTCCTTCAATCTGATAAGATAAGTAATCTGCTTTAAAACTCGATTTGAATTCTTGCATTTGTCAGCCCTCATTGGTGACAAAAAGCACTTCAGGTCATGGGCGTCAGGTCATCTTGCTCAAGATAAGAACGAACCCATTAATCAACGTCCATTCGAGCTCCGTTGCCTCTGACCAGGGTGAGCTCAACCATCAGGGTATGCTTAACATCTAATCTCAGGACGGGTGACTCTAAGCCTTGCACAAGGTGCAGAAAATTTCACATGAAAGATACAAGGTTGATTATGTTAAGAACACTTGCTTTTAATTTTCTTTGAGGCAGTTCTTTTTTTAAAAGAAGAGAATAATGAAAAGCTAGCTGTTGCTCCCTAATTTGAAGCTTCATTCAACTGAAAAGAAAGTAGAACAGGGATTTTTACTATAACCAATTTTCTTATGGCTTGAATTCTTCTTAACTGAAAATTTAAAGAACCTTTAAATTTTAAAGTGAAAAATTTATTGTGCGAAGATCCTTATTATGAAGGATTTGAGTCACGCCTAGATATAAAAATAAGCTTTTAAAACATGAGATGTGTAATGAAGTGATTGGAATTGTTAATTCAAAATTTCATTTTTTTAAATTGAAATTTAAAGGAAAAGAATAATTATATAAAATGGAACACTGTGTAAGAGACTTTTATGAAATATACCTTGGTTTACAGTAGGTGTAAAGTAGAGGATAAGAAATCATCAAAGCCAATATAAAAAGTCAAAGGAACTCAATAAAATTTCAATGAGTTACAGTTGAACAGATCTGATACGAGTTGTAAAATTTTAGAAAAACAGCAAATTTTGCTGGATACATGGGATAGTTTAATACTGCACAAATCTACTGTCGTTTTAAACATCATTTCTTCCATTTGAAAAGCTAATGCATTATGTATTCTAGAAAAGAATATAGAGACTAAACTTAAAAGGTAAGTATCTGTTAACGATCTTACCGATTTGTTTCAAATTTTCAAAATAAGTTCATACCAATGTCTGAAAACGTATTTCATATCATAAATCCTGTCGGATTTTCATTCCCAAATTTTCATTTCATTTCATTTCCCAAAGAACAGTTATTTATGTTTTACGTTTCGTCAAAATTGACATTGTTTTTGTATTATTGATGCCTAAAACAGCACTCTGTCTATTTTATATTAGAAATTATAATCGTGCTTACTTTTCGGCTCGATCACAAAAATTTCGTTGCTTTTCTATTACAAAAAACCAATGCATGCATAACACGAAAGAAGTTAATGTGTTGCATGGCGCAAACAAATGAGATTTTTATCTTTTTGTGCATTTACATAAATAACTTGGTCCTTCAGTCGTGTCCATGAGTCGAGCAATAAAAGGGCATGAAGATCAGATTGAAAAACATGATCCAGCCAATCCTTCAAATGAACTTTAGTCAATTTGCCAGAACTGCTGGCTGTTACATAAATATTTTGGAGTTTGTTGCTACCAATAGTTTCTGGAACCCGAGATCCAAATTCTCGGCTTGCTTCTTAAAGTTTCGAGCCAATCGTTGGATCACATGACATATGCACTTGAAATTGTGTATGAATGTGTTACAGCATTTGAAGATTGAATAACTGCTACCGTGTCATGTTCACCTTTTCTTGGAGTTGCTCTGGCAGATGCCATTTAGTACTCAAACTTTGACTGGTCTGTAATCCATGTATGACACATGTCTATACCACGAGTAGATACTGTTTCTTTCACTATTTTCGCAAATGTAACTGCCTTTTGTTCCAGAGCTTGCACATCAACTATCTCTTTGTTTGTCACAAATTTGGTGAGTAGTCTTGATTTGATCTTATGATTATGTTTGAAGTGTGTAAATGCTTTGAAATTTGGAAGCTCAAATTTTAAAGCAGCTTCTGAAATCCATAATTTTAAATTCTAATAACTTTTTCTACCTTTCTTCGTGAAAATTAGCTCGTATGAATTCCCTTATCTTCCACAATTTTTCGTCACGTCCTCCTGTGTTCTTTACGTATTTGATTGCAAACTGTATGGTTGATTTTGTTGCTTTGAATATTTTTCATTACAGCTGCAGCACCTTTCTCTTCAGTGATGGCGAAGTTATAAATGAATTGCCTTCTGTCATGTTGTGCATTAACATCATGCTGTGACAATTCTCTTTTCCGTTTCCTCTTTTCAGGTGAATTTGGTACATACTCGCTTGAAGAGTGGTTGGCTTCTTGACTATATTCTGAATCACTCCCATCATTAGAATCATAAATATTCATAAAAGAAACAATCATAAAAGAAACCAAAATTCGAAGGTGGTAAACATAACGAATCCTCAAGACTAAAGTAAGAAAAATGAAAAACAACAAAAAATATTTATTGGCAAATTAACAAGCAAAGACGTCTTAATTAACGCAAGATGGATCACACAACGCATCATCACAACATCTTACACTGTTCACTCTCATACTGACTGCTTGCTACCATCTCTTTTTAGAGCCGTTTTTCCTTGGCAAGCATGAGTAAATGCGCATGCGTGCATTTTCGATATAAAGTAGACAGGACGCTATTTTAGGCATCCCTTATATAAAAACAATGATAATTTTGACGAAACAAAAACAGGAATAACTGCCCATGAGCACATTTGCGAATGAAAAGCCGGAAGGATTATTATTTAGACCTATTTTGAAAATTTGAAACGAATCAGTGAGATCGTTGTCAGGTACTTACCTTGTTAGATAAAACTTCCGAATTTGAGTTTTACAGGCTCGAATACAAGTTTGATTTGCTTAAAAAGTGTGTGTATATATATATATATATAACGAAAAAATATACTTTTTGAGCAAACCAAAAATTGTATTCGAGCCTGTAAAACTCAAATTTGGAAGATTTATCTAATAAGGTAAGTAACTGACAACGATCTCACCGATTCGTTTAAAATTTTCAAAATCAGTCTAAATAATAATCCTGTCGGCTTTTCATTCGCAAATGCGCTCATGAGCAGTTATTCTTAAGAAGGAGTTTTCTTTAGACTAAACTTGAAAATAAACCCTAACAAAAGATGAGGGTTTGAAACGTCGTTGTTGTGAGTATTTTATTTATTAGTTTTCAATGTTCGTGCTTTCAATCTGTGGACAATTTATAAACTTTATCCTGCACGTCAACTTTATTTTCAAAATAAATATTTCTTTTGTAATGTAATGTAATGTAATGTAATGTAATGTAATGTAATGTGGTGAATGTGCGTGGCTTGACAGCCGAGCACCGCGACCTGAAAAATCTTCTGTGCTATCCCACGGAAAGAAGGACAGACGGAGAGAAAGACTGAGAAAGGATGGTGTGAGAATTGCAGGGGAAACGGGAAAACCTGCCCAGCGCGGATCGCCACCATCAACGAAACCCACATGAGAACAAATATTTCTTTTAGTTATTATCGAAATTATTTAACGACTAAATCAGTTCTAAATGTTTGTAATTACATTTCACCTGATCGTAATTTATTTATGGTCTTTCTATCAATATTATTTTTAAGCCTCTTAACTCCGTTATTACAAATTTTGTAGTATTCACAGTAAATTTACTGATGTTTTATGATTATGTTTCAGATGTTATATCGAACAGCATGAGATCAGTTAGATTTATCAGATTCAACTGAACCAAAAAGAAAAGTTGTTCTTCTTTCGATTCTGATAATTAATGAATTGATATTGGGTGACATAGGCATTTATGCAGGGATTTCTCAGTAAATAGACAGCGGTACTAACTGAACGCTTATATTTCCCAAACGTAATGCAGAATAAACATTTGGAAATCTGTTTTGTAAATTCAATGCTTTATACATAAAGAATATATTTAGTAAGGTAATATTAATGGCTCAGACCAAATGTTCACTAAATGATCATAGAACAGTTGTTTCACGCTCTTTGATGATCATCAGCTTGGAATAGTCATCAGTAAACAGCGAGGTTACGGTACATCGGTTAATAGCAAAAATTGTGAAAATCACAGTGGAGCCTCCAAAACTAATTTAAGCATAAATACTTTCACAATAAAAGATAGGTTACAAAATTCATGTGCTGGAATTCCTTTTAATGCGCTAAGAAAATTCTTTGATGCCGGTGAAATGCTAGCATATAAATTTTTTAATTTATCTTTTATTGTGAATTTATTGTTGCTTAAATTACATCTTCTTATAAATACATTGGGAAGTTCAAATTAAATTAAAAGACATTGGAAAGTTCAAATTAAAAAATAAAAAAAATTTAAAATTAAAATCTTGAATTTTAAGAGAATATTTTTCAAACAATAGTTTTTGATTTCATTAATTGAACGTGTTTGAATTCCCGTTTCTTTTGTTGTAATTTTTAAATTCGTGAATTGTTGTATTATGTAGAATTTAGGTTAGAGAGATGTCATTCTCTTTTCCTTAAGGTTTTTGTAATTGGCTAGACAAAGTCCTTGGAAATACAAGACGAAATATTGCCGGAAAGATGATTAAAGTTTGTGGTTATTTAAGAGGATATTTATTAATTATTGTTGCTTAGTTTAGTTTTAGAGGCTCCAAATTGATTCCAATGGCTATATATTTAGTAATTTTGTTAAAAAAAAAGAAGATTTAAGTTTAAATTAATCTGAAGTAAAATTTTCCTTATTAAGTAATTTAAAAAGAAAAAGATAAGAAAAAGTATTTTAAACAGGCCTATGTTAACATTTTTTTTTAAAGGGCTAAACGCACTATTCCGTCTTCCGTTGTTTCCGCAAGATAATTGCTTTAGTTACATAGTTACGTATTCAGGGTCACCAGAGTCTCGTAAGACGAAACGGAGATCTTCAAATCAACGAAGATCGCCGTCTATGAAAACTTAAGGCCAGCCAATCCGATCGTGTGCGTGAAGCAACAGCCAATCAGAGAGCACTGACATAGGCCTATTCCTAAAGATTTTTAAGAAGGATAGCAAGTTCGGCCGGCTCCATTTTGGCCACCGCTTCGATAGAATCCAAGGCTATTATGAATTAAGTATCACAGTGAGGAGATTCTCTTTCGAAAATAAACAATATTTTTACTGAAATAAATTAATTCTATGCGTCAGAAAGTGCAGATGTTAACTTTTAAAGAGATTTTTCATTCATCAACGTCAGTGGAAACGTAACGCATGACGTAACTTCGACGGTAAAGTGTGTGGAGATGACGACGAAGAACGGAACGGAACATTACGCAGACGCTTCATAAACATAACGGAAGACAAAGTAGTGCGTTTAACCCTTAATGAACAATTAATTTTAAGATACTTCTATTAAGCAAGTCTACGTAAGCTACATGATTTGCGCTTGGGCTAAAAGTGTTAGTTTGCATTGCATTTTGCTGAGCTTAGGTTTTGCTAAGTCAAGGTGAACAACACACATATAAGTAGAAAAACTCGTATTTAGCATTATGAGAATAACAATATCTTAATAGGAACATACGAATTTTATGAGAATTCATTTATATAAGAGTAATTGAAAGTTAAAAGTTATGCTTGTTTAAATTACAAGTTATGCTATTCGAACGACAAACAGAGAATTACGTAATTTACTTCGAAGTTTTCGTGACTTTAACAAAAACTATTTTAGGGATACCAGTGTTCAAATTCTTTCAGGTTTTTTCTTCTCTTTGATAAATTATATATTGATCATTAATTTTAGATGATATTTCAATAATAATTAATCAACTTTCAAATTTTGATTTGAAAAGTAAAGATTCATTTATTTTTTTTCATTTATTTCATTTATTTTTCAGTAATTAAAATTCAGTTTTAATATTGTATGCGTTTGTTCTGAGGGTTCTACATTTAACTCTAGGCAAATTACCTAATATAATTCTGTAAATAGAGAAATTTGAATTTTCCCGTAGGAATTTTCTTTGCTACTTCTACTTAAAAATGGAAGAGTCAGTTTTTTTAAATAACAAATTTAACTCATTTTCTAAAGAATGTACGAAGTATATCCCAACGCTGTAGCGTTTTATCTATTCCGACCAGATGACTCTCTTGCCCAAAGGCTCGCCGGAAATGACCGGAAAACGGTGGGAAATCACATCCTTGGCCGCACGGTGGCACCACAAGTGATCGGTCACTAAGGAAATTGAATCTGGCGAAGGAGGCGCCTCACGCTTAATATCCCTCCGAGGTAATCCTTTGCCTTCCGCACAATATCATTTCACAAGTTTAAACACGCATGTCTGTGGTTTCCACTTTCATTTCGTGACCTGATACGATATTCATTGATAGCTACGCAAGAAACGCCACAATAACCCCTCCTTCGAAAAAAAGAGTACATCCTCTACAATATTGATAAAATTGTAAAATCTAAAACTGCAAATGAGTTTTAAAAGTTCATCGGGTGAAAGAAATGTACGTAAAAGTAATAAAATAAAGAATTTATGTTTCATAAAAAAATATTATCATTATAAACTGTAAAATTGTTATATAACTGTTTGTGTTATGTATGGAAACAAATATCAATATTAATAAAAATTTATGAAACATAAGCAGGAAACACAGAATTATGCAAATGTAAATCAAGTAAATCTATTCATTAAATATAATTTAAATACATACATTGTGAATTTCATATCAGAGAGAAAGTTTCAATTGAATTGTAAAGTTCTTTTAAATTTTATTCTCCAAATTTTAAAAGATCCGCATTAACTAGGAAGCAATGAATTTTTTAGTTTTTATTTCTTTTATTGTTATTTTTCAGCACTATGTCTAACTTACTTTTTTAGTTTAAAAACAAAGCAATACTTCAATAATCTTAACTTTGCTGTAACATATAATAATTCAAAAATTACTGATAGGCTGTAAAGCTTCTATAGATTGCCTTTTTAATTCTTTGTTTTAACTTAATTAATTATACAATATGGAAAATTACCAATTTCGAAGTTTTGTTAATTAATAATTTGGCTAGAATCTATAATTCAGTTACTATACAATTAGTTGTCTCTGCAAATTCAAGCGAGTTCATCTTTTGATCTGTGATGGGTCTGTGTTGTTTTGTTTACTTATGTTTATTTTGTTATGTTTTTAATTAGTATTTCTTTTCTTAAATTCCTGTATATTGATACTCATTCTTTTGTTGAAATTTGCTTCTTTTTTCAATTTCTTCTTTTAATTCATTTGAATGCTAGCTTCAAAGGTTACTTCCTGGTTTTCTTTTTCCGTTTCTTCCTTTGCTTTATTTTGTCCTTATTTATTCGTATTGACCAATATTCCCAGTCATATAAATTATCTTTATGATATTTACCAAAAGAAAACTGAATTCAAATTTTGACTTCCTCGGTACCTAATCTTTTCTTTCATAAAATCGTGCTTGTCTAGGGTCGTCCAGCATCTCTTTGAATAATAATAATCCAGGACGCTGATACGTATTCCAAGTGACAGAGCTTCCGAGAATTGGCTGCAGATAGGTGGCGAGTGGCGTCGTTTTCTCTGCTGGGGGAAGATCCTGTTTTCTCTCTTCCGAATAGAGGCTATTTCCGGAATCAAATGGAACCTCCATGCTGAGTTCGAAATGACCAGGACTGGTAATAACGTTTCTGTCCATCTCTGGGTTCAGAAGATCACTTGCAGAGATAACTCTTTTCAGAACTTGCAATTAATTTATAAATTGATAATTAACTTTGGATGAGTTATTGTGGTTTTAAAAGGTAAATAAAAGCCCCAGGAATATTCCAAAGAGTTGATTCCTTGAATGTTTGAAAAATGCTCCTGGAAGCTGACAATGAATCTCAAAATTAAACCAAGAAAATTATTTGCTTCAATAAGTGAACATGACGCAATTTTTCATAACGCTCGTTTTCATTTATATTTACATCTTTAAAATATAATTGAAAATAAATAGAAATTCATATATTACGTGAAAACATATGGAAACGAATAGAATTCTGTATGTATTAACAGAAAATGAATAAATGAAATATTGATATATTTAAAAAAACGAACAATTTTGTTTTGTACATTGAAACCGATAAAAATTTCGGACTTATATCTAGAAAAAATTCATCTCGAAAACGAAAATATCTTAAGAATATGAAAGACAGAAAATAATTTTTAATGAAAACTATGGAAAAAGAGCAAGAACATTTGATTTCAAGATACTGTCTTACTTAATGGAAAAGTAATAGAAAGAATACGAATTTTCTTCGAATTATTTTGAATGAGAAGATTAAAGTTAAATAAAGTATTCTAAAAAAATTTTTCATTTGGTTTCCTTTCTGTTTTAGTATTAATTTTGAATCTATTCTGCAGTAGTGTTATCACCATACTCTTTTAAATCACCTTTAACTTATTGGATAGTTTAACCACAAACGAGACTTAGTTTCTGTGTTTATCTATTGATCGATTCTATTGACTATTGATTTTGTAAATAGTTGTTTAAATATCAACATTGGCATACAGCTCTGCATTCTGAAAATTTTCCACAAATTTATGGTTGTAGCTAGTTGATTAAACTTTTACTTTAATGAATGCTTTGCATTTTAACGATTTCTCTTTTACACTGTAATTTCATTCTAAAACTTCCTTTAATGTCTCGGTCGTGAATTTAGAAGTTACGTCGCCAACTTTGACTTAGTTTCAAGAATGCATCACTTTAGGCGATAAGGATTGTCGCGTGTTCTCTGTTTGACTGATCCTCCACCCCCGCAATGACCACTTGAAAGAGTTCGCAATGGCTGCGTTAGCACAACACGTCCTCCAGTTCTGAGGATCATTTTAAAGCTGCCCCTGCAATTCAGTTCGTCTTCCCTATAGTGACACAATCGCCTCGTCCGCCATATGCTCACGACTGAGGAATGGAAATGACTTAATTAATTTTGACGTATTTCCCTGACGCCTTATGTGTGGTTATTCCACCGTTGTTGGCCAAAATGAAGGCGAAAATGAGATAAGACGATAGCAAACGGAAAATTAATTTAGAGAAATATTTTTTTTTCTATAAACAAACTCCATCACTTTCAAATGAATTTCAGAAACCACTGATGTGTTGCATTCACGATTTAAAACAATATCATGAAGGATGGAAAAATGATGAATAACGATTAAGCTTTATTTGCAACTCTTTAAAGAAATCTTTAGTCCAAGATAATTCATTTAAATATATGTAGTTTTAGTACGGATATTTCAGTGACCATATATAAATAACTTTTCATACGCAACAATTAGCCTTGTGATACATAGATCAAATATTTTAGAAACTATTCTAGCAAGGTATCGTGTTTGGTAAGCGGTTGAACTCGTAAATAAGATATAGTTTTCATTCGTTAAAATATTATAGAATTATCAATACCAGGATTATCAGTATAATAGCGTTGCAGTTGTAAATGTAGTCTTTATGATAAGTGTTACAAATGTTGTACTAAATTTAATTTTGATTTTCAATTAAATCTCGAAATTTCGAACATTAATTTTGTTAGAATGTAGTATTTAAATCAATATTCAGCTCAAGTGAAGCAATAAAATTAGGCTTCAAGATCTTAAATACGAAGTATTTGTCTATTAATATATTAGGTAGAATATTTACCTATTCACTCTTCCCAACTTCATTATTAGGAATAGTTAGTGAGTGAGAAAATATTTATTATATTAGAAAAAATTCGATCCCTAGAATCTAAAGTAGTTTACAAATAAAAGATATGGATATCTGCTATAAAATGCTTAGATCTCGTTGCATTTTTTCCTCAATAATGTTTTTGTTCCTTGAAACCTCCATAAAATTCCAAGAACTGGGTAATCAAGCAGCTCGTCATCAGAAAGTTGAAGGGGTATTTATCAAGTCAAGAAATTACTTCATATGGTAGATTATATTCTATTTGAATCTGAGTCTTTTCTGAATATAATGCTAGAGTGTAATCAGAGTTTATTTGAAGGAACTAACAACAATGTCAATATCATTGTATATTATTAAGAAAATTAAAAGAAAATATTAAAAATAAATCTAAAGCAAAATTTGAAGATAATTTACTGCTTTAACTTGCATTCATTACGATTTAAAAAATAACTAGTGATTCACTATTGCTTCTTTCAGAAAATGTTCAAATCCAAAATGATACTCTTTAAAAGAGGAGTTCAGTTGTTTTGCTTCAATTAAAAGGAATCTCAGTTTTTATAATTAAATCAGTTTAAAGAAAACAGCTTTAATTAAATTGTAAGAAAAAATTCAGTATTTCACCGTAATTGTTTTCAAGTCATGAGAACAACTGCTCATTCTCTGCTGTTTTTCCTTTTTCGACAAGAACCTAGAACTGTTCAGACATCTGTTTCTATTTTACTGCAGTGCCTCTCTCTTCAGAAAAGAAAAAACGAAAAGATTTTGAAATAAGGCAATACAATACCAATCTTATTGAAAGTTTTTATTTCATAACTTTAAATCTTTTCCTAGACGATTAAACTGATATAAATTTAAAAATGAAAAATATTAAGTGTAGAAACTAATAAACGGCATCAATAAATTAATATGCCGCTTGCTTGCTTTCTTGATCATTAATAAGTAATAAGTTTATGATAAGATTTATAAAATAATCTTGTTGATACTATTTAATAATTTTAACACTAATAAAAATAACTGAGATTTATTATTTAATAACGTAATCAAAGGCAAAAAATGCAGTGACGAAACATCTAAATTTAAGATTTAGAATTTATTTAAAAAAATAATAACAGCCGAAGCTGATGTAATATCAGTACTGGGGATTACTATTAAAAACTCTCATACAATCGATTGTTCACTTTAATTTGATTATAATCTTCCTATTTTAATTTCTAACTTTTGCCTTTTAGATTTAGGCATGACATTTTGACAATAAAATCTGGCAAGAAATAGGCTAAGGAGAATCATCCCAATAAGAAAAGGTCTGAAAAGTTTTAGGGAATGCTTTTGGCACATATGTTAGCGTCCCATTGCCACGTGACGCCTATTCGACTGCACCTGCAGCATCTGGTTGCTATGTCAACCATCTGGGTTTTCCAGGGATTCGCTTCTATGTTTCATGGTCTGAATTGGGCTGATGAAATTTTTATTAGAGTATTCGAGAATACAGACAGCTCCCGATAAATTTCTTATGTAATTTGATAGAAATATCGAATTACGATCATTGCCCAAAAGATTCCTTCATCCTGAATATCATTTCAGCTTTATTTTGTCGTCGCTTTTTAAATAAGAAAAAGCAACGATCTATTTTGATCAAGAATTCTGGAAATGACTTTCTTTTCGACGACTTTTTCCCCGCAGTAAATCTTAGCACAACTTTTCTATAAAAGATTCATGAATGTAAAGCTTCTAAATAAAAACAAAAAGAAAACCAAAACATAAATAACACCAAACACCTTTCGTTTGAATACAAAGTGCTCAATTGTAATCCTTGGTTCATTTCGGAAAGAATCGAGAATGTTTTTGAAATTAAATGACCTCATGTTGGGCGTGAAATTCTGCTTGTCCTTCAACTTGCTATTAAAATATTCCTAATGCCAAGAATAATGTTCAACTATTCCATAACCAGACTGGCTGCTGCAGAGTTGGCTTTCATCCAGTCTAAAAGTTCTGTGGTCGCTAAAGAAGATAGTAATTTTAAAACTATGCAGATCAAAAACATATTCAAGAAAAGAAAATTGTTTTAATAAACTTTTCTTAATGATCATGGAATCATAAACTTACCCTGTGTTTTATTAAAATTATTAAACGCTATGTTTTAAATTAATCTAATATAATTTCTCTTTGAAGTTAGATGTAGAAAGAAACTTGCTAATGGTTAAGAAGTTTTAAAGTTGATTTGAAAATTTCAAACTAAAGCCTTGAGCCAAAAATGATATTTTGGCTGAAAAACATTATTTGGAATACTTAGTATTTCTACTGTTCAATAACTGATTTTACTTTGAATACCAGTGCAAAGACTTCAGAAATACTACAAAAGTCTTTAATTCTTTTAAAGTTAATATATTATTGGGTTTAATTAATGGACGTTAAATTAAAGATTACAAATTAGTTTATGATTATAATTTGAAATTAAAAATCTTCTCTTTATTTATTATAATACTTTTATAGCTTCTTACTTTCCTCTAAAGTTTTTTCCTAATCTATGATATTTATATGCTTAATGGTTATGATAATTAATTCTAAATTTTATAAATTAATTAACGTTTTTGACCGTTACTTAGTTACTATTAAGATTAGTTACATTCTTATTAATTATTGAAATTATCTTAATTAGGATTTATCATTCAATTTATTTTAATATCTGAAATCTGCTATTAGATTTACATCGAAATATATAGAAGAAGATCCTAGAGGTAGAAGACCAAATCTACGGAGAACCCCATATTTTTCTGAAATTCCGGCTTTTAAATAATAAAAAACGAGCATGAAAATCACATTGTTCCTGGCAATGAAAAGAGAAGGTTTCATTTCTGACATTTCCGGCTGCGTCTTCTGCGTCCTGAGCCTGATTTCCGGTACAGACGAAGTGAATTCTCTTTATCAGCGCATGTCACGTCTATCACGGCCACTGTTGTCCTGGAGACCTCGGCAAAGGGAGGTGAAAATATGAAATCAAATTCAACTTTTTTTTGGTAGAAAATGAATCTCTGTGTGATAGTTTTGGATGTGAAATGACATCGCTATGTCTATGTCGTCTTGAATTTCAGAGAATTTCTATTATATATATATCTATCTATATATATATATGTATACTTCACTTATCATCATTTTTCATAGCAGAGCCGAAGAGAGCTAGATTTAAAAATAAATTTAAATCTAAGATTAAATCTAAGATAAAGTCAAAAACTGATGTATTTAAGATTTATTGTTCTTTCATACAGTTGAATTCATTTTAGAATTACGTTAAAAATCGCAGAATACTCGGATCTGATTTTACTTTGATTTTATCTCGAACTTTAAATGAAATACATCAAATTTTTCTGATGAGATAAATGAGAAAATTAATCAGGCATTATATTTAACACTTAAAATTCCCAAGAAGTGGTAAAAATACATTTAAAAATTGAAGTTTCAACATGTAAATTACATCTTCAATAAGATAAAAATAAAATTATGAAAATTACAAATACGATTGGCGTTTTAGCGTGTGTTCATTAAAATTAAAATCAGTAAAATATTACACACAAGTTGATCAAATGTTACAGTTTAAAGCTAAAATTACAAGGAATGCTACTAGTTTCGTCTGCAGTTGCCAACATCATAAGTACTAACATGTTAAATATAAAATGCGTCCATGTAAAAAATATAAATGTAAATGCTTCCCATGTAAAACCAGCATTCAATGTTTTAGTGCCTTATGATGTCTGCAACTGCAGACGAAACTAGTAGCATTCCTTGTAATTTTAGTTTTAAACTATAACATTTGATCAACTTCTGTGTAACATTTTCCTTATTTTGATAATATACAAATGTTTTTACAAATTAAACTATATGAGAGTATTCTCCATATTTAAGTACATTATCTATACTCCATTATATCTCTAGTATAAGATACTTACTCAAAGTAAATATTACTGTTGTTCATTGTTTTCCAACAGAAAATTAAAGGTTTCAAATGCTATCATTTAAAATTTTTTTTAGATATTTTTAGATAAAATACACTTAAAAATATCCAACATATTATCATTTGTTTTTTCCTCTATAAAAATCATCCGGAATATCCGAAGTTATAATATTAGGATATGTACAAATACATTGTGGAAAATGTATTAATTCTTAAAAATTTATTGCTAACAATTAAATAAGAAAGAACTTATTTTCCTCTATAATGTTAGGACAAACAATAGCAATATTTGAGTCGCAGTATTTAAACGAATTCGAAAACTTCATTCAGATTTTATTTTTTTTAGTGTGAAAAAAAGATGCTTTGGCTTTAACTACGGCTTTCACTTAAAATTTTTTAGTATTTTCCTGTTGAAAACTGCTTTGTAATCAAAGTGACCTATAATGTACTGGAAACTTTGTCAATATGAATGCTTATTGTGTGCAATGCTTTGACAATTTCGATTACACTAAATTATTCAGAAAAAAAAGCAAAGCCTATAAGATCTTATATTATTAAAAAAATTCAATTTTGACTCTCCATGAAATATTAATACAAATGATTAGGAAATTAATTGAGTTTAATAGATAATATAACATGAACTAACCTTTCAGCTGAAGGTTCAACATAAAAGAGGAGTTGTAAACACGCTAATCAATTATGCTAATTGGATTCTAAAATCTAATTTAGTTGTAGTTTAGTAAGCTATGATTAAAAACTTGATGGGTTGTTCATTAAATCAGCTAGATTCGTGAAATTAATCAAAGCAATTGAGAAAATAAGTAAATAAGTAAATTTCACAAGAAACATCATTCAAATGAATTTATGAATTTGGAATCAAAAATTTTGCAAAATTTAATCAAAAATTCATACAAAAAGTAAGTATTAATGTTTTATTCATAAAAGAAATTGCTGAAAACATTTCCTTTGAGATGGAAGTCTTCAAAATCAAAATACGGAAAGCAGCAGGATGGTAATTTATTTTTTAAAATATGTAAATTTGGTTAGATAATACACACCTGCTGATTTTTCAAAATCCTGAAATCACTGGCTCACTTAATCCTAAAAAAAGTTGACTTATTTAACTAGCTTGAAAACTCACTTCTGTCATTAATAGTGATATTTTAGAATTTAACCGCAAAAATTACAACCAAAATGAGCATCAAGTTGATTTCAAATTTCAGAATTCGCGGCAGATTAATGGTGAAAGAGCCAATTTACAAAAATTTCAATATTACTTTGAAAGATAAATTAAATATAATTCCTAACAAATTGCGATAAATAATTTAAACAAAGCTTTTAAGTAAGGCTCCAGCTAAAAAGCTATTTTAATATTAAGTGAAAAAAGAAGGCAGAATGACAATGTCAATAGTATTACTTATTCCTAATGTTCTACATTTGGAATTAATGTAGCAAATTGATTGGAATTGAATAAATACGTAATTGTGCCAATAGGACACATACAGAGGTCATAGTCGCTGCAGCTTACTACAGAAAATGGTAATTCGTTTATTTCAGCAAAATGCCATGACAATACAAATTTATAGTTCTTTCACTAAGAGAATCTTGTCAGTAACGAAACAGGCCATCACGACACAAAAGAAGTGCAACTTCAGTGAATATTGTGGAATATTGAGACATTACATGCTTAGATTTTCCTGTATTGCTGAAATATTATACAAAAAAGTATTGAAATACTACTTTTTACAATTTGACTCAGTATTTTGATCTGTAATATTCAGTAAATTCTGAAAATCTGTGTACACAGCAGGTAAATTTTGGTTAAATTTCTCATTTAGACTTGCAATAAAAATTACAATATATATGTTTATGATTGCAAAATCTTAGAAAATTATCCTTTTAATTTTAATTACCTACCATTTATCTTTAGCAAAGTCTTGGCAACCGAAGAAAATTTCGGGGGTCGAAGCTATTATATAATTAAAAAGGAAAGAAAAAATAAAGAAAACTGAGTAATTAAACTCTCTTTAATTTTATTTGAAAATTAAATTACATGAATAATTTCTTCATGACTTCAGGATGTTCGAAATTTCAAAGAATAAATGTTTCCTGAAAGATAGAAAACAATTCCGAGACAGATTCTCGGATCGTTTTCTGGGTGAACCTATATTTCCTGCAGGTAAATTGGACAATCTCTCATTGGAGAAACGCCATTCCTTTCTTCAGTTCAATAGGTTGTCTTCCCTCGATTTCTCTTCGTCATAGCGATAATATCATCAATTTGAACGTCAGTAATCTGTCAAACTTTGAAAGTCAAGAGCTGCTTCTTCCTCAATCACGGTGCGGGTAGCAGAAAGTAAGTGGCACAATCTAGCTACTAAATAAAAATAGGAAGACAAGATGAAATTCTGGAATATTTCAATTAATATAGATTTCAAGAGTTTTCTTCCTTCTATTCAATACTTTGCTATTTAATCTAACAAATTACGAAAGAATATATGTTTCTAAAATTACTATTTATTTTTGTTTTTCAAATCGATCTTAATTTAACAAGTTCCTGACAGAACTTGAAGTCTACTTAGCTTAAAATGCTGAGAATATTAGTTTATTTCACTTTTAAAGTCATGTAGCTATTCCAGCTGAATATAAATCTTACTATCACATTCTGCATTTGCTACAAACTGATTGAATCCTCAAATCTTAAATCCATCTAACATTAAGCAAATTAAACAAACCACGCGTAAATTTAAAATGATAACACTAAGGAAATCCAATAGGAGTCAATTGTTTAGCTTCTAAAACATTTTTTGATAGAGATTCCATCTTTAAGCTCATATTCTTCTTTGGAACCAATATATTTGTAAATTCAAAAGATGGATTGTTTTTTTTTATCCGTAGATTTAAAAAGGAGGGAGAGAATACACGGACATATATAAGATGTAAGTTGAATATTTCCGAAGGAACTTGACACTAAAGTAGAACTCCCTAATTCTTTAGTCTTAATGTTAGACTAACAGAAATAACAAAAATGAGGAAATTTATATTCAATAATATGTAAAAAAAAAAATGCCAATAAAAGATATAATTATGTAATAAACAATAAAGTAAAAATAAAATATTCTGCAAAATATAGTATGTAAAATAAAGGGCAGAGAATTAAATTTTATTTTTGAAATGTATAAAAACTAATGTCCATCTTAAACCAATCAATAATTCTGTCGAATAGAAAAGATCTGAAATGCTTGAAGATATTAACAATGTACCCGTAAATGAACATTTCCTTATATTTTGAATGAATAATTCTCTATTATAATAAGACAATCTATTTGCTGAATATTTTTATGATATTGAATAATAAATTTATGACTATCACTTCTCTTTTATAACCTTAAGGCTTTTGATTAAATTTTTGGAAATTTTTGACGTTATTTTTAGTCTAAATTAACTGATCATAGATAAAATTCTTAAATTTTTCTTTCGAAATATTATAAGTTGATTAGGCCTAAGCTCCTCTTAGCAACTCATTTTTAAACGTTCTTTTCAGTAGGAGAGAAGCATTTGATACGCTGACTTTGTCATTTTGAAAAAGCATTGCAGTTTTAATGAATATCAACTGAAATTAAGTTTTAACTAATACGTCTTTTAGAAAAAAATTTAAAACATATTATTCTATCGGAAAATACATAAATTTAAAAGATAGCATTCTTTAAACAAAACCGCATTTCATTTCTGTTAGAAAATATTACTGATTCTAATTAAATTATTACTCTAAGCTTCTATGTTTAAATAATAATAATAATAATAATAATAATAATAATAATAATAATAATAA
>JAFIDM010012231.1:129851272-129904911 GCA_023159025.1 Thereuonema tuberculata | reverse complement strand
ATCGTTCATCAACAACTAGCACACAAACATTCACTTATTAAGAGCACGGTCCCGTACTACAAGTACATACCACAAAGCGTATTAGAATCACCCTCATATAAACTATACTGGGACCGCCCCATTCACACAGACAAAACCATACATCACAACAGACCAGACATCACACTTGTTGATAAGGTCAACAAACAGACCTATCTAATTGATATTGCAGTGCCTATCAGCAAGAACATGCAGAAAACTCACGCAGACAAGATCAGTAAATACACTGATCTAGCACACGAGCTCCAGAAGCAGTGGAGGCAGGATCGAGTACGTGTTGTACCCATTGTTCTGTCTGCCACTGGTCTGGTGCCTCACGCATTGCACCACAGTCTCAGCACACTAGGACTTCACAAAAACACTTATGCACAACTGCAGAAGGCTGTGGTACTCAACACTACACGCATAGTTAGGAAATTTATGGACACAGGCACACATCCCTAATCATTCTTGCACACGTCTTTGCACTTGGCAGTATGTGCTTTGGTCCTTGACCCGCCATATTGTTTTTGCTGGGGAAACCCAAGGTTTGAAACATACAAACATAATAATAATAATAATAATAATAATAATATAGATAAAGACAACATTGCAGTTAAAATTCATATTAATTATAGTTTCCTAATAAAATTATTACTTTAACTTGATATTAAAACGCTTTGTAGACTTGATTGGTTTTGAAATTAATGAAATCTTCATAAGTTTCTTAAAATGTTCCCTTTCTTTGTATGTTTTTAATGTTCTCTTAGCTGTTATCTTAGTAATATAGAGTCCTGATTGTAAATTACTAGGAATGAAAATCAAAAATGAATTAGAAGTAAGTTTCTGCTATGCAATAGAAGACAGAGGAAAGATCAAATGATAAGGAATACAAACATTGCCATTAAAGCTGTTCAGTAAACCTAATTAATTTTGCTAAAAATTATGATTCCTAAGATTAATCACTGTAGTCACTTCATTACACACGACAAACACCTTCTATGATGAAACATAGAAGGGGGAAGAAGTCTACACCTAAATATCTACCAAAGACACTCATACATCATTGTATTGAAAAAAGACTGACTTTCCAGTTTCAGATCTTGCGCTTGGCTTTCAGTGGTTTACTATCGACGTTGGTTATTAAATCGTATAATATTTTAACATTATAAAACTTGTAAGTTACATTGAGCGGTGACTACACGAATTTTAAATAAGCTACAAAGGAAATTGCTCGCATATAGAATACACTTTAAAATTTCACTGAAGGAATCTCAGTAATAACAATAGGAAAAAAAATCTAGAAGGCGTGCTAAGAGCAGTTATTATTTAATGGCTTCTAGCATAATCTAATTCACTACCGGATTCTAGATCTCTATGAATATAAATGCAGATTAAATTTGAATTCATGGGCCTTAAAACCAAGCCCTAAATTAAAAGTTATGCATGAATATTAAAATATGAATTCAGTATTAAATGCTCCCGAGAAACAAGTAAATATCACTAGAGAAAATGAATCTTTATTAATTTACATTTTAAGTCTCCGGATGTAATCTTGAAATAGGCTGGTAGAGCTTCCTCTCTTTCCCCTTTGATGAACGTTTTCCTTCAAATCTGATTAGACTTTCTAATATCAAGAAAATAGTAGTTCCTTTTTCTTCGTTTCCCTGACTTTCCAATGAAATATATATTAACCGTAGCATCGACCTTCTTTGAGGAAAAAAAATTCCATCGCAATAAAATCTTTGATGGTACTTCTTTCTTTTTCATGTCGATTCCCGAACGCAAAGAAGGAGGAAAAGAAGAATTCTCGCAAATATCATGCATTTTTTTTCTCTTGGAAACACATTCGTATTTCTAATTTTATTCGATGGTTGGTTAGCCAGTTAGACACCAAATTTTACTGAAGTTCCCATTTAATTAAAAAAACAATGAATCCAATTTATGTATTAAAGATAATTTTTTTTTCTAGAGAAAAGCATTAGAAAAATAAATGGAGTTGTCTTAATTAATATAATATAATCTGGAACAGAAAATGAGTAATTGACTGGTAGACAGATAGGATTCGATGAAAAACATCAACAAATGTCAAGAGAAAAAAACAACAACGATAGAAGAAAGATCCTTTGAACATAAAATAAAAGACACAATACTTATTTTATGTTCAAAGGATGTTTCTTCTATCGAAAATAATATCCTAAATGTTACACGAGAATTTTTAAGGAAATTGGAGTAAGCCGAAGAAATACGTTTCGATGGGATTTAAGGTAACCAAGAAGCTCATTAGAAATAAAATAAAAGAAAAGAAAAACAACTATTTTTAGGCATTCATATAGAAAATGAAATGGTCTGGTTTTGAAATTTTCCACATCGTAAAATGTTTCGTTTTATACTTTTCCTTGGTTTATTTCGTAATTTTGAAATTAGCGAATAGATAAATGTATTTCTATATAAAAAAATATTCATACTACTTTCAAAGACTTAATTCTAAGAAATCATCAGTGGCTGTTATCTTTAAATTAAAAGTAAAATTTAAAACTGAAGTACAGTCATAAATTTCTTACAGATATTTTCTTCTTATTGAAATAATAATAAATAATGATTAAAGAATAATTATAGTAATAACAGAGATAAATAATCAAATACTAAGAAGCTTTAAGGGGATTAAAAAAACTAAAAGGTAAATCAGATACAAAAATTGTAACTAAGTAGGAATTAACTTCAACTAAATTTCATTAAAAAATACTAGATTAATAAAGTCTATTACATTTTAATATCTCTTAAGTGAATTTGTTTAATAAATTTTATCAAATAATAAACTTAAATACATTGTTTCCATGTAAATTTCTTTAAGCTAGCCTATAAATTTACATATAAACATGTTTATTTAAGCATAATTCAAATACTAATTGAAATTTTAAAAAAAAATAAATGAACAATAAATAAATAATATTTTTAATAAACATTATTTGTTGACATTTGCTGGATAAAATCAAATATTCAAAAAAGCTTGAAGATTCTTTCTGAATTGTCAAAAAAAAATATTTAATTGTCAATTCCGAAAATAAAAAAGACTTAAAGATTCAGCTATCGTAAAGATGTTTATTGACATGGCTTTTTTCTTTATAGACTTGGATTAGTTCCTGTAGTTTAATCAACGATAAGAGTTTTTAGTTTCCTTAGAAGAAATTGCGGAAATGACAGAGTTCTATAAAGTAGTTATTTCTTATTGAAAAGTGAAGAATATTTTAGAAATGAAACTCTTGCTACATATTCAGAAATCCGATAAATTTTATTTTTATTTCGGAAAGTTTCACGAACAAATGAATATTCCTTTAAATGTTAGTAAAATGAAGCCTAAAGGACAATATTATAATTTGACTCTTTCCAGTTAGTTTCTGCTCATGAAAGTTTCGAGTAAATAATAAATATTTATGAGGTTTTAAGAGCATTTTTAAATTGAATAAAAATCCTACAAAATTTGCCAAAAGGTGAATCTCGCAACACTATTCCATCAGCCTCTTTATTTTGATTTGTGAGTATTATTGTTATTACTGTTAAGCCCTATTTGCTATTTCGTTACTTAGACTTTCGTTTGCTTTCTATTAATTTTAGAGCTACCCTATGATCTCCAAATTGCTAAATAATACTTTGGTGACTTTTTCATTAGTCATTCCGTTGGCATTTGCTTATATTGGTGGTTCTATGTTTATCACCCGAATAACCAAATAGGACAATTAATGAACGCATTTTGCGTTGCTGTTTAAATCTCCTTCAGGGCAGCCAGTGCAAACTTGCCTCATTTCTGCCTTCAACATATTGGACGTAAATTTTATGCTACTATAAAAGTCATTTGCAATGCATTGTGAGCATAAATCTTTTGTTCATCGCAGTCTCCAAATAAATATCATAAGCTCTCTTTTTTTCCAGCCAGAATCCATTCGACTGGCGGAACTGTTTTCACCAGCGGCGAAAGAACGAAAGATCAATACTTTAAAGAATAAGGGCCGGAAATTAAAGCATTTAGGAAAGCTGCTGTTGAGAAATGTTTTGCACCACTACGAATTATTGTGTTTATTTGAATGTTATCTGTAATCAGAAGTGGAAATTATACTAAAATATGCTCTGCAAGTTAAAAATTAGTTTCTTTTCAAGTTCGTGACGAATTTGTTGAGAAGTTCAACGCTTTAAGCTTTCAATGGAAGCAAAGAAAAACATGTCTGGAATCCATTTGCAAAGTTTTAAGATGCAAAATAGAAAAGGTTCTGTTTTTTTTTTCCTTCTTCTGCAGCCAAAACATGACTCTATTCATTAATATTTCTTGAGCTTTACATTACTAGGGAGCTGCGTTTCCTGCGACGTTTTAGAAGAAGATTATTTAATAATTTAAGAAAAAAAAGATTAAATATAGTAAGTTATAAAGTTTTTTGCTCCTTCTTTGTTTACTCTGACAGGAAATGTTAACACAAATTTTAACTAAGTCGCAAATTTTAAGCATTTTTTAGAGGAACTAAAACTCTTGTTAAATAATTAATATTATTCTGTGATTTTTTGATTTGTTTTCACTGAGAAGTAGATGGCGAAATATTTTTCTTTATAGAATAAAAGTAGTTTTAAAATATGAATAAAATGATTCTTCTTTATAAATATAAATATTATCTTTAGTGTTGGGATTAAGTTGAAATATAATTGAAGATTAAATTGTGGATGAAGAGGATCTGTCTCTTTGATTCTGGTGTCAAAGAGAGTTTTTGTTTAAATAAGACAGATTTGATGGAGTTGTTTTTATTGGTAGAAAGAAGGCGACACAAAAGAGCTTTGGCTAAGGCAACCGAAGATGATGGATTGAAGCAAGACCCATCTGCTTGTGATCGCGGTATCGATAGAACAAATATAATGAAGAAATTGCTTTAGATACACGTGACAATACAGCCTCCTTTTTTCTTCTTTTTTATCCCTAACCTGAGTTGCGTCTGATGGGAAGAAGAAATTGATCCGGGCCGCAGGATACATTAGATTTTCTCAAGAGAGACAGAGCTCACACCTGTCCATTGACCTGACAGATGCAGAGGGAAAAAACCTTCTACAGTAATGCTGTTACTCTACTGCATATCGTTTCGAGGGGACTCGCATCGTCCTCAGTTTCCTGTGTGACTAGAAAGGAAAACAGGCGATTGTCAGTCCGTAGCTGTGTCAAGGCCATCTTGCATTTGATGGAAAAGCTGGACAGGGACGGAAAGAATTTAAAATTTTATATGCTGAATACATGAAAATATTATAGGATTAAAAGCAGTCACTGCAAAGATGGTTTATTACAGTTTTCTTCAACATAAATAGAATTTTATTTTGAAAGTATTTTTTTTTTAATTTTATAAATATTTCTAAGAGGAATTGTCAATAATAAAAGATACACAGTATTATGTCATAAGAATCAATTAAATAGAAACAATTTTAAATTTTATCTATTGCTTTTTTATTGATTTTCAAGATATTTCAATTCTTTTCAATATAACTTAAAGCTTCTTCATTAATTCGGCAATTGTTAAATATACTTGTATTTATATCTTTGATGAAATAGTTCATTTAAATAGATTAGGAATTTCATTTCAATATTTTGAGAGATTTATCTGCTAGCATTTCATGGGATGTGGTTTTGAATCCTTTAATGCTGTTTGGAAACAGCTGAGACCTGCAAGGATCAAGTCAACAAGAACTTAAGTCTATTAACGTACTATTTGAATCCAAAGGTAAACGACTGCAATTAAAAGATATATTAAATGACAACATCTTTTTAGTTGGTTTCATTCAAAATCTTAACAAATGATGTCGTTTGAAACTATCTATTTAATGGAATTATTAAACCAACACTTTGTTTTTCATATAAATCTTTTTCGCATTGGCCAGTTTCTATCCTTTGCAAACTCATGTGAAATAAAAAAAAATATACATAATAAATCAAATTTATTATTTTTTCTGGCATTTACATTCATTAAAATGTATAATTATTGTAAAAACTAAAGTGTAGAGAAAATATCTAAAAAAAAATTGATTCAGAGAGAAATAGTTACAGTGAATAATTAAAAAATGTTGGAAATAAGACTCGAAGATAAAATAAATAATTTAACGTGCGGGCAATATTATGAGATGATAGTGAAGAGCCTTCGCACTTGACTTAAAAAATGAACTAAAATTACAATAAGAAATGCACACTGCTAGTAGCGTCCAGAGTGCTGACCCCCTCCCCTTCCGATGTCCTATCAGCACTCTGGGCGCTACTAGCAGGGTGCATTTTTTATTGTAATTTTAATTAATTTCTTTAGTCAAGTGCGGAGGCTCTTCACTTTCATCTCAAGACTCGAATATAATACCAACATATCTTTCTTTGTATCCAGTAGGAAAAAAATATATAGACAATTTGATTGTCTTGACAAAAAAATTGATTAAAAGACTGCAGACATGATACGTCCTTTTAAGTTAGTCATAAATGAAAAACAAGAAAGACTTATAGTAATTTTCAGTTCTAAACAAAACATTGTTTGGATTTTGTTTCCGCACAATTTGACTTTTGCAATTTCCTGTGTGTTTCTGATTTTCATTAAATTTTAAAATTTAATTTCGTGTAATTTTAAATTCTTGGAGGCAAGACAAAGAAGCAGTGTGCATCCTGTGTTTTTTTTTCGTTTTTTTTCATTGATGCATACGGTTGTTCTGAGTTCATTGGATGGCTTAGCAGGATTCATCGCTGACCTGACCATAGACCCTACTGACATCAGACGCACAATCGATTATTTTCGAAGATTATATCCACATCGGCTGCACAACCCAATATCTGTTATCGGATTGGAACAAGTAGCAGAAGTTGCGAAAATCTATGATGAAATGAAGAACGAATGGGGAGCTGGAGTTTAAAGTAGGAGGATACTGTATTTCCAATATTTATCTCCCTTTCGTATTGTGATTCTCGAAATAGAATTGAAGATTATCAATCAAGTTTTAAACTGAAATTTGCATCACAAGTCTAAACAGAGATTTTGAATCACAAAAGTTTAGTTCGAAGATATATGAGAATACGAAGTCTTGTTTATATATTGCATTAGAATGAGTTCATAATTTCAACTATTATTTAAACAATTTAGGAGCAGAATTTTTTTTTTAATTTGAAATCACGTAACTTTACATTCAGCGTGTCACTTGAGAATATATCCGTCTACGGTCCGTGAAGGGTTAAAAAATAACAAAAGAGAATAAACAAACTGTATAAAAATAAACACATGAAAAAAACTGACACCTATTTTTCTCGGAATGTCAAAATTAGAGTAAAATATTAGAGTAAAATTTTTTATTAATTCTAGCGTCAACATCTGAAACAATCTTTCTTAATATTGCTTAGTAATTTTTAATGAGTGACAGTTTTCATATCTGAAGATATTTCCAATAATTAAATTTAAAACAAGATAGTTAGTTATATTTAATTACTTAACGGAACTTTTTTAATGACAGTTTTTAAACACTGTATATTTAATCAAGTTCTGAAATATTTCAAATTCTCATCAGGAGTGTAGGTCAAACCCTAACAAAATACAATGAAAACATGATAACATAAATATGTCATTGTTATTTGCTAAAAAATTAAAACGTTAGAAAATTAATCTATTAAAAACTTAAACCAAAACCTAAGTGCCAAGAGTTGCACGCCCTCAATAACCAGAAAAATCACATAAATAAAAAAAGTAAATGCAGAAAAAAAAATATTTAAAAAACAAATCTGCTATTTTATGTCGTCAAAAAGTGAAACTTTACTAAATTCTAATTCTTTCATATTTTTGCGTTTCTATAACTTGCAATTAGAAACGCAGTAAAACGAAACAAAATGGGAAACTCTGCTGGAAAGATAGGTAAGATTGAAAAATTTCAACAGATCTTCCTATGGCATAAATAAAATTTAAAAAATATATATCTTAATGATTCAATTCTACTTTAACTTCGATAATTTTAATAAAGATTTTGGGGCTTTCCCTCTTCTGTACGTTTTCATCCCTCATAGGATGAAGAAAAATGGAACAAGTCTTTTCTAAAATAACTTCCTATTCTTTAAGGAAAGTGATTTATATTTATCGCAGATAAAAATGTCGTTTTTATTTGCACAAATCTTTGAAAAACTTGAAGTGGCAGGATAACTTACGCATCATCTACTGATAGCGCATTCTATCAAATACCGTCCAGTTATGCGTTACATAAGGAGAAACAGAAAAACAGATGGACAATTAGGATATAAATCTAGTTGTAGTTTCTTAAAAGTCTGAAAAGTATATAATTAAGAAAATCTTTTTAAATTTATAAGTTTTCGCATAATAAAGTTAATTTAAACATCTCTTACAGATTGAAGTACTGACAAAAATTAAACAGTCTGAAAAAAAAACAATGTTGAGCTTAAATGCTAACTGTTTCTTAAGATTTTACAAAATAAATTTTATTTTCCCGAAATTACTCTTAAATATATTTCTCAATTAATTTTTTAAACATATATACTGTATATAGAGTGAGATCCAATAGAGTGAGATCTTCCTGTAAAGATGTAGCAAGGGGTCGTCCATTAATTACGTGAGGTCAAAAGGGGGAGGGGGGTCCGGCAAAATCTCACCAAATATCACCAAGGGGGAGGGGGGGGGATCAACGAAAATCTCACGTAAACTTTTTCATTCAGAGAAAATATATATTATAGCAAGATTTCCATTTTTTTTTTTTTTTTTTTTTTTTTAAATTTTTAAAATCTTACCAAGGGGGAGGGGGGTGTCCAAATTTTTTAAAAAACACCTCACGTAATTAATGGACGGCCCCCAATTAAGTTTTCTCGTCTGGGTGTCGTGGAAGATCAGCGCTGGACAGGTTTTTCTCGGGGCTCTCCCATTTTCCCTATACTTCTCCCACCATACTTTCACAGTCTTTCTCTCCGTCTGTCCTCATTAACGTGGGATAGCACAATAGACCTACAGGTCGCGGTGCTTAGCTTCCCAGCCACCCACATTCACCACAATCAATCAATCAAACAATTAAGTTTATCCAACTTTGTTTTAAGTGAAACCTTTAGAAGAATCGCCATATTTTTAAACTTTTTACCACTGATTGCTATAAAATAAATTTAGGCTTTCAAATTTTTGAAAAATAATTCCATTACCAAATAATGAATTTAATTTGGGGATTGTAAAATCTGCTGCATTTTAGTGAAATGAATATTTTGAAAACATGTAAAGTTTTAGGAAGCTGATGTGCATCGATAATTTTGTTTTGGAGTTGATGTCCGATACTGGGACATCAAGAAATAGGGTGCAAACTTAATTACAATAATGAGATCACACGATGAGACTAATTAAGAGCTTCGAACCAGTCTGAGCCAGAACTCTTGTATTTATTGGCGACATACGGTTTCAGTATCGAACTCCAATAAAGGAATTTTAACTGTATTCTCTGGGAAGAGAATAATCGGAGACAGCTCCATCTGCAATTCATTAGATAGTGTATTGTTTCAAAACTGCTTCATGAGAAGAAAATATAGCTTTGATATTTCCATCATTTGCGAAAACTGTACGATTCACAGAAAATGATTGCAATGATTGTTAATGCGAACTTTTGTTAAGATATATTCTATATACTTTTCTATGATTAGTGGAAAGATGAAATAAAGAATATTATGCTTTTTGAATCAAGTACCCAATTTATAGTACTATTCCAATATGATGTTTGACCACGAAAGACTTCTTTCTTTCTTTTTCTTTAAATGAATTAACGTCGTGTTCGCAGTTCGTATCAATCTAATAATAATACTTAAGGGTATTTTCATCGCAAAAATATGGAAACTAAGATATCTCTTCAATAACAACTTCCGTGTTAGCCAAATATTTGCGGAAATATTAGCAAAACAGTAAGACAAACCGTTTCTCAAAATATATTAGCACATTTCAGAATCTAATGATACAGAGTTAGAAAAAGTTAGATTGATTCACCTAATGAACCTATTCGTAATGTAGAATATTAAAAGGTATTGTAAAAACCATAAAAAGTGATAAAAGTAAAAGTTACGTAAAAATTACGTAAATAAGTTTTTTATATAGTTTAAGAATAAATAAAAAAAAATATTTAAAGGATTAATATTTTTCTGCAATGAAATTCTGTAAAAGAACCAGATCTTATTAAACAAAGAAAAAATGATATTTTTCAAGATTTTTTTTTCTAATGCTGATAATTTTTTATAATTTATCCGTTATTATTGATTAATGAGTGTACTACAAAGTGAATATTGATAACTGTTTTTCAAAGCAGAAAGAAATCTCAAAGCCGAGATTTTTTTTAGAGATTATTGTAGAGTGCAATCCTTTGCATTATTATCTCTAGTGCACAGCCTGTGTTTAAAGGAATTTCTGAGTTTGGAATAAAAAATGTCTCAGTAAAAAAAAAACTAGCTGCAGTTAGCTTAGAATTTGAAGGAAAAACGTGCGCTCCGGTATGACTGACCTCTTATATGGCTGCTAGAGATGCTAACATATGCACCATCTTTGATGCAAAAATGGCTTAACATAAGTGCAAGTGTGAACCAATACATATCCCAGTCATACTTCCGTTTCACGGAATTTTTTTTTAGAGATTTCCTCCTTTTATTTTAAGTTTGAAAATGAATGATATCCCACCAATCTCAAACGATTGGTGCTTTGGTCAAATACAATTTTTTTAGAATTTTATTCTTTTCTTTCCATTGCTGTTTTAAGATGCTGTTCAAATTCTTTTAAGCTACTCTGTGTGTAACGATTTATTTACACAATAAAATGTTTGATTCTATAATAATAATAATAGTTTTTTGCACAATTCTAAATTCATTTCTAAATAATTATTCTAAATGATAAATCCAATTATTAATAATATTATACTTGATATTATAATTTTATAAATATTTATATTTAAATAAAATAATTTAAATTATTACTTACTTACTCCTAAGCTCTACCGCCCTCTGAAAGCCTTGGCCTCCTTTATGGCAGCTACCCACTCATTTCGGTTTCCAGCTTTTTTGCCTACACCTTTTTAATTTTAGTATATCAAGATCATTTTCAACTTTCTGTAACCATTTCAGTCGTGGTCTTCCAACTTTCCTCTTATCTCCTGGTTTACTATCCAGAGCTTTTTAACTAATCTTCCTTCATCCGTCGTAATGACATGACCCATCCACTGCAATCTTTTCCTTTTAATCAATATCCTTATTGCGGTTAATTTCCAAATTGTGCTTGAGACAAATTTACTGGAAGTATGTAAGTTCTAAAATAGTGTTTTTCAAGTATTTTATGAATTCTAAAATAAATACATTGCTATTTCATCTTGAGATAGCTTTTTTTTAAGCATCTTTACTTACTGTTATCATAATTTTAAAGATAACTAGAATGAAGTAAACTTAACCAATTTTCAATAAAAAATTTCCCTAATTTTGTTGCTGTGCATCAATGTTATTTCTCAAAAAGTACTTATATTTGAGATCATTACCTGAAAAAAATAACAAACATATTGTGAAATATACCGTATATAGTCAACATGCAGAAATATTTATTTAAAACACTTAAAATATCATCGAAGTCATTTCTATTAACATATAATCAGTTACATTCCAGGTATTCTTGCAAAATATTAACAGTGGAATCAGATTGAAGAAGGTAGGCTTTAATAATTTTTTGAACCCTATAGTAACCCAGCTTCATTTAAATTCTTATTATTTCATTTAATTTGCAGTTCCATAAATCGAAACTGAAAAGAAATATAAATTTATTATTCTGAGATTTCTGCTTGTTATAATAATAGAAGATAGAAGATAATTAAAGATAGTTCATCAGAAAATTGTAAATAATTATAATGTTTTACAAATATGTTTTCATCGTAAAACAATTGCAAAAAGAATAGTAGGTAGAGAACAATTCTCTGAATCATATCTGATTTCAGCGATGAACATGAGATTTGAAATGTGATTAATGTCTTCTACTTTTTTTATTCCTTTTTATTGATGATGAAACGTTTTTTTAAAATTTTTTATTTCTTTCCGTTACTTTCTTTTGTCTTGCCGTATAATTTAATTACATCAATCATTCTTTGATACTGGTGAAGGAAAGTTAAGGTAAGCTACGTTACATTTAGATGCCTTCGGCGAATAAAAGCATTTCTATTCTGATGCAGCGCGCTGTTTACCTCGTTTTTACTTCACCGCTGTAGAGTGTCCCAGCTTCATTGAAATTCTTCTGCCGTCGAAGCTTTTGCTTATTGTTTCATGACGGTGTTGCAGACCGGAGCTGTATGAAAGCTTTTAGGCAAAGCGACGAGCTAATTGCAGGTCGTAAAAGGTCCTAGTCTATACTTAAAAACTGAGACTGCAAAGTTCAAAATTACGAAGCTATGATATCTCTATCCTATTTTAAAAGGTTCTGATTAGTACCACTAAAGATGCATCCCGACAAGATGATTTATTCTGTCGATTACCCTAATAAAGGATAGCAGGAAATCTATTTAAAAAGACATTGTAACATTCCATAACACAATCTAAAATTTTAAAATGTCAAAGATAGGAAATGAGATTAAATTTTTGTTTTTTCTCTTTTCAAATCATTAACTTCAATTTCCTGGAATCATATATTTAATTTTATTAAAAATTAGCAATTTTATGCTGAATATTTATTTTTCTTTATCCAGATATGTTGCTTTTTTTAGATTAAATCATAAAGCCTTCCGATTTTCGTAATTATCTATGCAACATCATATAAGAACTATTTGACAATGCGAAATGTAGAACATTGCCAATGTAGAACATCGGCAAAATTTTTGCAAAAAGGATTCTGAAATGAAAGCATTCCAGTGTTTTATTTTGGTAATCCCATTATCTGAATAGACTAATTCCTATAGAATACTGTACTCTTTAAAACAGAAAATTCTATCGGAATCGATTTCATTGTATTCTTTAAAAGAGTACTGATTCCAAACAGAAGCCATTCCTGAAAGCGGTAGAAAAGTTAACTAGGGATAAAGCTTTTCCAACCGTTTACAACCTTTTGCCATTTATGAAATTGCAAAGCCAAACAACGGTACATAACGAAATTCCTGCGAAGGTGATTCATTATTGAAAGAATACTCTGTGATGTTTGTCAAACAAGACGCTATGTGTAATTCAGATCACAACGATTCGGTTGACACAATTAGTCTCCATGGAAACCATTCAGCACTTAAATCGATTCACTTTAATGAAATTTTGCTTAGTGGGATTTTTATTTTATTATTTGCAAATGTTTTCACTTTATAGAGCTTAAGCGTTACCAACTTGTAAACTTGGCTTCTTTCATCTCCCTGGAGAGATGCAAAATATTGTTGTCTCTTTACAGTGGCTGAACAGCAACAGGAATCACTGTGAAACTTTGTTGCCTAGCAAAAGCCTAGCTTCTTATTTTTCTTATATTTAGTTTGTAGTTACTCTTTTGAACATTGTTGATCTCCAGGTAACATGCTTTACTGAGGCTATGAAATACAAAATAATCCAGCTATTTTGAAGAAATTGCTATCATTAAACCAATAATGGAAGAAAAAAAATAACGTTTCGTAGGATTCAATATTTGAAATGCATTATTCGTATTTGTAATATCAACAACTTGAACTATCTAAGAAAAAAATGAAATATCATAATAAGTACAGATATAGTAGATATAAGGGAAAAACGTTATAGGATTCTACAAAATACAGATGTACTAAGTAGTACATTAATGGGACAATTGTTAACATTTAGATAGTAATAAATTAAAATACTTTAAAATTTTGACTTTCTTTGATAAACATGACGCATCTTGTAAACAGCGCTGACGATAACATATTCTCAACTGGAATATTGATCATTTTTAGGTGTAAATTAGCTTTAACTGAAGAAAAAAGTATTCTGGATACAACTATCTTCTTTTTTATACTTTTCAAAACATTTAAATTCTTCCGTCGTCGATTTTTCACGATAATTATTCACTGTAACGCCACTTGTTGAATAAGGTTAGGAATGAGAATACTGCTGTACAATTAAGAAAAGAAATAATAAGTTTATATTGTTATATATTTCATTAATAATTATATGTTCTTAATTAAAAACAAATTATTCTCTTTAAACAAAAGTAAAAACAGATTGATACTGTTTGTGGGCTACTATTTCATAGGTTTTAATAAATGTATGCACTTAATAATTAAAAAATTTCGCATTACAAGAGGGCTTTTTATTAAATTTCCAAAAAAGTGGAGGTTAAACAAAATATATCTAGTGTTTCATATCTTTAATGTAACCTCCATCGTTTGTATAAGTCAAATGAAAAATGTCGGGTTCCCAATCGATAGTGTTACTAAAAGTTTATGTTTTGTAAATAAACTGAATATCTGCTGTCTTGCCTAATAAAAACTTTATCGCTTGTTAAGTGACGACTACTGAAATGTAACTTGAAAATTGACCTAACTAGAAATCTAGAAGTTTTGTTGTTGATGGAATCAGTAATATTGGGAAAAAAATGTGAAACAAGAAAAGTTGGTTATTTTTAATTTCTCTCGATTCAAATAATATTTAATTTCTTAGTAGATTTTTTTTGATTTAATAAGATCTAAAAGAAATTAAGAATCTTTATTGTTTTAGGCGTTGTTCGTTTGTTGTTAATAATGGTTCACATTCTATCTTTTTTTAATCAGCACTCTCTACACTACCATTAACAAAATTTATTCACATTATAATCTATTTATATTATTTATGTTGAGCCCAAAATCGTTTTGCTATACTCTACTTTGTCTTTAATAGTAACACTTTTTCGACATTGATCCTGAGATAGACTATGGATGACAAACATTATTTCCACAAAGCATTAAAAAAAAAGATCGATCATGTAAATGAAGTGATAAGAATATCGTCTTCAACCAATCGATTGGCGAATCTCTCCTCCCCCCCGTCTTACCACAGATGTAGTTTAAAACACCTTCGGGAACAGGAGGGTTTAAAACACCGGAGGGAACACGAGAAGGGCAGAACGCTTCAGGAGTCCGTTTCTCTGCACTTCATTTTTTCCTAGGCTGATGTACTTGGAGTGAGTCTTCACAAGGCTTCTCCAAAATGTCTTCGGGGAAAACATTGATCTTATATGATAAAAACAAACAATAAAAGAAATATGTGTTTCTCATCCCACCTACTATTTTTCTTTCGTGGGTTTGATAAAACGAAATTTATGCTTTAGGACATTTTACCGAAGAAAAGAATTCTCGTGAATCTCACTATGAATTCCTAAATCCTTAGTAAGTTTACTGATATCATATCCTTAAATATTTCTTTTTGAATATTGTTTTTTTATTTATTTGTTTATTCTAAATAGTTACTACGTTAAATTTCATGTTGTTTCGTATAATGACAGCCAAAATTTAATAGAATGATACTTTTCTTTTACATGTAAGAACAATCCAACATCAGAAGATTAAAATATTAAAGTTTTAATAGTAACATTCAATCTAATAAAATTCTGAAGTTTAATAAAATTTCATATTCATTTTCACTTTTAAAATTCTAGAACACAGTTAGTTTTATTTTTTAAAATTTTGTAAATTTTGTTCTCTTCCAAATCGTTTATTTAGTTTTAGATCAAAAACTAAACGGCTTAATAAAAACAAAATCTTCCATCATTCTGTATCTTTGGACTCAACCACTGTAGAATTACGATTTAATTTTTTCTAGTGAATAACCTAAAAAATGAAGGCAAACATTGTCTACTAATTTCTGTGAAGCTTTTTTCTTTACGTCAATTAGGTTTTGCCATAACTTAAAAGATGTTGTATAGGATTTAAATCAGATTTACTAATAGGCATCAACTAACTATGTTTCATTATGTTCATTTATTTTTGACTTTCATTTCATATGAATATTATGTGTCTAAAATTTAAAAACATTGACCAAAAATAATTAGTGTGAAATACAATTTTCCTATGTTCAAATAATAAAAATGACACTTCAGAAATTGTGATAGTTTGAAGTAAGTTCAACTGACCTTAAATAACATTTTCAACTGCTTTACATTTCATCTTTAATTGGTGCTTTTTTGAATTGAAATTTTAATTTAATGTAAACTTTAATTTATCAGTTATTTAACAATTATTTTTCTTATCTCATTGCTTAAAAGGAAAAAGCCTTCTAAATCTGAGTGACTTTTATTTCAGAACTGTTTATAAGCTGCTGCGAATTAAACTGATTTGCGATATTTACAAGATATGTTAATGACTGAAAGTTTCGAGAAAAAGCAGCTAAAATAAAAATAGTTTTTGGTGAATCATACAGTTAAACAACAGCCGAGTCATAAGAGTTTCTTTGTTCTCTGTGAAAAAGAGAAATAAGGCAGCCAGTTTTCTTTTTTTTTTTGTTTTTTTTTTAACTCTGACTAAAGGCTGTGACCATCGCCAGCCGCACGTACATCAGAGTTTCTACGGCTTTCCAGCTAATCAAGTTAGCTGTAAAAATCACTTCTCGGTAGAGGTTAGGGTGTGTAGAGCGACGGATCGCTCCCAGGGGGAGCTGCTGCTGGGGTTTTGGAAGAAGAAGAAGATTTCTAAGATCCCTTCCCATTTGCCTTCCCTTTCGCTTAACATAGTTTTGGGGTTAACGGCATTAACTTTGATCAGATCCTCGCTCGAATCTTCTGTAAAGGATTGCTAGAAAAAAAGATGATAAAAAAAGAGGAAAAACAAGTACATATGTTATGAAATACTGCCAAGACAAGAGACAAAAAAACAAAAAAAGCAACTGAATGTCAATCCAACAAATTTTTAACCGAAAAATTCTATTTTTTTCCTTCGAAAGCCAATTTCTGAAATGGATCTAGAACTGGGAAAAATGTTTTTCTTCTTTTTTTTTCCCCTCCTGTCGAAGATTCTCTTTATTTTTTAAAATGCAATCCCGTTTTTTTTTAAGATTGTTTATTGAAGCAAAACAATTTCAGGAAAAAAAAAATTAGTTTTTTATTGATCTTTAGCTATTAAAACAATTATTCTTAAAAATATTCGTTCTTAATATATAGATTTTTATAAAGATGGAAAAAAAATCTTATAAAAACTTTATAAAAGATCTCATTTTTATAGTGAGATGAATACAGTCACCATTTAAAAAGTATCAGGAAGTAAGCAAATTTTATGGATGAAAACGTGATTTTTTTTTAAATAAATATAAGTTTCAAATAAGTCAAATAATTTAATATAAAATGTTATAAAATAAAGTTAAACAAATTAAGTTGAATCCTTTGTTTAATAACACCAACAAACCTAGCATATAAATTATAGCTCTTTTCATCCTAAGTCGATACTATTGAATTCTCTGTACTGACCAGCTTACGCCAATGAGTTGTAGTAATACAACGAGTTAAAAAGTAGTCCAATTATATTATTTAATTTTCTGGCAGTAAAACAGATATGAAAATAAATAAACATATATTTACTGTGGTGAAACTAAGCATTATGATCAGTTGTTTTAATTTTAGAACTTAAATCATAGCTAAACGATATTCTTTGTAATAATGACAACGACATCACTCCTCGACCATTTCTAAATGACAAACAGTTGTTTCACAATGGCTGCCAGCGCAGAGAGTAGTTCGACTGCTTCCAAAGTTTTATAAAAGCAATAAAAAAAGTAGCATTAGACGAAATATTGTGAATGTCTATGCAAAACTCTGAGAAGAAAATATTAATTCTGTTCCACCGCTATTTTAAGAAATACCATTTGCAAAATCAAAGGCAATGTGATGTCAAATAAATGGCTTCAAACTCAGGACAGCTGCTGTAGGCGAACGGAGTTTATTGAGGTTTGATAACTCCTGTTAATCAGGAATTCGAAGAAATTCCTATGGTTTTTATCCTGGATATCTACGAAATCATGTAACGTACTTCAAATCAAATCGTTTCTCAAGAATCTAAGAATCCTCACACTTAAACGGAAAAATAAGGTTCATTCATTCTAAATCATTGTGCACAGTAAACCTTTCTAAAAACAAATTACAAGTAATTTAACCTTAGATAGGATTTTCTACAGGAAGAGCAATGGAAGGAAGATGAAACATTACAAAACTCTTGTTCAATACAATTAGGGTTTTTTTGTTTTCTATTTGGTATTCGTCAAGAGTTCTTTGGAAGTCGAATATCCAGGGTTCGTTTTCAATGGTTTAGAAATTTTTTTTTTTTTTTTATGCTAAAAAAGCAGTATCTAGTATTTAAAAATGAGCAATATAAGTAGAAAGGGTTCTGTAAAGAAGAAATTATAGTATAATTTTTTTCATTCTAATTATTCTAAATTTGAATATCTGAATTGCAAACATTTAGAATAATTGAATAAACAGTGTACATAGCAATAATTTAGAAACAATTACACATCGAAATTAAATGCCAGGATGTTATCAAGTCGTTGGATGTACAGATAAAGGATCTCAGTATATTCTAACTACAGAACATCAAAAGAGAATTGTTATTGAGGTTCCTTCTTAATGTGAATTGTATATTTTGGATATATCTAATTTCTGATATACAGAGATAGAACTCCATAGGTAATTACAGTATATTAGGGAGCGGTAGTCCATTGTTATAGGTGTTGGGCTGCGGGCTAGAAGAGCTGGATTCAATTCCCAGCGGAGGTTGGGATTTTTCTCTTGGTGTTTCTCCTGCAGACGGTCTAAGATTCAACCAACCTTACATTGGGTCCTAAGATTATCCAAGGTATCTATAAAATGCTTTCTTTCCTGTAGTTAACGGTTAATGACTGCTCCAACTCAACTTCATCCCAATCATTATATCGTACATGTCCATCGCCCTGAAGTGGCCTCCATAGCCTCTAAAGGGATATCCTTTAACCTTCAATTCCAATATAGAAATATTATTGTAATTCAGTGAAGTTAATTCTGTTCAATTATGAGATGTTTAGCACACAAAGGGCTATATTAAAAATGAACTCCGTCAATTTAGAATTTTCAGGAAAAGTCTTCTTAATGCTTTGATGTTTATAAAAGATGGTCATCGTTTGAAAAACAAGTTTTTATTTCACAGTTATATTTAAAATGACTTTAAACATGGTATTGATCATTTCGGATAGCATTAGAAGCCCACCATTTTAGTTTCAATCAAAAAAGCTTGATTCTAAGGATAGGAAAAGATTGCTAATTAGGATATTAAGTTAAATCCAAATAAAATATTCTGGAAAACGCTGCTAGTATTTCTAATTCCATTAGTAGAAAATGATTGTATAGTATTATTCTACTTCTATCCTTGTCCCTTTTACTAAATTAATTACTGGTCCTTCATTGTGAAATACGAGACAAAATGTTGGAAGCAGCTTTAATTATTTCATCCCCGTTAAATACTGCAATCTTTCTTTACGCAGTTAGTGAGCACGAATTACGAGTATTCGTTTAGAAGAGGAAGGAGATGTTGGTGTCTTTACTTCATCATCTGTTCAATTCACTGGATACGTCCTATTTTTACTATCTTTTCATTCATGGTCGGATGCAATTTTGCAAATCTCGAAATCCTATTGGAAGTTTGGTCCCTTTGGTGCACCGAAATTCTCTTTTGTGAATCTAGAAGGATCCCCTGCCACCCTCGGGAGACAGTCGTCGTAGTGGTTACAAAGAGGTTTCCCCTTCGGCTCCAATCAATATGCAGCCACACTGGCGAACGATGCGATCGCAGTCCAACTGGCCGCGATGAGAGATGAAATTCTGTTATCTACGGTAAATGAATAGCGACCATTACAGGGCAAAGGGAGGAAAAGTCGCCCTTGGTTCAGTTCCGTGCGCTTAATTAGGCCAATGATTACAGCCAAGCTATTTATACTAGTGGCTTATCAAGTGGAATTTCATGTGTGTTTATCCGGACTTTACCTGGAAGCAATACAAACTAATTGAAGAAATGGGGAAAAAGAAATAGAATCATTCCCCTCCCCTCCACACCACTCCAGTTTTGCTTTGTTCCCCCTAAGTCAGAGTATCTTAATGGAGTGCAATGAAGACTTTCAAGCAGACCTTACTTCAAAAATTTCAAAATAGCAATAGTTACTTTTAGACAAGCTTTACAAAGATTAGGTTTCCTATACCAACCCAAACGTGCACCTTCTCAAGGACTTAGGCTAATGTGTAAGTTTCTAATTTTCAGAAGATGTTGATTATTTCCTATAGGCCTAACAATCTTACTGTCTTGATCATTGCTAATCACGGCACACGTACGTACTTGAAAACATTCGGTGGCACATCAAACGTTCTTCCAAAAATTCGACCCTGTATTAAACAATTGTGCAAAAATAAACAAGCCCATATTTCTTATTGAATTATAAAATATGATGTAATTATTGACTCGTTAATTTTAACCATTCTAGTTTGAATTACTGACAATTTACTTGTTGCTCTTTTGTTAATAAATAAAACTATTGAAAGTATTGAACATCTATTTTATAGTTCCTCTTATTTTGCCGTTTTAATAAAAATGCTTTTTGTTGTTTTTTTTCTCGCGGCACACCCTTTGAGAATCGCTGATATAGATGGAAAGAGTTTCAAACGACGGAGAGAAAAATGAATTCGCTACATTTATTAATTATTGAAATTGAAGCAATCATTGCTTATTGAAAGTTTGACTTAAAAATTATGTTTATAATTCAGCATCCTAACTTCATAAATATGTATCAAAGGGCGTAGGTAACATAATACAAATAATATTGTTTATAATTATTTAAAATTTGTTTTTAATTTTTTATTTAATCTTTCTACATTTTCAACAGTAAATTTTATAAATTAGAGTTGAATCACTGGGAAAAGAACCAGATCTTCTAAATATAGCTTCTTTTAATTAAAGCTCCATTCATTGCAATTACTTATCTCTTGATAAAACGTGCTATGTTTCTTAAGAAACTATTGTAACTAATAAGAAAGCAAGGGATATTAAAACTTCTAGTCTCAAAATAATTGCTTTTATTTGCATTTCAAGGAATTTCCATAAGGTCTTTTTAAAGATGTTTCAAGCACATACTTTTGAGCTTCTCAAATTTTATTTCAATATACTGCTTTTAAAAGAAAATTATGATTTCTTTAAGAATACCATTTTATTTCATTTTCGTTATATTCTATAATTCTTTTAAGCTAAATTTATCTTTATAACCAGAAGAGAGATTAAGAGCCTTTTGATGTTTTGCTTTCAATTCGCTATCAGCCCTATTAATTTGGCGTCGAAAACCACGATCGATGGTACAACCACAGGCGACATTTTCGACATATTTCTTAATGATTTTGTCATCTCTCAAGAAATTCGATAACATTTTTGCCCGTAGCTCTTCAATTATCTGCATACTAGCATTATGACGTTATTAATTATTGTCGGTCTTACTTCATAATCAAAAGAAAGATAATTAAGGAAGCACTTGAAACTTACTCGCTTAAATAAGAACTTTAATATGATTTTATTGAGTTACATAGCCATTTGAAAGACATTAAATTGATTATTAAAATATTCAGAATCATCGTTATTAAGTAAAAAGCAATTTTAGCTCTTTCTGATAATAAAATTTAATCAGCATTTTATTAAGACTTGAAGAAGGGTTACTCGTATTCACGATATTAAGAAAGATAACTTTCCATGAATTTCGTCAACATCTTATGAATAATTTCAGAGCTTAACATCTAAAATGAGATGCAACAACTCTAGTTCCTTCAATTTGTAACACTAAATTTAAGAACTTCGCTTTTCTATTTAACATATTCGTCTTACTAAAAGCCCTTGTTTCATATGGAACTTCAGCAAAATACGTTAACATGTATGCAATAAAATTTTCTATGAGACGATATGAACTGATTTTAAAATGCTGACTGCCAACTCCTAGTTAATTCCTAGTTGATAGTGGTTTTTGACGGTTTAGCCATAGAAGAGTTATCTCGTAGCAGTTTTCAGTAAAAAGCTTTCTGTCTCACAAGACAGAAACCGGCACTTCATAAAACTTTTTTTTTATTACATTGTAAAAAAATAAATAAAGTAAATAATAAGAGTAAATTAAAGATAACTAATAAATTAGAATATTAAGTTAACGTGACTAACTCAAAATGGTCAATAAACCAATTTTTCCCGAAAATAGTGTGGCAATCAAGGTGTTAACAGAAGATATGAGTCAATTCATTTTCTCTGACAGTATTATTCAATTTCAATCACTTGTCTTTTCCTAAGTTTCACAATATATAGGGGAGATCCGTATATTATGGACCCCCTAAGCAAGAATGCTCATAAACCTTAAATTATTAACATAAAAAGATTTAATTTGTTGGCTGCTCATAACAATTGTATAGCTGTATGGTTCAAGCGTGGTAAAGTTCTCTGGTAACTATTAATAATTGCAGGAAATAATATTTTTATTTTCGTGTCGGTGGTCCATATTACACATACGTTCGTGTAATATGGACCGAGTAAACCAAAAACAAAACATAACAAGAAATTAATTAAAATAATTTTTACAAACAAACTTTCATTATAATGCAGTAAACAATAGTCATACTGTAGGCAAATGAAGTTTCACGATTTTATTTGGATTGGTTTATGAGATATGGTGATTTTAAAATTTGCGCCTCTTTACCCCCCCCCCCTCCTTATGGATCGAATTTTGAAAAATTTAAATTATAAAAATTGTACGACTTGAATTACATTAAGCAAGCCCTAATTTATGCTTTTCGTTTAATATATTAAAAAACAAGCTTCAGGCTCATAGTAATATGCTCAGCAACCAGTGGTCCATATTACACAACAGCGCACGATTCATGTTACACGCATGGACGGAGCAACATTTTTCCAATCACATATCGTTATGCAAAATGGCGCGCATAAAACACATGTCTGGATTGTGAAGAAAATAAGTACATTTGCTACTATTAACGTGAAAATTATATTAAAATTACCTAACAGCAGAAAGTAATGCATTCATTCTAACATACCTGTTGCATCCATGATTATATAAAACGGAAAACACAATTTAATACTCGTCCAAATGAAGGCACACATGTAAAAGTCACCTCCTGCTTTGGTAAACAATAATATTCACTAAAGGCAATGGGATGGTTCTGCTAACTAGTGGTGAACACATAAATTTCAACAAGGTCCGTATTACTCGATGGACCATAACACGGATCTCCCCTATTACATTTTATTGTATAATTTTTCCTGTTTGTTGAAATTTACTCAATCAGGATACATAATTATACATAATTTTAAGTCATATAAGAAAGACTTTGGTTTTACGAATAAATTGTACTAAGTTATATAGAAATAAAAAAACTCTAGTATGTAATTATAAACCGAGAATGTTTAGTATTCTGTGACTGAACTATCGTCATATATATTCGTACTCTTATATTTTGAAATAATCTTTTAATATTTCAACACTGAAGATAGGAAATAAATTCGTTTTCTAACATTTTAATCAGTTATTCAAACAAAAATTAATATTTAAATTATTGCGTTATTTCAGTGTTTTTCTTAGTTAACTTAGTGAAACTGTTGTATATGGTAATGCAATGTTTATATCAGTTACAAACTTCTTTTTTTCTTTTCAGCTTAACAAAGTGTTCTGACATTCATTAATTGCCATAAAGTCTTGGAAGAACGTCTAACTTATAACAGCAGTTCAGTAATCTCTCCCATTCACCGGTATTCACGTTGGCTTTTCTATCTATCCAAACCATCTCTAGCCAGGCTTACTTGCTCTAATTAGCTGAACTCCCTCATCGACTTTCATCATTCGCTTCAGTCGACAACAGTTTCATTCACATTTTTATTTCACAACTGAAATCAAATTAATTTATAGACTTACAGATCAAATTGCAGAGTTATTTATTTTTAAGTACAGTTTTTTTTTTGTTTGCTTTTGCTTTCATTTCATTTTATTTTATTGGACAAATTTGAAAATGCCAAACAAATTTGGCATTTTCAAATTTTTTAAGGTAGACAATTCTTTTTTTTTTTGACTATTTTAAATCACATTCTTCTGTGATAACTATCCAGAAATATTTATCTTTTTCATAATAATATCAGTGCCAATTACGAAGATCCCGAAACCAATCATTTTTAACTTTAATAATTATATCAAATTCATTAGCTATTGCTAAGGATTGCTCATTTATCTGTATTTGAGAAAAAAACAAAAAACAACAACAAAGTAGGGCCAACCTTGTATCACTAAATTCCCTAAAAATTGTTATAAAATATTATAACAATGCGTACAATAAAAAATGTTCCCAATAAAATGAAATGAAACAAATAAAAAATAATATAAAAAATATAAATCCTTTCTTCTGAATCCTTTCTTTGATTTTAGCTGTAGAATACATGTGAATGAATCTGTAGACAACCATATCTTTATATACATGTATTTGAAAATGTAATCTTTATATACGATACATATTATTTGAATACTGAAGTAATTTTAGATTCAATCAAAAAACTGAGCAGTTTCTAGGGAGCCATTACAACAATAAAAAAAAAAAAGATTAAATGCAATAATATAAATAATTTTTTTTCGAAATCTGCAGAAATTAAAAATAAGTGCTCTATTTGTTTTAAGTCTTTTACAGGATTAACTAAAAGATTGAATTTATTTTCTAAAGATAGCAATATATCTTAATAAAGACATTCTAATCCTTGTCTTAATATAATGAGAGGCTGTTGTTCGTGTGGGAATGTGTCTGATCGATGGGAGTCCTATCTCACCTTCCCCAAGACAATCGGAGAGATAAAGATGCATTGGGTAATGAGAGAATCCCTCATAATCCGTGAGGGAGGCAGCTTCCTGGTCTTCACCAGGGGAAAGGGAACTCGTTAACTATGGCTATTGACTCTGTCTCTCGCAAATCCTTCAGACTAAGACAACATCAACTGGAAGTTAATTGGAATTCGTTGACTTGAATTAATCCCTTAGTTGTTTATTTATCGAAAAAGTTTTTTTTTTCTTTTCCTTCACCAAATATTGCTCCGAAAAACTTAGAAGAAGAAAAAATGAAAGTAGTCTACTTTAAATACATGAAAAGTTTAGCTTAAAAATACTAAACTTAAAAAATACATAATCTAAAAATTCTTACATAAAAACAATCAGGACAAAACAAAACTTCAAAGGATTTATCAATATAAAATTTGACTTGGTAACTTATTCATTTTGCCTGATAAGCATAAAAAGAAGAAAAAAATCTAAAAAAATTAGTGAAATTACACAAGACATTGTACGGACATCTTAGCAGTACTTTCAATCCATTTTTAATTCACAATGATTTGATGACTCTCATTTTTTCCCCCCTGTTTCATCTGTTCGACTGCTATCTTTTCTAGTCGAGTGAACGAATCTTACAACTTCGTCCATGTACCAGTGGAAATTTTCCTTAGTCTCTTCTTCAGCTTGAATTTCAATTATTCATATGCTGCTTCTTTTTAGATATTCCGTCCAATTCCATTTCGATTTCTTTTCGAGTAAACATAACCATCAGATATTTGCACCATAGTTTGCTCTCTAACCTATACATTTTGTTTGAGATATTATTTTATAATCCTAATCTACATCGTTCCACAGTTCTTTCTATAAATTATCTACAGCAATGGAATTTAAATTAGCTATATTGAAGTTTATTATTTTTAAAACTGGCAATACCAAATAAGCAAAAATATCAGGTAAATTCTTAGTATAATTAACAGCTGTCAAAGCCTATTAGAAAACTATAATCTTTTTATCATTATTAATGTTAGTGCTCAATATTAATAAGTCTGAATCTTTAGAACCATCAAATACTTTCTTTTGATTTCGAAAGACTTTGACATTTGAATGTCGATGTTAAGAGAAAAACTGCTAATTAATTAGAACTCAAAATGAACTGTTAATGCTATGTTACTTTAAAGGAATTTAAAGACATACATCGGATATTAAACAGCTCAAAAAATTTTAAAAGTCGATGATTTAAAATTTAAATTGCTATCTAGTCAAAAATGACCTTACTGTAAATTGAAAGCACGAGATGGCAATGAAGTATGAGGAAATAGTTCCATGGAATACACAGATAAAGAAGGTTAGTTAAGGATTCCTGTAAATAATTTATACAAGTATATCTGCCACAAAAGCAAAAAAAAAATAAATGAAGAGATGTATGTACTTAGGTTTCACAATTATCAAGTTTAGAATGTTAAGATTGATAAATAGATTAATTATAAGGAAAGTCCAACTGATTGCAAATCTATAGCAATCTGGTAAGTCAATTTAATATAAATATACTTTTGAAATCGACTGCTCAGACATTCTACGCCTCAATTCTGTTAGAAGTAAAGAGTCAAGTATATTAAATAAGTTTTTCCTATCCAAAAATCTTTAGAAGTCAAGAAAATTATTTGTAGACTCTTCATTTGATTTTTTCTTTTGAATTTTCCTTTTTCTCTTGATCCAAAACTTCCAAGATCGTCTTCATTTAACGGCCATCGTTTGAATCTAAGATAGTATATAAAGGAATAATTTTACTTAACTTTTGATCACTTTATAAATTCTTAATTTGTTTTTATAACTAAAACAGTTGTCTCAAACTCTCATTTCAAAGCAATTTATTTTAAAATACATATCGCTATCTTTTTATCATTATTTTAAAACATTTTATTTTAATATTTTTTTTATAAATGAATCATATGTTTATAATACATCGATTTTATGAATAAACAGTGCAATAATTCTACAATTAACAATAGAATTGCTTTAACTTAGCCCACTTAAAATATTATAAAATATTGTTTCGATTCTTGTCTGACATAAAGACAATCGAACTTTCTTCTTAAAGTAGACAAAATCAATTAATTTTACTTGTTTTATTATTAAATGATTCGTTATTATTAAGCGAAAAGTGATTAGAAAAATGATATTTTATTATAATTCTCAGTGTCTGGAAACGAAAGCGATAAAATAATCTTTTGATGTAAGGCTTAATGGGCTCTGCGAGACGGCAAGAGAATTTTCATGAACGAATGTTTCGTTTTTTAAATTTTTTCCTTGAGCTTTCAGTGTAGATAGGAAGAATGATTGTGAGTACGTAGAAAAAGAAGCTTACTCGGCAACTTATCGAAATTGTGGTAGCTGCCTTTAGAAAGACAGGTCTAATGGTATCCTCTGTCTCATCAAAGGAACATTATCCAGGTAGGTATAAGAATGTGATGGATGAAGCAACAAACCAATCCCAGATCGTTCTCTGTTTTCGTTCAAATTAACGATGCTGTCTCGTAAAAAAAATGAGCACAAATAATGAGGAAAGAAAAACATAACAAAAATGTTAAAGGCGGCTGAGGAAGAAAAATGAAACTGAGAGCTCCATCTTGTAAAATAAAACGGTCGAGATGGTGGTAACGTTGATGGATTGGAAGAAAGGTTCACCTTATTCTCTCTCTCGCCTATCCTTCTGTTCTATTTTTATTAAAAAGAAAGTGGGCTTGATGGGAATTTAATTCTCTTTTTTCCTATTCTAGACTTTTTTCTTATGTTAAAGGATTTTCTTCAAAATTTGACTAGTTAATTAATCACCTCAGAAAAATAAAATAAAAAAAGAAATTTGCTTCACCATCATAAATTGATTTAATGTCTAGAGTATTGAAAACTGTTATCATTCATTCAATCATATTCTTCTTATTATATTCTGTTAGATTCTAATTATCTTTGCATCTGATATTGAAATACATGAACTTATTAAATATTTTTCTTTATTACCTTCAAATTTTTTTTGTAAGAAAATAAGCGTAATTCCTTTCTTACTCTGCAGAAAGGTTATGTCACCTTAAATTAAGTTAAAATACTCCGCTGTAGACGTATTGAGCCCTCGGGGTCGCGGGAGATAAGACTTGTCTGTTTCCTAACCAAGTAAGAAATTATTAATGTTATCATTAGTTTTAATAATTTAAAAGAAAACATAAATTTTGTAAATATAAATGAGAAATTCCTTTTAAAACTTTTTTTTTTTAATTTTCATTAATTTCGAAACCGTAAGTTGAAGTCCGATGCAGTCTGCCTTTAACCCTCACAATAAGATTGGTGAACTTTAGAACCAGCTGGAGGAAAAATCTATGTCGAAAACTTCCAAACTCTCTCCAGGGATACTTCAACCACAGTCAAATGCCCTACCACTTGGCTATCTGGCTTATAAATTTTACGTAACTAACTCAAAATAAAATTCTAGATATGTTTTATTGAAAAAAAATCATCGTTATACATATTTACTCATTAACAAACATCTTAACTATTATATCATTCCAGCAATATTTCGTCTTATCTTTCAAAGACTTTATCAAGCCATGTATAAAAATTTTAGGAATAGAGAATTACATCTCTCTTACCTAAACTCCAAACGAATAATAATATAAATCAAGAATTTAAAACAAGTCTTATATTAACAATATAGAAAGATTAAGATAAAACAATAAACAATAGAGAAAGTGAATTCAAAATCCAATTAATAAGACTTGTTAATTCTTAATATAAGACTTGTTTTAAATTCTTGATTTGTATTATTCGTTTGGAGTTTAGTAAGAGGGATGTAATTCTCTATTCCTAAAATTTTTATACATGGCTTGCTAAAGTCTTTGAAAGATAAGACGAAATATTGCCGGAATAATGTAATTGCTAAGATGTTTATTAATGAGTAAATACGTATTTGACGGTATTTTAAGAAGATAAATCATCGTTATCTTTTTAAACATATGAAATCCTATTTTCTTTCTGTCAGCTGTTAAGCGAGCTACATCTTTAATATCTAAAAAAAAATAAGGAAAAAGCAGTTTTCATTTTTAGTCTATATTCCGAAGGAGTGAGATTCAACAAATCCTCAGTCTACGTGTATGTGTGTTTGTGTATGTGCGCTTCTTCTTCTTATGCTTATGTAACAACAAGCAATTATCTAACATTTACATTAAAATGTTTTCTTTATGATTTCTCATCGAGAATCAGTGCATGGAAGTACGAAATTTTTTCTTCAAAAGTATTAGAACTAAATCTGATTCTCAACAATACGTACAGCACTAATTGGTCTTGCTTTCGTATAACTAAAATTAATAGGATTCAAGCAACTTAAGCGAATACTGCGGATTGAAGTATTTTTTTTCAGAAAATGGGAAAATTCTATTGAATGCGTTCAATATTTAAATTTAATAAGAAACAATTTAAAAGTAAACCGCAGAAATTACCACTGAAAAAAACCACTTCTACATGTGGTTTTCACGATTTTATAAAAAACTTATAACAAAGGAAAATAAAAAAACAAAAAATTTAATGAACAAAATTTTAAGGAAAGTAGGCTTTATGCATTTTCAAAAACTTCTTTTTTTTTTAAGATAAAAAACTGTTCTTTTTTAAAACACTGATAGAAGACTGAAGTGCAGGGTTCGTTCAACGCAGGCGCTTGTCTGTGTCTTAGATTGGTCTGGGATGAGGATGTTTTAACTTCTGAATTTGAATGCACTGAGGCCTAGAGATAACAAAATTAGCTATCTAAACAATGGAAGCGTAGTTAGAAATCTAAGTGATGGGATTGTAGGCATTTTAAGCCCTGATTTCAGTTGGGCCGTTGTAATTAGAAGTAGAGAAAACAGTGATAATAATCGATGTAAGCTTCCAAGAACTTAACAATAAAAAAAATAATATTAAAACTTAAGCGTAATGCAGGTCTTAGGCATGTTATTGAAAACATTTATTATTTAAAAATGTATTTAGTAGTAAAGTGAGACAAATTTCGATTCGTGCTAATGCCTGATACTTCCTTAATTTCTGGAAATCTTAATAAAAATATTATATATTCAAAATAGAAGTATATTGCTCTTTAGAAATCAATATATTGACTAAAACTCGTTTTGATAATCTTAGAGAAAGCAAGCTATCGATGTTTCAAAACAAAATATGTTATTTTTTTTTGAAAAATGATAAGGCTTTACTAGATATCTTTTTATAAGCGCATAGTTTCGTATTTCATATTTCATAATTTATTGAAATATTCTAAATATTCTCAAATTGTGTCCTCGTAATTAAGTCATAGCCTTATTTTAGAATCAGTTCTATTCCCATTTCAATTAGAATATTTATTTTATTCTTATAATTTCTCAACTGTAAGGATGTTATTACTTCTGATATGTGATTTGTATTTAAATCTTGTGCAGGCAAGTGCAACTTGTTCTTTTCTTTGTTCTTCAGAGATTCAAAGGAATTTTGTTATTCGATAATGGTGCAAAATTGCAAAATACAATCTAAATGTGCTGTTGGATCAATGAAGAAAACTGGATACAAAACATGCTATGACTGAGAGATTTTTAAATCCATTCATTGGTCTCATAATAAGTAAGTTGTTTCATACAAATAAGACAATTATGTCTGAATTATCTAGATTTCCGGATTATGTTCACAGGATCTAAATATGGTAAACTTTTCATGTTATTTCTTATGCTTCATGCCAATAACATCAATTTTTTTTTTATCAACATAAAATGTATTCGTATTCATGATACACAATTCTCAGATGAATAATTTAGGAAGCAACATTAGAAATATTTACAACTATCTTTTTATTTCTGCAATGTAATTTAACCAAATTTATAATAACAGATACTCAAAAACAGTGAAACATTTATAGTTCTAAAGTCTGCTGAATCATAATAGAAAAATTCTATGATAATACTGTAGTTCTTAATAGCACTTTATTATCTTTTCCACTAAACATTGAACAAATCGAGAATCTTCTTGAAAAGACAATTTTAGGTAAAATAGGTCACCCAATGTAATGTTCAGATTTATTTCTCGGAAAAAAACCATCCTAGTAAAAATTATCGCGTAAAGCTTATTCAGCCAGCAAATAGGCAGCGATGATTTATAAGTAAAAAATATGTAAATGGTTATTTAAATCATAAACTGAAAAATATCTAGTTTTGATTTGTATTGTTTTAGCCTATTTGTTCAATAGTGAATTTCTAATTTTTTTCTACAATATTTTGATATTTTTTTGCAATAATTTTAGCCATGAAAATTGAAAATTTTATATATAAAGTAAGATAATACCCCAATAAAAAAAATAATCTTCAAGTATTTCCGATAAATGAAAAATGAAATATATTTATTATGTGCCGTTATTATGTTATTTATTATATGATACTATAGTGCACTGATCGTAAATAATCTATCAGGATTAGAAATGCCTTTAATTTTGCAAGTTTATTTATATATTTTTGCGGAATGGAGAGTGGACTTAACCTTAACGCTTATTTTCTTATATCCTATTTTTCATCATAATTTGTAACTTCTATTAAAAAGATAATTGATGATTAAGTTAAATGTTACAATAAAGATGGACCACAACTATATATTATTTAAAAGAATTAAAAATGAATTATAATAACTTATGTTTATGGCGAATGCTTTAAAACAAAATTTATCACTACTATTAAGAAAAATTACAATTTTAACAAAAGGATATAGTGTATAGACAAAGTGAATGATATTTTGAAATGACAAAGTAAAATTCAGAAACATTCATATATCTGCACAGAGGTCATGCTAACTATTAAAAGTAAAATACACTGCTAACTTCGTTCTCATTTCCTTTTATATCCTGCTGTAATAGTCTTTCTCTTTAATAATTCGCAGCAAGTGTAAAAAAAAAGTATGACATCAAACTTTTATCATCAAACTTTTAAGGAGAAAAAGTTCTTAGGGAAAAAGTTAATATCTACAACAAAGTTCTTGATGAAATTTGCAGCAAATTCCCTAGGACGCAGTTTGCACTTGTGTTCTCTTGTTATGATCTTCCTTTGTAAACCATTTTGATGTTTCACCTGACATTTCTTTGCACCTGATTCGCAGCATGATAACGAAATAGTGACAAAATGCAAATTGCATGCAAATTACTCCATTCTCTACTTGGAATTAGTGTATGGGGGAGGACTAGGCTCTTGTGTTAAACTAATGAGGACAAACGACCAATGAGACTGAGGTAATCATTCAACGGATTCGTTCCTTAATCACTATTGGGCTCCTGTGACTTCAGAACAGGATCCCAAGGCAATTCCTTCCACGAAAGGTAGTGGACAGTTACTAATCTAATTCCTCTCTTAAGATTATCTTCTGAAGGGTTGAATTAAGAATTACTTACCTTATTTACATTGATAATGTACAATAAGATTCAAAATAAAAACTAATAGCTTCCTTTTATCAATAAAGATTTCTCTTTTAATAAAGAAATTCATTATATTCTTAATAGAACTAAAATGGTTATTGATAAAAATTAATATTGTTGATTGTTCATGACAGTCATAGAATTTACAGGAATGATTATCGAAAAATCCGTTAACTATCTTTTCCTTAAAATTTCTTTCTACTGTAGTAACAGTTATACCTATAATACTAAGATACTAATATTAAAATATTAAAATTCTGGTTTGTCTCAACAATAAATCAATAGTTTCATCATAAGAATGGGAATAGTGAGAAACAAAAATTGAAATCAAGGAAGGCATTTTCACTTATTTTTCAAAATATTTATCTGGTGTCTTAAAAAAATTTAATTTCAGTTTTTGCATAAATATTACTTTTAATTTATGTTAATGAAACGGTCTTTTTTATTCTGAGTTTTCTAGAAATTAGAATATTTTTTTAATTAAAATTAAGAAATTTTATCATTTCAGAAATGGGAAAATTACCATATTTCCCTTTAGAAAGTGAGCTTTTATTATTATGTTTTCTTCATTGAGGTATTGAAAAATTTCTGAATAGTGGAAAAGGAAATGGAAAAAAAATTAAAAACTGTAATCTCTTTAAAGCGTCAACTTCTTTCTTTCTATATTTTTTTTATCGCTGATGAAAAAAATCTTCATCCGGTAGCCTGATGGAACCCAGACATTTTCTTTTCGAAAACCATTGGTTTGTGAATGCAGTTCAAGTAAAAGTTCTAGAAGCTATTTTTTTATTGTTCTGGTTTCAGTAAGAAGAATACAATTTTTTTTCTTATTCTTCTCTTTTCTGTTGAACTGCAATTGTGTCTGTCAACCTAATTCTTCTTATCTCTAAGTTGAAAAGTCGAGTTTACTAATATAAAGTAGTGTGTGCACTGAAACTTATAGAAAATTTGATTTCAGCAAATGGATTTCTGTATTTGTTTACAAATTGTACGAAACCAGGTTTTCCCTGCTTTGTCTATTTTGGCAATAGAATGTCTCCTTTCTTGTTTTGTTTTTGTTTTTTTATTGATTATCTTCAAAGTATTCAACTTTCCAATATTTCTTATATATAATTTAAAATTAACGTTTTTGTTGATGAAACACAAGTGCTGTATTATTAAGAACAAAAAATGTATTGAAAACAAAATGTATTGAAAGAGCACATGAGATTATTTATAGTGAACTAAAACGATTTCAAAAACAATTAGAAAAAGTAATGTAATATAGCTTATACTTCTTTAATAGAGAAGGGAGATATAGATTCCAAACACTTGGCCAAAAGGGAACTAGTAGAGATTGAATGGTCAGATACTTACACATGAGCTAAAAAAAAACAAACGAAATTTAAATCGTAATATAGCTTATTATTAAGCTTATTATTAATATCTTATTATTAAAATTACCGAACCAGATGCAATGATTTTTCACGTCATATCAAGCAATTGTGTAACTGTTACATGCAAAATTTTCTTACAATGTTATCTAAGAAGCTGTAATGACTATCAAAAATCCGATCAATTTTGTAAATGTTGCTGCAACGCTATCCCACTAATACAAAAGATGGATGCCAATTGAAGACTTATCATAGAACCTTGCTTTCACAGCAAATAAAAAGATGAAAAAGATTGAATTCTCATTATTACAATCTGAAGCAGAATGTTTATTGAGCAAGGTATTTAGATATTTATAGAAATATCTAAAAATGAGCAGAAAATATCTCAATTACACTGTTATTAGATAATCATCAAGAGAGATCTCAATACAATATTAATTTCGAAAATATCAATATCACTATTGACCTTAAACAAAAATAAAACATAATTTTAAAACAAAACAATGCAAAATTTATTGCACAAAATTTAAGACAAGCCTTTGCGACTATCTGAAATCAATGATTTTCCACATTGAAATAAAAGGGGTTCATTAGAAACAAAATAAAAGAAAAAGCTTCATGAAACAGCAATGTGTTCACCTGATTAAAATCAAGTAGCTTGTTCCAATTTCGAATTAGCCCAAAGTCATTTCGTTGAGCTCTTTTCTTTCTTTCTAATTTTCTATCAGTTGTTTTGAAGCCGTTACTGCATCATTACTGCCAAGAGACTTTTTTCTTTCTTTTTTTTTTGTCTGAGACACGAATGGTGGAATGGGAAATTCCACGTCTCGATGCATGCCAGTCGCTCGTTTCAGCATTGCTGTTCTTCTCTTTAATATTTCATTCGAGTACATTATCTGAAGCTGAAAACATGAGTTTTTCCTTCATTCAAGACGATGATCGCCTTCGTCTAATAGTAAAAAAACAAAAAAAAAATGACATAACTGAAAAAATAAGTCAACGCGAAATGGTGTATTAAATCCTCACACAGTCAATTCCAATCTATTCTTTCCTAACGGAATTTCCTTGCAAATATATATAATATGGACTATTTTTCAAGATGTCAGCAGTGTCTGTTTTCCGAAGATGAGATCTTTACAAAGTAGAACGACCTTTAATGATTGGTTTGACTTCCTGAAGACAAGTTTCGCACTGTCTCTCAGTCTCTGCTTTCAAATGCAGTAGCTGCTTCGGTGGTTGGAACAGTTCTTCTTCGTTGACATTCGAAGCTCGTAATGTTGCATTTATCTCTTTATGATTGCGTTTACTTTTGAGAAAATAGTTTATTGAAGAGCTTCTCTGTAGAGGAATTTCTTGTTTCTTGTTTTTTGGTTTAAAATTTACACTGTAATTTATAACAATAATAAACAAAAAAATTTCACTTAGATCTAAATATGTTCACTTGAATTTGCAAAAATACATTTATCAGTAAAAGTAACATTTTTCAGTGTTTTTTAAAACTCTTTAACTGTTCAATTTTTTTTAAAGATTACTTGATCCGCAGTTACAGCAATCGTGAATCAATTTCTTTACTTAAAAAGATCTCCTTTATTAGAATTCAAATTAGTTTGAAAGCAATCTTCTTCGTAAAAAAGTAAGTACTCTTTTTCATTTTGAAATGCATTTCAAATTATCATAAAACACCAAGTAATGATCAAGAAATCAATATTTTTTTTTTTTTATTTTAATCTTAAAAAAAGCTACTTTTGCAAAATCAGATTTTTTGAAACAAAATCTGATAAAATTAATACAAATTCAGAACTAATGAAGTAATTTCATTAATACTGGTTTCTTCAGTTTGATATTTTTCAAATACGTCGAAAATATCTTGTATTATTCTGAATAACAAAAAAATTAGATAAAATTAGTGCAATATTTTAGTTCTCGGAATTCTATTGTCAAATATAATTCACAGATGTAATATTCGAATTTCTTGTTCCGTTAATGTTATCTCAGTGTATCCAGTATTTAATTAAATTTTACTCATTTAATTACTTTGTCCTTATTTTCAAACTTAAATAAATTTCAAATTTTTTTTATCAACGTGTTTATTTGTGTTTTGTAGACAATGATTTTTTTTATGTTGAATGCTTCTTTTTTTTCTATATTGTAAATAAAGAAAGAGAATTGTAAATTACATCTCCTGGATATTAAATTTAAAGTAATGTAAAATAGTTTTCTATAAGAATTTGGCATTTGAGTCTTTGAATATGATAAATCTATAACATATCACTGTATATCTACATCTATAATCGTTACAATATCGAAATACCGTAATTCCCTAGATTATTCCATCACATTAATTAAAAGGATTAACAAATGTTGGCCTTTCGGGCACAGCCGAATAATCAAGGCGATGGCCTGCCATGCGGCTGGTACGCATGAAAACGTGGTCTTAGGTTTCTCACATCACAGTACATTTCTCATCGTTTAGAAAATATTAGGGTCTGAACAATAGGTTTAAAAAGACCGCAGCACCACAGCCCTTACAAAAATGTCAATAATAAATTTGAAATCTTAATAGTTTGCGTTAAATGTAAAGGATTGTAGATTTAAAGTCAAGAGACTTTATCATTTCAATATTTAAAGACAAATCAACAAATAAATGAAAAGTGAGAAAGTTTGTTGAATTATCATCATTATACGTAGTACGATTCAGAAAGTTTAATTTGAGAAATTATAAGTACAGCATTTTACTATTCAGAAGCTCAAAATTATAATTTTTGACCTTTATATCATTCTATCAGTTTTGATAACATTAAAGGTAATTAGGTAAAATGAAAAACTTCATTGAATTGGGTTTTTGATTTCTGTTTTCATCCTGTCATTATTATTTTACGAGAATATGGTATTTTATGCAATAAATGCTATGATTATAAAGATCTAAGATTATTAGCAGGATGTCTGAGATCTTTTGTTATATATATTTGTATTTTAACATTAAAGAACTATTATAAATGAACTATTTTGTTAGTTTGAAAAATTGTGAAAGCTCTTTCTCAAAAAATAACTAACTAAATAAATTTTAGTGATAAACAAAAAAGTTTTCTTGATTTCTTAATCATTTATAAATACTTGTAAAATTTTGCATGGTATGTATATAATTGAAATTTAATTTACATTTACTTTTATTTTGAAATTAATTTTTTTATCTATTTACAGGTAAGTAATGGTGTTTTCTTACAAGATCGAAGAACAACAGTATCAGGTAACCTTTTTCTTCTGTATTCTGGCTACTTAATATCATTCGCCAATATTTTATTATTCGATTAAATAGAAATTTTATTTAAATTATTACCAAAACTCATTTCTTCATTTTGATACGACGCAATCCTAATTCTATTTTGTATGCATTAAAAAAAATAGAATGAACAATTACGAATACAGAAGATAGAACTGATCATAAAAAATATTAAGAAGTTAATATTGAAAATTAAGTTGTTTTAAAGACTTAACTTATTTTGAAATAAAATAGGAATTATAGAAGAAATCGAAGATTTAATTTTTTCTACGATTATTGTAAAGGATGTCTTTGGGTTTTACCTTTAAGATTACTTAGCTTGTTCTCGAAGTTTCCATTTTTTTTATCTCATTGAGCTCCTAGGGAGATGACTTTCAGGGTTGTTTTTCTCCTTCTTTTCAGCTGCATTGAAGCCAGAGTGCTTGAGAAACCATTATTTTTTTTTTTCGCATTCGATCATTAAGTTGACGGGTGTAAGTGACCGCTGTCTCTACCATCCGTTCCTCGTTGAAGCTCCACTGGTGGTCAAGAAAGCATCAACACCAGAACCCTGTTGATGTCCTCTTCTAATAAATTAAAACTTAAACGCCAAAACAAAGTTAGAAGTCAGAAGTCAGGATTTTTTTTTTTAAAAAATAGTCAAATAATCCAAATAAAGGAATCTATACTGAAATAATAGATTATAACTAGATGAGTAAGATTAGATTAAAATTACAAATCATAAAACATCTGAAAATTAGAAATTAAGCTTGATTTTCAAGATAAAGGTAAAGGTATAAAGGTGTTCCACTACAGATCAAAACTTTTTGATTTCATTTAGATAGTATGCATGCTACAAAGCCTCGTCATTTAAAAGATATATTCCAAAGCAGTTTAAAGCAGTGTACTTTGTATATAGATAATATTCAGTAAATATTCATTTTAAAGCTTCTGATTCAATAATACAACATTAAATAGATGTTATTATATATCTTATGCTTCGAAGACACTGTTAAAAGTTATGTGAGGCCTTAAGCAAGAGAGGACTTGCATACCGTATAAAAGCATGAAATCTAGTTTACCCTGTTATTGTTCTATAATTTCCAATGTAATTTCCAATGAAAACACCATATTCATCGTTTTGTCCATTTTTCCCAATAATAAATTGGGAATTCGTGACATGTTAGCAGCACATTTCATTGCAGAATCAACAATCCTGGGAAAATTATTTAGAAATATTATGTAAAGATTGAATTTTCAATTTAGCTAAATACGGAAGTGGGAAAGCTCTAGTAGTCCATTTTCCGATTGCCAATTTCATGGGCCAAATTTGAGATAACAATTATTTTTTTTTAACTAATATATCCGTTTCTAATAAAGCAGAGATCCTGTTGAAAAAGTGAGTTATTTGAGTTGTAATGTATTATTTCATACATGGAGGAATTGATATGAAAAATGTAAATAGTTTATTATTAATTTTTCTTAAAGGGATTCATATAATTACGATGTATTAATGCCTGTAATCGACTTGTAAAAAATTTCTGATATCCCAAAATAGTTTTAGTTTAGTTTAAAGAGAGTTAAAAAGAAAAAAAGAAAATTTTAAATATACTATGTAAGAATTACCGAAGCTTTTCAATTGAGTATTCAATTATTCTTTTCAAATGGTTTTGGTATTTAAAATCAAAAATTCCTTTCTAAATGAAAAAAGAGAAATTATTTTACTTTTTATTTAACAGCTTTTCGAAAAGTATTCTCCATTTTCCCCAAGGACGAGGATGTCGTTAAGAGTTTTCCATTCCACTCTAAAAACAGTTGTCTTTATCTGCGTGAACGGATGTTGGTGGTGGCTGGTTCTTTTTTAGCTGCAAGAAAAGCTTGTTAAGCGACACAGGCTGCTTCGAAGACACTTAATAGGCGCCGCCCCTCCATGCGACAATTATCTAAACAGAGTTAATCATTCCAGTGAATTGTCTCATTATCATCTTGTGTCAACATAATAAAGTACTTTTAGCCAATTAAAACTGAGTTTGCGTTGTCATCACAGATGGTGCAGGACTGTTTTCGCACCAACTAGAAGCCAGTGTTTACTAGAAAACTATGCGGCACGCCCTCTAATGAAAAGGATTTGATCAGGCCCAGATCACCTACACAAGCCTTCTCCTAGAATAAGCCTGCGAGATTTAACGTTTGGAAGTAATGAATATTAATATAGTGGTAATCAGTGGTATATAACCAAATAATGAATGTATAAATCAAATTACTCCTTGCGCAGCCTCGCTTGCAAGTCCAAATAGGTGATATTACGGTGGGCATCTGCGTTATGTAAAACCTATGACTTACTTAATCTCATCAGTTGTGATTAATGGTAGGCGTCTGGTTCCCACAACTGCAGCGAATATTACTCTGGTCAAAGTTCAGGAGAGTGTGCAGGGTCTTTGTGGCTGCCTCCGACATAATTACCACGTTTAGAGTGAAGAATCCATTGCAATTCAGCGAAACACGGTTGCCTTGACGCAATTAGATTTAGAATGCTCTAACTGCTACGCGTTCATTTATCAGATCTTTCAAGCTCTACCTTTGCATATGGGGAGAATTCTGAATGGCGAGAAATTAAAACATGTCTCGTAGACAGTTCCCAAATTAAATATTTCCATCAAAAATCTGCAATTCAAAAAAGAGAAGATGTTTTAATGCAATTATAGTTAAATGGTTTAATGGTTAGAAAACGTATTAAAAGTGCACTTCAGTAAGTCTTGAGCCTATTATTTCAGCGGGACTGCAATACAGCTGTTTTTGGAAGTGATTACCTTTCATCAGTTGAGATTATTTGTTGCTATATGGTTACATATCATCAATTAGACGTTTGAAAATTTAAATAAATAGAAAATAAAAATTTATTTGTATTTTCTATTTACTTGCATTTTCTATTCTAATAAATTAAAAATTTAATTTTAAATTTAATTCAGAATTAAATTTTAATTTCAAAATAAAATTAAAGCTAAATGTGTCATTCGTAAATGTCAAGGCTAGAAAATAAAATCGATGAAAGCAAATATTAGCGAAAAAGGCTCTATAGAATAATTTTATCCACTCTATATATAATTTGATATTCAAAGTCGTCTCACTGTTTTAGATTAAAAATGTTGTGTAAAGAAAACAAGCTATAGAGAAACAGAATCTATAAACCAGATTTCTGTCAATATTTTTTCTATTGTATTAAATTTGTATTTTATTATTTGTACTTCACAAAAAGTATATAAAAAGAAATGATATTCTTATGATTGTAAGAAATCACTATTGAGAATAATTTAGTTTTTTATGGAAAAAGACAGAAAATTCTGTTATAATCAAATCATAGTTTGAATTGGCAGTTTATTTGCTTTTTTTCAACTGAAAAGATGACGCTGTGGCGTTGTTTTAGTTGAAGTTCAGAAATTTTTCCTTTGTTTTAATTCATGGGTTCCAAATATTCATGAACTAACTAAATCACATATTTATGTGACTATATTCAATCCCTGAAAGAATCTGGCGAGTCTTGTTTTATGTAAGGGAGAAACCGTATTTTCTACTATCATAAAAATATATTGTAATCTCTGCATTTTATGTTGTGTTCTGAAAATCGAAGGGTATTTCAAAGCTGTTTATGGCAATTTTAAGAACGTTTGCTCCGTATTTATTGCAACTCTTCCAGCACTAAACGCCAACTCGACATGTTTTATTCTAAAACAAAATCCATCATAAATTGATTTATTTCACACAAACTGATAAAAATTCATTTCGAGTAAATTTCTATTCATTATTTCTCCAGAATTCATAAAAGAAAAGATTCTAACTGGAACAATTTACATCGCCATTCTTTTTTTTTTTATTTTGAAAAAGTTTTTTTTTTTTTTTTTTTTTTTTTTTTTAGTTTTCTGATAAAAAAAATAAAATAAAAAATCTAACAATAATTATTTTAGAAAAAGAAAAAGAAATTTTTACGTTCATATATCCTTTCCGGGGAATAATGAATATTAAGTCAATTATTTTGATACCAATTTTGATTTGTATATTACTAACGAATTATAGCAACCACTTTTATCAGAATGTTGATATTGAATTAATTGCTCTATGTTTCCTAAACTATATAAAAGGAATAAATTCTAACTTTCAGAACTTACAAATGCTATTTCATTTTCAATCCATCTCTGGAAGAGAAAAGAAATTTAACTGTCTGTCTGTAGAATGCAATGTATCATTTTTACAGATTTTCTCTTACGAATGATAAAATATCTCTGGAAAAAACTATTACAAGAGGAGGAGGAGGAGGAGGAAAAAAACCTTTGAGGTAAAGCACTTAGTGATATTTCTTGGGAAAAAATTACTATAATGTTTATAATTTATTCCTTACATTTATTTAATTTCGGAATGTCAATAGGATTAGAAAAAATAAATAATTAAAACGATTGAGAATAAATATTAGAAAATTACACCACACTTCACTATTCGATGGAAATTGTACAACATAAATGAAAATTCTTGACATGGTAAAATTAATCAATATCAAACCTTTCACAATCTAAGCTGTTCTCAGCCTTTCATAATATAAATTATTTGCTGACACAAATCTGCAATAAATATCAGTTATTATGATACATTCTACTATAAAAAAGGAAAAGTTAGAGCTTTGCCTGATCTGTTGTCATTCCAGAAACGGTGTTTTAAGTCATTCCAGCGGTTTTGTTATAAACTTAAATAAAAACGAATTATAACTTTTTATGTAAAATAAACGATCTATGACTTGAATATAATTTTCATAAGCATTTAAGTTCAGATTAAATATTACTGAAATACATTGAATTTATGATTAAATAAGGATTAGATAGTGAAAGATGATTAAAATGAGAATAATAATCTAAATCATATCTTGATGTAAACTGAAAATTTGATATTCTAAAGACGTTATTTAAGAATAAAGTATTTTAAATGATCATATATATCTCAATGATCAACGAGCGATACAATCAACTGCATTACTTCAGCTGTAAATAAGTCTACATTATAACATATCATGTTACTTTCTAATTATAATATATATTACAGATTTTTAATCAACAACTTAATTCAGTTTTTGTAAAGATATCTTCACAGTAAAAAGAAGAAAAATTAGGAGTACTTCACAGAAAAGAAAATTGCTTTGCGTTGGCATCGCAGATTGGTTCGTTTCTTGTTCTGCTACATCAAAGTACACAGCGATATCTAGAGAAATCAGGGATGAACAATTAAGTGAACAATTAAATTACCTAATTGCAACGTTGTAAAACTTTCTTTTTATTGTAAATATACGCACAAACTACATGTACGATTATTATTCCACTAGCCAACCCGTGAAATATTCACGGAAGTAAAACACCTACCACATTTATGAAAACAGAGAAAAAAAAATATAAATAAAATGAAATTAAAAAAAAAAAGTTACATGGGATTTAAATTCCGGTCCCTTCGATTTGCAGACCAATAACATACCGTTAGGCTACAGTAACAATTGCTTTCTCATGATAGCAGCGAGCTAATAAGACTCTCTCCACTCTCTCCACGTTGATGACAAACAAATATCCGGACATCTATTTTTTTTAGATGTTTTTTGCCTATTAATAGTATAATATCACAAAACCAAAATTCAAAACCCAAAGTAAATATTAATATTAATAGGGAAATATATTAAAACGTATATTTATAATTTAGTTTTAGATATTATTATTTTTTTTTTTGCAATTTTATTCATAATTTCGTAAATAAAAAATTTTATCCATCGGTTATTTACGTACCACTCTTTCAATACCACCAGTGGTATGCTTACCACCGGTTCAGGAACCCTGCTCTAAACTATACTAACTGTTTTTGTCAGTTATTATTTGCAATTGAACTAACAGAGATGAATGTTATAGACTTCAACATGTGGAAATGTATCAAAAGAGCTTGATGTTCTCAATCTCTTTTGATACATTTTCAAATCAGGATTTCGAAAATAATTATCGTCAAACGCCATTAAAAACTTAAAAGTGTCGAAACTGAACTGGATCAAATCCAGAAATTTCTCAAATTCTCCTTTATGTTTATTGTAATGAATTTTCTTCATTGTTTGGGCTTGAGATCTCTGTGATTGGATGAATGACTACAGAACAAAATATCCCTGAAAGAATTATGGCTGAAATTAAGAACTAACATTACAAATAAATATTGATCAAGTGAACAATGAAATAAAAGTAAATTTAATTTCAAATGATAAAAAGAAGTTATATGTGATTCATTGAAATTGATTCTAATCAGTGATTTTAATTTACTGAAATTTTTACAAGTTTAGGGTCGTGTAGAGCAAAGTCAAAACCTAAATCGAAATTTCCTAAATTGCAAAATGAAGGCAGGTGTTTTGCGGTCCTTTAAGAAGTAATTGATTTAGATACCTAAAAATTTTTTGATTCCTTAATTTTAAAAATTAGCTAAATGACTAATTGTGAACTTATTTCACATTTCATATTCTCTTTGAAAAGCGAAGATTTGATCCTATGAAAACTTTAATTGATTTTCTGTGAGAGATCGTTTTGTCTATCTAAATTATCTGTCGATTTAATATATAATGAGGATTGACATTCAATGAATAAAATTTAATCTTGATTAGACTAATCTCGTTTTAGGGATTGTTTCAAGTCCACTAATGATGAGCAGTCTATTGCAATAGATTAAAGTCTATTTTACTAATGTTGACCCTTCACTTCAAATTTAATGAATTTTTGATGAATTCATTTCAATCCATTCTGAGCTTAAATTTGCTACAAATGCTTTCATATATATGGAAAAGTTCAACCTCCTCATCACTGAAGCTACAATTTTGGTTTTGTTTATTTTGTGACATACGTTGAAATAATTAATAAATTCTTTGTTTTGCAAAAAAATTAATAAATTAAATCCGAGATCATCATACTGATTATTCTTTTACTTTTAAATTTCAGTTATCGTTTTGATAAAATTCTACATAAGATACGAGAATCTTAATATTCCGATGTCATAGACTTTTACAAAAGTTTTTTCTAAAATATTTTATTAATTGTTGTAAAATGTTAAGAAAGATATCATTTAAGAAGCTAGATATCTTACAAAAATTTACGTTTTAGGAGTACTAGAATTTGTACATGGTTAACTGGAACTTAGAATGTTTTACTGCATTGGTTTCAAAGGCATTAACTAAATAAAAATGTAGGCTTAAAGCCTTATACAGTCTTTGTTTATAGTCTTTTTTATAGAATTGATCTCAATAAAAGTGAGAGGAGACAACCAAACGAATTTAAAAGGGGCTGTGAGTAAACCTAATTGTATTACAACCTCTAGACCTATTACTTAGATGCTAAAAAAAAATAAAGCCAGGGCACTGGAAAGAGAGAAAGAAATAATCAAAGAAACGAAAGAAAATATTCATACTGACTCAGGGACTCAAACGCAGATTCAGACACATCGCCTAGACCACTAGACTATATTTGAAGTAAAACATTGAGTATTAACTAAATTAAAAATACTTTTTTTCGGTTAAATTGGTTTGAGAATGTAATTTTTTATATTTTTAAATGTCAGTACTATCAAGGAGAGTTTCGTATTATATAAATATATTGAAATATTGTTACTCAAGTAAATAAAGCGTTAAATTTAATAGTAGACTGTCAATTTGTTTTTACACTTTAGGGTTTAAAGGAAATGAAATATTTTTATTTGAAGAAAGGCTCATCTTTCTTCTCAGAGGATTTAAGTTTTATTTCGCCCTGGGCTCATGTATTTTTTCCGCCTTTCAGCTTTTCGCAGTAAATAGATACTCAAGATATCTGATACGGGACATCTTAAAAATGGATAATTTTGCTAAGTTTTGCTTAATTCTTATTCAGTAAATAGATAGAAAGATTCTTTGAATGACATTGTAAAACACTTTTATTACACCAATTTGAAATAAAATCCAATTTAAAATAATTTATGCTTTTTTCTCAGACAAGAAAGGCCACAATAAACTTTATATTGAAAGCTGATATTCTGAGACTATATTTCTTATCGATTTTTGTTTTCTTTGTTTTAAAGTAATGAAAAAGCTTTACGTAAACGGTATTTATTGAAGCACCTACATACATACAGTATTTATTTAAACTTAATTTGAAAGGCACACTCATTGAATGCATAATATTAATCGAATAAAAAAAAAACCAAAGTAACAATCTTTTATAGATTGTTATCCTGGGACTGGCAAGAGTGTTGATTTTCCTTCCTGTGTTTGTCTTCTTCTGTTTCTCTTCTTCCTGCTAACTATGGTCATTTGTTAATACTGCGACATCACTACAAGTAGGTTGTACTAACGGTCCTAATGTACAATAGATTAGAGCAAGGTTTAAATTCTAATCCCACTATTCCATTAGTTCAGAACAATGTGTATTTTCTTATTTTAATAGTGTAATTTCCTAGGTCAGTCAGTCAGTCCTTGTGTGTGTGTGTTTTTGTTCGCATTATAACTTTTTAATCGCTAGATGGATCGAAAACTGCAATGCGTATTTACGGACAAGAAATGATCTAACTTTTGTATTTGAGATTTTTTCTATGTAAGTCTCTGAAAAAATTAGCGAATAAAACTGAAAAAAAAAAAAACCATAGAATTTATCAGAACCGAAACAACCGAATATCTATGGCTTAACAATGTTGATCAGTACTTTTAATAATCTACTAATCTAACCATACTTTCATATGATTAACATTTAACTGAATCTGGAATATTCTGCTGCTTGTATTCAGCAAGTGTTGTAATTCAAAATTAAACGGAGATTTTCAATTGAATTTTTTTCAATTGAAAAAAAACAAAAAAGGCAACTTTTTATAGACTGTCCGCTTCCAGCTTTTTCGGGAACTTTTTATTGCATTTATAATCTTGGATTCAGACTTTTGCGTCATTCGATAATTAACTCTAAATAGATATCATTCAGAATGGTTATTATAGCATTATCCCTTTACATAAATTCACTACGAGTCATGTTTCATCAATTAAAACTTTGTGTTGCATTTCACTTAATATATAAATACAAATTTACAATTGAAGGCTTACATTAAAATAATACTTAAAATATGAAGGATAAATACTTAGTCTTAAGTCTTGAAGTTAAAAGAAATAATTTAGAGAAAATGTATCTTAAAAGACATTTTATATTTTCGAAATTTAAGAAACAAACTTAAAGAAACTAATCATTTGAATCTACAATAAAAATAAGCGATTTTATAAATGCTAAAGTAAGCGTTTTATTGAGAAGAGAATTCCAATGTGGGTGTATGATACAGTAAAAGAAGTTTCCGAAGCAAGATAGTAGAAATAGAATTTGAAAAAGTAGTTCTTTATTTGTTAAGTCGCGTGTCATTAATGTTTGACATATCAGAAACTAAGCTGAGCACATTGTCAAGAACAAACTATGAGTAATGGGTTCTTGTAACCTCTTTACAGTGATACATCCTCGGACAGAATTCTGTAACAGCAATTAATACTGCAACAACAAGAGTTGTTACTGACATGTTTTCGGAGAAAGGATGTATTATCTGTGTCTTTTAAAACAACGAAAACGAAAAGAAATGATGTTGTTTCATTATAACTGTCACATAATACCAGATGTCTGCTTTCCAATAAAAAATTAAAACTTATTGTAGGAACCATAATTCAGAACAAACGTGTAATAAGAAAGCTTTATTTAATGTTGTTCAAAATTATAACTAAATCTAATGAAAACCTTTAAAAAACTTATATAAATAAAAATACGCAAATAGAGATTTATTTCATCATTTTGTTGGATACAATTATAAAGTAACAGTGAGATATAGTTTACCAGCTTATTTTCATTAGAGTTTATATAGTTCTAATCTGCAAGTAAACATGAAATATTTATTTTTATATATTTTGAATAGATCTCATTCAAAAGTTCTCTAAAATCAGAATAAATTTTTGATCTAGTGAACGATAAGTAGTTTTTGGTGTTATATCTGCACGATAAGCGTATGTATCAAAGATTGATCTCATAATTATCATATCTCATAATATGCATCATAAGACATAGTATAGCTCTTAATGGCTAGTTGAAAGCGTGAGAGAATGAGAACAATAAAATATCAAAATATAATGTTAATCAGCCTATGATGAAGAAACAATTTATCTAGAAAAAGTTAATTACTATTTGCTCTAATGATATAGGAATAAAAGAACAGATTATTAGTAAATCAGATATATAGTTATTCTCATATTTTAATAGTGATATGTTTAAAATATAAATTAATGCCTATGATAATTGAACGAAGAGCTTCAGACCAACAGAAGCTAGCAATACATTATTCTTATAGAGCTGTATAAGGAGTTGAAAGTTAATCACAGTATTAGGCTATTCACTGTCGCATCACTTACCATTTTAAACAAATTCAATTGAATAGATAAGGAGCCCTACAATTTCGCAATATGAAAGTTACTACGATGACTATAAGTTTAGGTAATATCGGATGATAATAATATGCTAATGTTGTAATTTAATATCAAATGAATCTATATGCAATGGAAAGAGGAAATTTAGCATGAAACATTTCACTTCGCGTTGGTAACTGCTACTTTGGATGAAACTTCAGCTCCATATCATCTCAGATGTGCTGCTAGAGTCCTAAGCAATTAAACGAGAACTCTGTTAATTAAAACTCTCGTTTAATTATTAAATGAAATTTGAACTGTGTACTCAATGTCAAGTACAATGCTCCTTGAGAAATTGCCTTTTCATATTGCACAGACCATTTTGTTATGCTACTTTCGTAATTACCGAAGTATAACTTTTAAAATTTGTTTTGAGTAAAGTAGAAGATTTACTGCAGAAAATCGATTCCCGCTGATAAGCAATAGACGTTGACAGTAGACAGATTAAGATTGTCAAATTGATTTGCTTTGCAATTAGTTAGAATATCCAGGAACAAAAATCTGGATTTCGAGACTGATTAAAACTGATCCCTTGACTCAAACTTAAAAGCAATTTTGTCAGAAAGATTCAACAGGCTATCTTACGAAGGATTTTTTTTCTGTAGAAAAAAAAGGCTAAAACAGAACAAACTCTATCCCTTTCATTATTTAACATTTTCTTTAGGCTCAATCAATTTCCTAACTATAATTACATTTCCGAACTAAAATAAAAAAGTAAATTCAAAGATAAGATACTTTCCCAGAACATGACTCTAAGTCAGTTTAACTCTGGTTCTCGTCCTGAAACCTACAGCACTTTTGCCATTCTTTTTCATTAAGATATTGGCTCTTCTGCGATGTCATGACTTGTCAGGCCATCTTGTCCTAAACTTGATTGCTGTCGAGTTCACTTCCAATTCGAAAGATTGGCTAATTTGGAAGATAGGGTCCGAATAGGTCAACATTTCTTTTGCTCTGAAAGAAGATTTATTATTAAGTTCACTATCCCTCAGAAGACAAGCGGATGTACTCGGAGAAGAATTGCCCAGGTTTATTTTCGCTAGCATTGATATCCAGCTAACAGTTATACTTTTTCTTCTAATAACTCCCATTCAAAATCGATTGCCGAATATTTTTTTATCCATGTTAATTCAGATATTTTGTTCACAGAATACCACCATAAAGATGAATACCAGTTAAAGATGAAACAAAGATCCTATAAACAGCGTTTATTTGTAGATAATTATAATTAAAAGTTGATCTGTCGAATGTAATTAATATTTCTAATTTTTTCCTCCTTAGAAGAGGAGGAGTAATACAATTGTAACCTCGGACTTTTGATACCATGTTATGTATGCTACATTCAAGATGATATATTGTATGATCTGTCATGTATTTTTTGGAAGTACTTTAACTGGTGGAAATCGTTGTGGGAAAAATCACGTGCGTTATTCGGAAGCAATTGTAAATGAATATTGACTGAATGGGGGATGTTCTGACATGTTTAGTATAGTATCAAACCAATTTGACAAATGGACCTGAAATGATTACCCCGAATATTTCAAAGCTAAAGTAATTTCCAGTGAGAATTTCTAATGCGCCAATAACTGAATTCGATCTCCATTAACATTAAATATTTTATATAATATTAAAATAATAATGCGGTAACTAAAAATTGAAACATAGTTGTCAAATATCCTGAAAGAGGAACGGTTCATTTAAAGTAGACCGAATATAAAATACATGTGAATGTATTCATATCTTTGTGCAGTAAGAAATAATTCATTGGTACTTGAAGAACAGTTTGAATATTTTTCAAGAAAAACATAAAAATAAAAAAAAAAATAAAAATGAAATAGTCCTAATAAAACATGTTTCAGAATATTAAAGAAATTATAATCGATATGGTTTATAGAAGGAAAAACCTCAAACGAAAAAGAATCTAGGATGAAATTGTAGAGATAGACATATTCTTCTAAGTGGAAGCTAGATAACACAACAACTCTTATTATAAGAAACTGACAATTTAAAGATAAATTATTAGAAATGAGATCACTATGGAATTCGATACATAGTGGATCTACAAATTAGAAACTTTGGTAAAAAGAGCTACAAATGAATCATTATTATCTTTGGAACTTAAACTATCAGTGGAGTTAAACTTGAAAAACTAGATTGCTGTGGATTTCGGATGTGTTAGACGTAGAAGCTACACTGCGCCAATAAACAGCCACAAAATGTGACAACATAAAACCTTACAGTTTTAGATAAATAAAATTTGAAAACAATTTATTTATTTTAGTGTAAATTTGAAGTTTGAGCAAAATACTACAAAATATCCTTAATGTGCCGATGGCAAAATAAAAACGAAGAAGCATCTGAGTTTCTTGTATTCACGAGATTTTGAAGAACTTATTTTTTTTTTATTAAGAACTTAAAATTTTCTCTTTTTTTACTAATATCTTAAAATGAAGATATTTGCCAAGACATTATTTGTAAAATGACAAAAAAGCTACTGAAATAGCTGTTTATTTAAAATTAGGAGCTGTCAGATACTACCTTATCTGTTCTGTATAATTCCCTTATTTAAATGAGAAATAATTGTATTTACGAGCAATCATGATCAGAAAAAAAAAGAAAAAGAAAAAGATGTGTTCCTTTTTAGTTTACTTTCCCTTACAAATCTATGGAAATTGTCATTCAGATTGGTGTATCAGAGCACATTACACTTTTTATGAATACAGTAATAGTCATCATTTCAATGTAAGCAAAACCAACAAACCAAATAAAAGCAAATGTAATATAAAGTAATTAAAATAATTCCAGTCAAATATATTCGAAATTAGAGATTGCACACAAAAAAGAGCTGTTATATTCTCAAATTTAGAAATTACAGTAACTAATTATTTTACATAATATTTTGTTTTATAACGTTTTAATAAATAAAATTTTAATAAAAAAAGGTACTTCTCTCATACAAATTAAAATTTAGAATGTAGTGACGACTAATTACTTCGATTATAATTTGAAAGAAATTATTAGAAATTTTTTAGTTTTTTTTATATTATTTCTTTAAAATTATTTTTTTAAATTTAATTTTCTGTTATTTTAATACATTCTGTTCTTTTGTTTCTTTTCTTTTTAACAATTAATATTAATTCTTTAAAGTTAATGAACTCTTGGGCATCAGCGTTTAGAAGAAGATATATGTATTAAAGATATTAAACAACCCCAGTTGACTGTAAATTTTAGAGACAATTAGAGGACGTCGCAGAGTTCTTTGGCTTCGATTCCGATAGCCTGTTGTGAATCGCTTCAACAGGCTTCAAGGTGGGCGTTGTATTCTGCCTTATCTTGCATTTGCACTTGTCTTAATGAGGCTTTCTTTGGCTGTTGGCAGCACAAATTAAAGGCAGTATCAGAGCTATAATACCGACAATTTAAAAAGGGAAGTGAGACAGAATGGTGGCCTCCAAGATGTCTTACCGCACTCGCACCATTTTCTAACACTATTTCTGGAACGATTCCACAAAAGTTTCTTGGACCCCGGGTGAATCTACTGCAACAGTACTCGTCAACAAATTGGCAACAAACGTATTTTTGAGCAAAGAGTAAGAAATTTCAGTTCCATCTCAATTGGCAACGCTTCGAAGTCATCTGCAGGAAATGATGGCAAAAGAATGACAATGAACACATTGAAAAACTTCACCCAAGTACTTGGCTCTCTTTCGTTTTTCCTTTAATGGAAAAAAAGAAAACCTTTTTATATCATTGTTACGGATGTAGAACAAGTGAAAGATTCCTGATTTTATTTATTAAAGAGTATTCTCTGTATTTCGAAATTCAGGTTAGAAGTAAACATCAACCCTTGTTGTTCAGGTTAATAGTTCTTTACCGATAGTAAAGGATAACTTTTATCGGTAAGGCTTACAAAAGGAAAATTAAATTTTTTTTAAAATTAAAACTTTCTTATCGTCATTTAAAAAAATCCTTTATAAATACAATGCTAATTTGTAAGATGCAAGTGAATAGAAACCAACTTTCAGTTTCCATTGCCTGGGAAGCTTACTGCCTTAAAGAGATATACAGAAAAAAAATGAACCTCGATTTCTGTTTCTTTAATGTTTTCTTAATCAAAAAAAGACTTAGTTTTCCTTTAAAGTGATTTGCTTTTTTATCGGCTTTAGACCTAATATGTTCATTTTTCTTTAAAAATCCAGCAGTACTGTATTAGTACATTTCAAAGCTTGACTGTAAACGATTTCCATCCCCAATAAATAAATCCATCTGATAAAAGATAATAATGCATTGTAGCTACGAAATAAATACCAAAATTTGACATTATTGATGATTTATAAAAGTCATACTTCTTTTGGAAATTCACTTATAATCATATTTTTGAAAACTTATTCGCTATGAAAACTAGAAGATTTTCATGTGATTTCTAACAAAAGCAAAACAAATCCAAAGTAAATAAAACAAAAACAAAAACAATTTTAAAAGTATAACTTCAATAAAATGTTATTATACTCTAATATTAATAAGGTATAAGTAATGTATTTAAAGATATCCAACTGTTGTTAAGAAAGATATTTGTTTATCATAATTGAAAACTAGTTGAATAATTTCTACATCTCTACATATAACTTTCAAATTTTATTAATACATTTGGCTGATTTTAAACGTATTGGAAAAATTTTCATCTAATAAAGATGTATGATTTTCAGAAATTGAAATTCATGAAATAAAAAAAAAAAAATACAAAAAAAAACAACATAAGAAATAGCTCAAAATGCAAAGAACTGAATCTACTGCCTCCAGTTGTTTGAATAAAATAATGTCCATTTGAAGATAAAACAAGACGATATTTCTTCTTTTATTTTCTATGCAGCGAACGCGGTTTGACTTGAAGATGAGGATTGGTATACGTAAGTTCTTCCATTATGGAAAGGTGAGTTGGAAATGCCGCCATCTTTTCCATTGTTCCTCGGCGCTCGGGCTACGGCTTCTTTGCCCGAAATATTCAATATCCGCCTTCAATTTTTGTCATTCCGTCGAGCGTATTCGTGAGCCTTTGGAAATGGGAAAGTCGAAGGAGAAAAAAATTCACTGATTAGATTTTTCTGTGAAGTTGTGGCCACACAGGTCATCTGGTGAGTGATCCATAAATTGCAAGACCTAAGAATTAATGATTTATTGCAGGAACATGAAGCAGTTTGATTTTCGAGAAACAGGAAATAAAAAAGAAAAAGCAAGTAAAAAAATATTATCCACAAAGTTTAGAAATTAAAGTAACTCCTTTGTAAATTAAAATTTGTAAGTTTGTAAATTACGAATCCTCTTCCAAGTGTTTGATTTATCTACTTCCTTAATAAATTCTTTATAAACAGAATTTTGTTGTTGAACTAAAAATGTTAATCTTCAAAACATTTATTTAAATTTTTTAGCAGTAATTAGAAAATTACTGAAGATTTTTTCTTCTTCATATTTAATATAAAAAAACGTAAAATCTTAAAAACCATAAATACTATTAAGTTAGAAAAAGTAATTGTGATTATTAGAATCAATGCTGGACGTAAAATGAAGTAATTTATCATCAAAATTCTGTCTAGTATGAACGATATGGAAAATAGCTGTAATTAACCAAATAAAATATCAAACCTCAAGTAAACGCCAAATTAAAAAAACGTTTTATAAGTAGGCTATACTAGAATAAAACGTTAGTATTCCTAAATATTTATTTTTTTAAGATATTAAAACTGGTATTAAAATTATCTTTAGTCTAAGGTTTCAAGATTTTATGTTTATTTAAATAAAAACAACAATTTGAACTTAAGAACATACTCAGAAATATAACTGTTTAATTTGGAAATGTGCTTTCCATCTATAATTCTGTATAAGCGAGATATTACAATTTTTCTTATTATTATTTCAATAATAAAAATACACTCCTATTAGAAGTTTACTAAAATTCGAAGCAACAGGTGCTTAATTTAAGATAAATATGATTAAACTATAAAAATTAAAGTATTAATCCAAATAATGTTGGCTCAATTGATAAATTTAGAAGAAATTAAAAACCTAATTAAAAGCATGTAAAGAAAAATTAACATCAAAGTAACATGAAAACATTATTATTTATTATTTATAATTAGCTATTTAATCAAATGATTTTTAGTACTGAAATGTTGTGGAAGTTATTACTATAATAATAATAATAATAATAATATATCACTTACCTACAGAGCAAGAACACTGAAACAGCACACCCTGCAAAT
>JAFIDM010012231.1:129744061-129846272 GCA_023159025.1 Thereuonema tuberculata | reverse complement strand
GGTTGTTGAATCGTTTTTTTTTAGTTGTGGAACCTGGAGATTCGTTGTGTTTTTTTTTTTTTTGGTTGTTGAATCTTTTTTTTTTAGTTGTGGAACCTGGAGATTCGTTGGGTTTTTTTTTTTTTTTTTGGTTGTTGAATTGGAGATTCAGGGGGCGCCTGACGAAATCTTGCCCCGGGCGCCAACAAACCACGCGACGGCCCTGAAATAATCTCTTATAATGCAGTTATATTCTTTTGTGTCATAATTTTAAGTTATTTAGAAATTAAATAGTTAAATTTGTAATAGATGTATTTTTATTAAAGAGTCTATATAGTAGTAGATTTATACTTAACATAATAACATTAGTAAATACAATATTTACATATTTGATTCCTTTTAATGAAAACAATAAATTTCAAGATTGAGGAATGTCAGCATAGAATAATCAGAGATTTTTGAATTTATTCTCAAAATTCAACTATTCTATTCTTTTTTTATCCTTGTGAGATACAAGTTTATTCTGATATAAAGTATTGAAAATCATCGACGTAGATTTGTAAAACTATCAAATGAAAAAAGGAACAAATTGTCCCTCATTGAAGATGAATTTCGATTTATTAACTATTAGCGATGGGAGATTCGTGTTCCAGAGCAGTACAATTGTATTTATCCAATAGATTTTTAAATGGAATTCTTGAGGTTGAACTTCTCTGTAGAAATGAGCAAAACACCCCCTACTAAGGACAGCATTTCTCGTAACTGAGATTTATGTGAAGATGAGTAAACATAAATTCTTAAAATAAATAAAATGTCAACAGTAAAACTGAATGAAACTTTCAGGTTTTTCTATGCGAATTTGAGTTTTCTGGTCTCTGGTATTGGAGTTACAGATTATTACAATGGTATACAAAGAGACATTGGCTGTTGTTTCTTAGATTAAGTCATAACAAAATAAAAAATGCTATTATTAATAAGAAAAGAAACTCATATTAAAATTTTAATATGATGTAAGAAATGGGTTTATTCAGTAAACATGACAATAAATTCAAGATAAATACAAAATGAACAATATCTTACTTGTTTCGGAAATCCACTTTCCATTTTCAAAGAAGTATTTTCAAATACAGAAATAAGAAATAAAACTTTCAATACAGGAAACTTCAAGAATGAACAACCACAACGTTAAAACACTATATGTAACAAGTTATCATTATTTAAAATTACAATAACTCAAACTTTAACAAAATTCAAATCTGAATTTCATGTTGTTGTTTTTTTCATTCGTATACGAAGTATTTGAATAACACAATTTTAAATACTAAGATATGGAGTGTATGGAGTTTTAGTTTAAGTAAGCAACTTTTAAATTTATTGATTAATAAATTAATTTATTAATGATATTAATTATTTATTAAATGATCAGGTGCTATTGGATTCAAAATTACCTCCAGCTGAATTTATATTGGGTTTACAATTTTTATTCAGAAATATAATTTTCAGTTTCAATAATGAAATCTTTAACAAATATATGGGTGCCTAATGTGGGTCTCCCATTAGTCCTACTGTGGCCAACATTTATATGTTTCACTTAGAACGATTAGTTATTCCAAAACACTTAGATAGTGTGAAATTATATTTTCTTATTATTGATGAGAACAAATTAAATCATTTAATTTTGGAATTGGAAAACATATATGACAGAATCAAGTTTTTAAAAAAAGTATCACATGACAATAAGCTAATTTTTTTAGAAGTTCAGTTTCATTCTTTGGAAAATGGCTTTTTTGAATATTCTTTGTGTAGAAAGCCTATGTGTTTACTGGACTTTTTTGGATTATTTTTCAGTATATCCTTTATTATATAAAAGATCGTTAATTTCATAATATTTTATCAAAAGCTCAGAGGATTGTTTCCAGAGATAACATCAGAAAATCTTAGATTCAAATTTCATCAATTTAGTTCTATTAAATAATAATCATATTTCGTTAACATTAATAAACTAATATATAAAGCTGAAGAGTTTGTATATTTGAACGCGCTAATCTCAGGAACTACCAGTCCGATTTGAAAAATTCGGTTATAGGCTATATAACATCACGCTACGATCAATAGGAGCGGAGCAGTAAACGTAAACGTCAACCAACGGGTGTGGTGGCGGCGACGGAGCGGTTTGGCCGCACGACGAGAACATTACCGAGAAGGACCGAATTTAACGCGGGTGAAACCGCGGGGCACAGCTCGTTTTGAATATATTAAAAAAAATAGACATACATATATCTACAAATAATTTTAATTTAAGCAAAAGAAAATGATTACTATGCCGAATTGCGGAAGTGTTTCATTTAAAATCCAAACACAATTACAAATTTCATGTTTTATTTGAACCTGATATAACCAATTAAGTTATTTACTATCTCTTACTAATGATAAGATTTCAAAATTATAGCAAATTGAAATTGTATTACTTTCAAGAAATGTTATATAGGTATGTATCGACAATCTTATTTAAACGAATAAAACAGCTTAAATCTGGCAATTCTTCAATGAAGGATCATTTGATTGAAAACCATGTGGTGGTGGATAAGGAACGCACCGTAATCGAAGCATCCGTGTTCCAGGGAGCGCTAGTGTTCCCAAGATGGTGAACCCCTAGCAGTCTCCTGAGAATTTCTAGGGGAAAATACTGAGGTGGTTTCTCGTTGCCTTCCTCAGGTCGCCATTAAGGAAATGACGTCAGACGGAAGAGAAAGGGCAGAAGAGGCTGACAAACACAGAAAAGGAAATTGAAACAGCCAAGCCACGGCCGGGAGTCGAACCCAGATGCCAACGCAATGCCCGCACGGTAGACCGCCGCCAAGATCGCTCGGCCATGCCGGCACGGCCTTGAAAATCATAATCATCGATATTATTGGGATAATGTTGAGATATTATCGAAAGACCATAATCGATTTAATTTAACAATAAAAGAAGCTCTTTTAATCAGTAAATTTAAAAGTTGTGTACTTAACAAAAAACATGAAATTCCGATATTGAGAGATTTGTTAATTTTTTAATTATTATATTTTTAAATAAAGATAACTTGTCACATATAGTGTTTTAATTTTCTTGGTTGTTCATTCTCGAAGATTCCTGTATTGAAACTTTCATTTCCTATTTCTGAATATTTTTCTTTGAAAATGGAAAGTTGATTTCCGAAACATGTAAGATATTATTAATTTTGTATTTATCTTGAAAAAGATTGGAGTCCAATCGAAACTGGTAGCTGTATATTTTAAAATTAAATGTATTTGTCCTTAGTATATACAAGTTTGCTCTTTTTTATTTTTATTTTAAATCTTCAGATGTTACGCACACGTAAAAACTGTCTTCAACTATATCTATGAATTGTTGAATAGTAATAATTAGTTTCATATATAATAACACACTCTATAAACCCCATATTGTGAAAAATGATGAAAGATTTAGGATATTTAGCGTGGGGTTGATTCCAATACATATTAAAAATTTTACAACTGTAGTTAAATTATTTTCTAAAGAAGATTCTTCGACATTCACTGCAAAGGCTAGAGATTTCACTGAGCCATTAGGAAAAAATCAATTGCAGTCGTTTCTTCCTCAGTTCTTCACTCGAAACTAAGGTTATTCATTTCATGTTGATGAAACAAACTTAATTGCAACTTCATCTGGTTTGATATTGACAACGACAAACAATAAAAAAATCTATTTTCTGAAGTTTTTACTGTTGGAGAAATTGCAATTTTTATTAGTTTAAAATGTTTTAAAGAACCATCGGTCATTCTTTACTCTTGGAAGTTGCAGCGTGTGTCTTGATTGATAAGGCCACTTCCGTAACTCTAATCGTGGTTTCCTAAATTGAAACTAATGGAGAAGGCAAGGTGCTTCTTGAAGACTTGGATACTCTGATTTCTACTGCAGACATCGAGGTGCCGTTAAAGACGTAGGGCTAGCAGCTACAGAAGGTCACGTGGGAACTCCAAATGTTCGTATCCATTACTTATAAATTGCCTGCGGTAAATTACTGCCCAATCAAAAGTGTGTACTTTACAGGCGTCATTGGGTGAATTTATTGAGTGGGTCAAAGCCTTAGCAGTGTCTTGGCAAACGAAAGCGAAGGTGAATATTTCCCTTATTCAGTTATAATTCATTTCATTTTTTTTTTCTTTCACTTTAACTTCCCTCAGGTTTTGTAAGATTATTAATTATGAAGACCACGAGTCAATAAATTCTTTAAGTTACATGAAGAAAAGAAAAAGACAAGAAAAGCTAAAATATTTTAAAAATAATTTCAACAGTTTCTATATGGAGATTCTATGCTGATGCTTATTCCGCACACCATTTAAACTTTAATTCATGATTTTATCAAGACTTTATACTTATTAAAGTTTATATTTGAATTTTATAAACAAAGTATTTTATTTATTCTTTTTTAAAAAGATTAATTAACAATTTTAAGCAGCGAATTTTACATCATCAATTATTTTAAAATTAAAACATAATGTTTTCGAATCATTGAAATTTTTATTTCTTTCAGAAAATACTCTAATAATATTTTTTTTTTCATTTTTTGGATTAAAAAAATTGGAATCAATTAAGGAAAAAAAGTTGTTTGAAAGGAAAAATAGCAATTGCAATCATAAAATAATTATTAAACCAATACAACCATGTAAATCGTTCTTTTTTTATGTTTCTTCTTGTTTTTCCCAAAGAATAAATTTAAGCATTATTCTTAATATTTAAAGGGTTATTAATTTTAATATTACTTTCCCAATTCACTATTGTCTACCTACGGCTACACTTTCTTTAATTAAGAGTCGGAAAAAAAGAGTAATAAAAGAAAACGTAGGCTATTACGAAAGGATCATAAATTTAATGTGAGATTTTTTTTTGTACTTGAATGTTTGGTTCTTTCATAAAAAAGTCGTTCTCATTACTGAGGAACATTATTTATGCAATATTTATTTCTTCACAAAGGAAATGGTAAACAACCAACACTTAAATTGTTTTTTATTATGATTTAACCTTGTTCTCGCTTCTCTGGCAATGGCCGCTATTCAAATGTCATTAAAAGAAAGAATTTGCTGTACCTGAGTAAAAATGTGGGTTTGTTTTTTTTTCCAGAGAACTATAATAATTTCACCGTTTCTTTAATGATCTCGACCTCAAACATAAAGAAAAGAAAAACTGAATGAAAATCTGAAAAAAAAAGAAAAAAAATACGTGCTTAGACGACAAAATGAATGTAATGGTTTCGAAAAATAGTTAAGAAATAAGTTCCAGTATGTAACTTAATTTTCAATAAGTTTGTCCCGAAATTCTTTCCTAGACAGTAAAATAGACTCGTTTTATAAGTTTTTTAAATTTTTATGCAATTCTCAAACTAGCATTTCTATGAGTGATCCGCGATTTTTTTCACATTATTCTAGATTTTTCTCTCCATGTACAACATCATTTTTCTATAAAAAGATACAAATCATTACTTTGTATATTAAATCAAAAATGTAAGGACTTTTATATTTTCTTATTATTATACTTTTTTTTAATGTTGAGATAGCATGTAAAAGGAATATTTATGTTCTAAGTGAAGACTTGCACAACTTCTTTGTACTAATATACATTTTATTTTCTAAAAATGTCGGAAATGATTTTTTAAAAATGTAATACTTCAACGTGAAACTGATCAAGTGATATTTTGGCTTCCGATTTAGGGTTCTTGGCAATGCAATAAATGGTCGTGAATATTGATTAGTGATAGTATAATTTTAACAATTTATCCTTATGGCAGAACAATAATAACAAGTTAAAAACTCTTGCAATTTCAAAATTTTCGAGTTTCGCATCAGGAAAATTAAACCAAAGCCATGTCATTAAAATTCAAATTGTTTTTGAGATTATTTAACCGGATACTCTTTAAAATTAGAAATACATTTTAAAAAAAAATTAGCTTGCTAAATTTGTATCAAAAATTATCTTATTTTTTTTTTACTGAAGATCTTTGTATTCTTTATAATAATTCCCGTAACACATACTTATCCTCCATCTTTTACTGGCTATTATGGACTGAAAAAAAATCATTTGAAAATGCAAGCATTATCTGTCACCATTATCACTTTTTAGCAATATCATACCATTACTTCAATCGTTATCATTATTAACACTTTTGAACCAATAACATCTGACTTGCATATTATTTGAATAGGAAACAATCTATCTTTTATGAAAGTTTATAGGAAGTTGGTTATTGAGTTCTTCCAGGGGCTTCTTGCTTGTTCTTTTTATCTGAATGAAAATTTTTGCTTTTTCTTAAAAAAGTTATGAATTGAAAATTTAAGACATCAGTAAAGCTAAATTAGTACGAAATAAAACCTCTGAGCAAGTTATATTTTAGATATTATTTTTCCATATTTGTTTCTAATAATAATTTCAGAATTTAACTTGTTTTAGACTTCTTTATTTCTATTGACAATATTTCGCAAGATTAGAATCATCTTGCTTTTTCAAGCCTTCTTTTTGAATTATATCAACAACAATAAGTTTGTCTACATTTTATGACAACAAATGAGCATGTCTACATTTTATGACAACAAATGAGCATGTCTACATTTTCTTACATCAGTAATGATACATTAAGTGAACATCCTATTCGATTTTTTCATTATTACATAATAAAGATAAAACATTTGCAAAAAACCTGTTCTATTCTGTTAAATAATGTATCATTGCAGAATTGAACAGGTTTTTTGCAAATGTTTTATCTTTATTATGTAATAATGAAAAAAATCGAATAGGATGTGCACTTAATGTATCATTACTGATGTAAGAAAATGTAGACATGCTCATTTGTTGTCATAAAATGAAGACAAACTTATTGTTGTTGATATAATTCAAAAAGAAAGCTTGAAAAAGCAAGATGATTCTAATCTTGTATTAGACTTATTAAACGAAACTTTTTACTACTAAAATTCGATTTTCTTTCTAGTATCTGTTTTCATATTTATTACCTGGATGGTTGAAAATGCAGTGTAGGGTTAGATTTCGTATGTTCATCGCCGAAAGTTGAAAATAGTTTTTTTTTTTTACTTGCAAATACGGATAAAAATTAGCATGCATATAAAAATTTATTTACACTACCATACATTAGCTGTGTAATAGACCTAGGCCTGAGCCTTAACATCTTTTTGCCTTAACTTTTAGTTTATGTTCTAACATTGTAACAAAATGGCGCCGCAAACAACTCTGTGAGTCAACTGTTCAACATGTCATCGTCACTGACGAGAGAGCTGAAGGATAGCCGAACGCAATGAACAATTCAAACCGCCTTATTAGCTGAATGCCGAAAATGTGGATCCTACTGTATTTGAACGATTTTAGACATTAATGGTTCAAGAGTCATAAAAGCTGCTTAGACGCTTCCAGCTAAAGAATTCTTCTAAATTTCAATGGCTAAATATTTACTCCATTTAAGTAAGCTGCTCTCCTATGAGAAGTTTATTTAAGGTTTCCACTGTTTTTCACTATCCGATCTCTCTCTGTGAAATCAATCTAAAAAATAAATCCCTGCCATTATAGTCACTATAGTTGGCTTATAAAACACATGTTGATTATTGAAAATGCTATGCAACAAAATTTATCCATTTTTAAGAGTCTTAAAGTAATTATGAAATATAAAAGATACTTCATTCTTTGTAATAAATCATATTACTGAGATTAAACTACTTCGTATAAAAAGAGGAATTTAATGATTTTAACATCGTTGCTATATTAAAGTAATAACATGTTAGCTCCGTTAATTCTTCAATTTACAAGAATTAATGTAAATAAAGAAAATAATGAATGATTATTTCATTCTATTCAGGATTCATTTGCGCCCTTTTGGATTCCAAAAGACCCGCCCCCACCAAGAGATTCAATGATTTCTAGTGAAATTTTGATTCATGTACACCGAACAAATAAAACAGTGTTGTTGTTTGTTTTCATTAGGATTAATTTTGAATGAAATGTTTCAGAATATTTCCTTTATATTTGCGCTACATTTATAATTGTGAACTAAACAAAAAGCTAGAAATCCGATGTTATAATGTACTAGATGCCTTAGGATTATGAACCATAGAAAAAAAAGAAATTAATTAATTTTAAAGTTAAGAACTGTATCTTTAATTTTGCTTGATATTTCTAATAAACTAAATATCCCCATTCTTCTTTATGTCAATGCACAGTATGGGCATTTCCTACAGCTACAAAAACCAGGAAGCAATGAACGTGCTGCTGCCAATGTTCCTCTTCAAACAAGTTCAGAGAAACAATTGATATGATTCCACATTACACATTCAGACTGTCTGGGAACATTTCAGAAAGTAAGAATTAAACTTACTATTTTTTAATTAGCCTTTTATTTTTCCCCATGGATCAGGACTTCTGGCACATTAAACGAAACCATACAAAGATTATTTAGACTTCTAATGGGTTTTCAAGCTCATTTTGTGGAATTTTCTTGGAATCAATATTTGTAACTATTTTATATTAACTACATAAACTTAGCTGGCCAAAATTAGTTACCAACAATTTCTGTCATTGTTTAAAGAGCTACATTATGAATAGGTTACAGCTTTCATTATCATTTTCTTCTGTTTTTCCAGAGAGGTTTAATGATAGTCGGTAATTATTCATGACCCAATGGAGAACTGATAATATTAAGCGAAAGGCAGAGACACGTAGGAGCGTATCTAATTATGGCTGAACCTTTAGACATCGAAATGCAGGGCAAATTCCGCGCTGAAATTGGTTTTAATTTTATTGTTAATTAACATTAAAATGGGAGACCGCAGCGCTTCCAAATAAGGAGCTGTACGGCATTTGATTGGCTCCAAAACATCGATTATTGTGGAATGGTAGATAACTTATCGAAAAATCTAAATTGCCAATATTTGATAATTGAAATTACTAACCACAAAACTCCATTCGGTAAAGTAGTTGTCAAGAGTATTTCGAATGCAACTAAATGAAAAAGACGTTGGAGGAATAATTAAAATAAGGTTGATCTTTGAGTTATTCATTCATTAGATGCCTTTTGATTGTATAATCAAAGAGGATGCTTGTGTAATTTATGAATTGATTAAAAAATTATGAAGATTATAAAATTTCTGCAGAAACTTCTTGGAATAGATTAATAGTAGCATTATATCTTTGATATCGTTCTTTTAAGGAAGACATTAAAGTAAGGGTGCTATGTTTTATGAAGACTGGTTTTTAAGACAGATCATTATTTCGGAACCATTTTTTTTTATTCATGTTAATTATTTAAGGGTATTTTCCTTGCATATATTAAGGGAAGTGCTTTCTTACATCTTAAATAATATTTACGTTACCTTATTTAACAGTATGGTCTTCTTTTTATATCTGTTACCATAGTAATTATAAAAATTTTAACTATTCAACACATTATCTTTTTGCAGAGAGTTGTTTATATACTAGTCTTTGCAGGGTTGTATTTATTTATTTATTTATTTATTTATGAATAAATAGTGATAATATATACCCCCCATCAACAATGACGGGATAGCAATGTGACGGCTTTTAGTTGAGATAGAGTATTTACGCTTGTCATTTGTAATTTCTTCATTCATGTCGAGATTTGTCTCTAAGGACTCTTCAGGTGATCGCTGGAAAAAAATGAACTTTGAAATTTAAATTTTAATCTAGATTAATGAGTTATTTTCTTTTTTCCCTGGCTGTTCTCTCATTCCGCCGCACACACACAAAGGGAGTGATAAGAAACTATAATTTGAATGTAGTCCCTGTGGCCTAATGGATAAGACGTCTGACTTCAGATCAAAAGGTTGCAGGTTCGATTCCCATCGCGAACGTTTCATTATAGTAATTTTTTCACAGGAAATTAACAATTGCGCCTAACAGACAAACAGAAAGAGAAATAAAAGATTTTAGTAATATAGATTAAAACATGATATAGGCCGTTCCGGCATGGCCGGGCGGTCTAGACGGCGGTCTGCCGTGCGGCGTTGTGTCGGAACCTGGGTTCGAATCCCAGCATCGGCATGACTGTTTCTTTCTTCTGTGTTTCATCCGTTTCCACCTGGGACTTACTATCTCAGTGTTATTCTGGACTTGATGTGAATCTCCGTCCCCCCTTCTTGAACTTTAGTAGCTCCACCGTGACGGCGTCTTACGGGGCTGTTGTCCGTGGTCCTTAGTTGGCCCAAATCGACGTAAGAAGATGAAAACATGATATAATTAGAAGTGCAACATTTGCGATTAGTAACATTGAAAGCCTTTATTTTACCAGTAACATGAATTATGTTTTAAAAATTTTATTTAACTTCTAAGATTTATCGCAGTCTTAATAATAAAGTTTCATTATCATTAATATATTATATCTATTTTATTTTACTTGTACTACATAAAAAAATGCAAATAAAAGTCAAGTTATATTTCTCATTTAATTTAATTATTAAATTAATTAACTGACGATTCACCTTATGACATCTACCTCATTGTAAAAGGCGATTTTACTGTATAATGCTATTCAAAAAAAGCTAGAAGAAAGTAACTTTGATTTTTGGAACTCGGTTGCTGGAGTCACAAAAAAAATAGACTTAAATCTGTTTTCAAAAGAGATATTTTCCCGGACTAACAAATTTTACAAATTAAATAAATGGGCGAAGGCATATTTATTTGTCCGGTTGGCGTTTTACCTCCATTTATAAATGATTACGGACGTTAAACTTGCTTTCTATTAAATAAATCATTGAATCATTTTTTTAAGCTATTAAAACTAATGCAATTTGTTTTAATGTTACCGAAAACTAAATGAATTTATGAATTTATTGTTTTCCGAAGTCAGTAATGAAATGTATAAAATTCATGTACTTTGTGTCGTAATAAAAAGCGGTAGCTTTTCTTTATTTATTTCTTTTTTCAAATAACATATGTCTTGACACCTCAATGAGATATTAGGATAACTTCTCCTAGATGAGTCATTTATAAAGGAATTGTCTTAATTAGAAGAAGATAGGTTGTCGTGGATTAAATGCATGGAAAATTAAAGCTACTTTTCTCAACTGTATTGTATTTGACAGTACTGCAATGATCCAAAAATTACTCGAATAAAATATTATTACAATCAAATACTCTCAGCTCCTTTCCAATATACAATATGGCAATATTGTAGAATATTTTGTAACTCTCATACTGATATAATATATTGGATTATAGTCTGCTTAGTAAATAATTTTAGGGATTGGATTTAGGGAAGAAGGATCACAATCACAATGTTTTTCACTAATTCTATTTAGTTTTTGCCAAAATTTCCTATTTCTTGATAAACCGGCTTAATTTAGTACATTAACATTTTCTGGAAAGAAATATTAGGACTTGATATCGTTGGATAAATAACCCTTAAAGTGATACTGCATTGAATGATAAAATGGATTTTTGGAAAATTTGGAAGACTTTATCCTGTAATTTCAGTGTCGATAATGTCGTTAAGGATGAATTAAGAGGAGATTAGAATGCTGAGATTAACGAACGGAAATTGATTAGGCTTTTTATTGCTACAATTAAACAGAAGGATTTTAGTTCAGAAACTAAACTAAGCTGACTGAAGTCAGATAATCAATATTACAAACACTATCTGCATTTACTGTTTTCCATTTGATAAACGTTGAAAGGCGAATTCTTTTCTTAAAACAAGGTAAGGATAGTGATTAGTAAACCAATCACAGTCCTTCGCAACGGCTTCTGAGTCACCTTTAATTTCGAATAGACTGCGCCGGATTTTTAAAAAAAGAAAAAAAAAAACAAAACAAACTTAAGTTGAGAAACTGTGAAAAGATTTAAAATGGGGAGGGAAAAAATGAAGAAAAAGAATTGCCCATGAGGGAATCGAACCCACGACCTTCGCGTTATTAGCACGACGCTCTAACCAACTGAGCTAACAGGCCACCTATAAAATTAAACATTCAGGCCACCTACAACTGAGCTAACTGAAGCCATTGCGAAGCAATGTGGGATATGTGTCCACAAACAGACAAACCGGGGATATAAGGCTACTTTCAGAAGCCTAAAACTATCCAAGATCAAATAATGGTCGAATTTAAGAGATATGAGTCAAATTTTTAAAATGAAGGTACGAAGAGAGAAAAAAAACTAAACAAAATTATTAAAAAAAGAAATTCAACAAAGCAAAAAAAAAAAAAAAAAAGTTGGAAAACGAAAAATTATTTATTTTTAAAGTTGCTTTATTTATAGGATTTATTTTCAATCTTCTTATATTTTAATTCTTCTTAGGCTGTAGCTCAAAGTATATTCGAAAGATAAAAGGAAATTTGCGTTGTTAATTAAGTCAGTTATGTCATATATGGAGATTGCACATTCTTTGAAAATTAAAATGAAAATTTAATTAAAACTGTTACTCAATTATTAAGTGTCACTGCCAATTTAGAAATAATGTAAAAAATTGTTTTAAAAATGCCTGTATTTATCTAATAAAAAATAACTCACATGATTAAGCATATTTCCATACTGCTAAACATATTTGCATCTAAATTGATAAATCATGCTGACACGTATGTTATTTTTTGGTTACATATGCTTTGTAAAATAAAAAAATATGACTTCAATTAATTTTGAGTATTACAAAATGAAATTAATGATTAATAAGTTTAATTAATGAAATTAAAACATTAAACATTTTTTTTCACATTTTTTTTTCTTAGTAATTTTCTATTTTGCTGCACTATACGAAACTAAATTACGCATGTTGCTAATATTGGTATCTTCAATGACGGTTACATATCCTGTCTGGTATTCATTATCTCCCGGCTGCAGTCGAGGTAATGTTGAGTAAGCATTAGCCGAGAATTGAGTAACCTCTGAGTTGCCACAGAATTCATCCAGCACCACAAATATTTTATGCAGATGTCTGACCTATTTGAAGCATCCACAATGCCTCAAAAGACATGATTATGAACATAAAATTTCTTAAAATTGAAGTGTTAAGCTTAATAAATACTTTGTTTTAATAAAAATATTATTTTAGAAACTATGGTCATTGTTCAGTATTGAAAGAAAATATGAAGCTGAAAAGAATGACAAATACTTGAAATATAGATTCTCAGATAAGTTGGGAAATTTTGATATGGACCCTAATTTCTTTGGATCTGATGCCTTTTCTAAAATGAAGATCTTATCAGTTTGTCCAGATCTGAAAATTTTTTCATTAATATCATCACTTTCGATAATAGAATGAAATAATGAAGGTCACTTGTCAATGAAGGGCAAGAATGATTACCAAAAATTCTTTATAATCTAAAATGAGATAATTAAACTCACATTTTAACATATATATGCCGTTTTTATAAACATTTTTACGTTTTCTTTAAGATTTTTTTACTGTGAAACCTTAAAAATGTATTTATTTAAATCTTTTTTTGAATTTAAGTTCTCGAAATTCTTTTAACACTATACACTAAAATAAATAATTATATAACTGAAGATAGAAAAATGCATTTGTTAAATTAATGTTAATACATTTACTCACTATAAAAACAAAGAAAAAAATGTATGACGGCCTTCTATCGCTTAATATAGATAAAAGAAAAATTGCACCATGAATTCTTAAATTTATAGTCTACAGAAAATTGTTTGTTGTTCAGAACGGATTGGATGTCTGCAATTGAAGTGTTTTAAATTTGGAAAAACAAAAATTACTTTAGTGTTGCGTTGGATAAACAGTATGGTATTCGTTTTTCCTATCCACAAAGACGTTAATCCACGCATGAAATGATGTTCCCTGATCAGAAACTTATTTGCATTGATTCTACCTGCTTTTTCTTTAATGAGAGTGCGCATCAGCAATAAAGACGAAGGTAACAGTCGAATTTCAAAGTTCATTTTTTATAATTATAAAATTAATTAAAGCATTAGTATTTCCTCTATCTCTTACTAATAGCCTCGTAAATGTTTATTAAAAATTTGAGAGTTTAAGTTTTAAGAGTTTGCAAGTTACGCTATTATTGGCTTGGAATTAAAGTCAAATTCTTAAGAATACTTCATAAATATTGCTACTTCCACTGCGGTTTTATTAAATAAAACTAACTATTTTATACTATATTCATTTACTTCCTTCGTTACTAAGACATCAATAAAACAATGCTAGATTCACAGAAAGCATCTAAGTACAAAAAATACAGCGTTTCAATGAAATCATGCAGAAAAAAAAATCATTCAAATTTTAAAACAAGACTGTAATATTTTCAATTTAGCTTTGCTATGCAAAAATGTATTTCTATACTGCTTAAATAAATTTAGTAGTAGATAGAAATAATTTAATCAGTTAAGTACTCGACATGTCTCCTTTAAATTATTAGGAACGTAAAATATTTATCGTGCTAGGTATTTTTCAGTTTTTCATCTTTGCTACGAGAAAATAAATGCAAAGCAGTTTTCCTTGTGTGAATAAGAAGAGTTTTTATCTCTTCTTTTCTCTATTTTTTTTCTTTATATTTTTTGGTAATTTTTGATCTTACTGGAAGAGCTTTGTAGCGCTCTTTCAGCTAACTGCATAATGCTTTCTCCTTGGGCAGGATTTACCTTAAAAGTTCAGCTTCGTATTTCTTTTCGTATTCAAAGTGACTGCGTGTTCGCATCTGTTGGCAAGATTGATGAGGCAGTGTAGACTGGATCCGTAAGACGAACGACAACATGCATCATTGAGTATATGGGGATTCGCTATTATATTTCACTCTTTGCACGAAAAAAAAACCTCGTCTGATTCGTGCTGAAAAGACAAATTTATTCTTTTAAAAAAGACGATGATGCTACATTTAAGTTGACAACCTTTGTCACTTCTTGAGACGATTCCTACTTTTAAATTGGTCGATAGTAATGAATACATTCTGCGGAAGTCTTTCGGTTCCGTGCCTGGGTAATTTTTGTAAGCGCGGCAGAAAACGTGCTGCTGCCCTCCCGTGTCCATTAGCCGAAATAAGACTTCCATATTTTGGCAAATTTCAAATGTGTAAATATTACATTTTTCTTTTGCTTTCCTTTGGATAGATCTCTATGAGTCACAGGACAGCCTCAAAAGGATGATGAAGTAGCGTGTTTCCCCGGCAACCAGTGGAACAAAAGCGAGAGATAGGAGGAGGGACGGGATGCGAACTAAAAAGACAGCTTCCTCTTACCACATTTGCCAAATAAGATAAAACAAATATCTCTACCGAAAGAACGCACTTGTATATAGAGGCAAATCCAAAATCCAAAACTTATTTCTTCTTTTTTCTTCTCTTCACCTTCGCTTTTATATTCTTCAAATTGGAAAGAAAAGACATTTTTTTTTCCAATCGGAAATTTATATCTCCAGGACATGAAAGAAAATCTTTTCCGTTCAAGCTTGTTTTTGCCACGAAAGAAGTAAAGAAATGTAAATAGCTAAACAATGACTAAAAAAAAGAAAGAAATTTCTATTAATATTTAAATTTAGAAATTATTGAAATTTGTTATATTTGACTGAATTACAGAAATTTAAAAAAATTTATTTTTAAAACAATTTTACATTCATGCACCAAAACATTTTAAATTTCGTGTTATTTTGAATTTTGTAAGTTTCTTACAACATATGATTGCTTTTACGTTTAGCTTAATTTTCACTAAAAAATAAAGTTTCTAGGTTCATTTCTAATTATTTTAAAATTTTGGCACACTTCTGTTCGCACTTAATAAAGTTAGAATTAAAGCCTTTATATTGAGATAAATAAAACGATAAGTTTATTGAAATCTTTCCATCATGTCAACATTCAATATATTTTATTGTATTCTTCATATGAACTTCTGACATTCAGATTTTAAACAAGGTAATTAATGCTTTTAGACAGTGTCAAAAGCAAAGGGGCCCCACAGTATGCACAATTTTATTAACACAATTTTGAGCGAGACAGTTTTCTATGCAAGCGTGAAGTTACTCGCTTTGCTTCAGAATTTCATTTTTCCGCACGTCGCCACACTCACATTTATAATGCAGCTCTACAAAATCACAATAATGACACTACATGCAACAATTGCGCCTTTTGCATTAGCAACATTCACATTCAGGACGGAAATTAAAACAATACCAGATTTCTTGGTTTTTAGCAACCCATTATTAGCAAAACACTTATTACAGCTTGCCTGTAAAACCGCAAGAGGACAGCTCTTGCTCTTATTCTGTCTGGATGGAACACTTTTGTTGCGGCCAAACGGTTAGAGATATTCGAATGAAACCTTCACCATTGTGTTCAGCATCAAAAAGTAGGTGACTATTCCCTGACCCCCCCCCCCCCAAGGCGTAGTCTTTCTTTGAAAAATGCCTTTAAAAGACAGAAACGCCTTGGGGGGGATCAGGGAGAGCTCCTAGAGGTTTTATTGTTTACACGTGGTCACTTACTTTTTGATGCTGAAGACAATGGTGAAGGTTTCATTCGAATATCTCTAACCGTTTGGCAGCTACAGAGTGTGACAGACAGACAGGATAAAACCAAGAGCGGTCCCCTAGCGGTTTTACAGGCAAGCTGTAACCTTGGGGCCGCTAAAAATTGTTAGTTCAAATATAATTTGTTATATAATTTATAATTTGTCACACAGATTTATGTTATTTGTTGGATTGTCATTACAATACTTTTACGATGTCTTTACAATGCTTTATCAGTTATGGATTGATTTCTTGTTCTCCCATTTTTTTTTCAAACTTCTTGCAAGAATTTAACCTGGAATTTAAAACAATCTTAATCTTTAAAGGAATTAATAATGTCAGTTTGGAGAGAGCATTCTTTAATGATGCTCTCAACTGTTTTGTTTTACGATGAAGATAATTACAGAAATGAAGCCCTAAGGCAAACTTAGAAAAGACATGATCTCTTAAATAATCATGTCTTTTCTTCTCCCAGTTCTAATATATTCTAACTTTAAGTTATGTTAGGTCAAATGAGACTTGGAGTTTTGAATGCTTTGAAGCAATTTAGAGAGATGATTGTATTGAATGGCCATAAAGTTCCTTTATCACTACATTTATAGTTATATACCCCTACAATTTGTTATCAAGTACTTTTGTTTATCTCAGATGATTTATTCAATTATTTAATAGTTTTTTTTATTTCATTTTTAAATGATTTTTGAAAGAAACTAATTGTTGTTCTAAAAAGATTGAAAAATTATTATCTCACTGCAATATTGTTACCAAGCAAAGTTGTTGCCACTGATATTTTGTTAGCTAATCGTTTTGTTTCTCTAATATCTTTTCTTGGTCTACAATATCATTTTATGTGTAACAATTATGTTTATTAAAGAATACAATGGATTAAATTGGATGTAAAGGAAACGCTTTTAAGAATATTTTATTTTACCTATCAAATGTTACACGAATAAACAGATAAAGGAAATACTGTATATAAATGTATCTTTATCTTCGTGAATGTATTAAATATGATGGGATATTTTTTTTACGCTTGATTTCCGAATTTGGCCTGACATTGAAAATTGAGAACCGCTATTCTACTGTAATTCTTAGATGTTAGTTAAGACAAACAACGCTTTATCAATGATAAATACAAAGTTTTTGTGCTCTCGTTCAGATATTTTACTTCTGTAAAGATAGAAAATATGTTTTGCGGTATTTTGTGATGGAATATTTCCTACTAAGAAAAAAATGGGATGTTGTAATAGATAAGTAATCATATTGAATTTTAATTAACATGTAAATCTTTTGTTACTGTCACTATGTACCAAGAGTGCATTTGATTTGCTAAAAATTCAAGTAATATGTATTTTCTAATCGCATACACTGCTAATAGGATTTTATAGTCATTCGTATATTGGCTAATATTATATATTAACAAAAGGAAAAGGGGTACGTTTAAGGTTAAATTACAGTGTTCCATTTCTATAGTAATACTTTCTATTCCTAAAGACTTTACAATTACCAAGTCAAAAAAGATTTTACTGGCCAGGAAATCTGCAGCCACGGCAATTCTCATCACAACTGTTGCTTTTCCAAACTTTGCACGCAACTGTGAGCAACAATTCCAAATAAATAAAAGCAATACTATTAAATTGTAAAACCACAAATTTCAAATTGCCTACTTCAGATTTGTTTTACTCAATATTTTAATGGAAAATTCAAAACAAATTTTGATGGCAACTGAAATATCAAAAACATTGTAAATTCAATACAATATTTATTTAATCAGGAAACATGTGGAGTATGTAGGTGAATTGAATAATCCCACAAGGAGACAAATAGGCCTATCTAAAAATAAAGAGCTGCAGGTGATGCAACAGTATTCAGAGGCTAAAGTACCTGGATGTAACGAAAACCTAATACGATTGGAGAAGCCCTAAATATATTGAAAGTTCAAATTCAAAAATGGTTTCAGATCATCACCGAAAATATCGGTAATGAAAAATTAAGCACTTCAGTAATTCCACATTGATACAATCCTCTCTCCCATTCAAGTTACCAAGCAAAAGGTTGAGGTAAAATCATTATTTGCACTGTAGTTGCTTTGATTAAAAATAGTGGAATCGATCTAATATCTCAACGGTCTTAGCATTTTGACCACCTTGCTTTTTACTATTTTAAGATATATTTTGCTTTAAACTTTTTAGATACAGCTGCCTTGATTCAACATCTAAGAAGTAAAATAAATAGTTTGAATGTTGGTTCCAATTCATAACGTAGTGAAAATACTGCGAAGTTATTTGATAAAAGTTTCTTTGTAGAACGCTTCATAGAAATTTAAATTTTCACTCTACATTTCATTTCTTTGCTTGTTATTTTGCAATGAAAAAGTGTTGCATTTCAGAAAGATTTGCCTCCTGATTACTAAGTTGACGATAACTTTCTTTGCTTGCTTGAATTTAATGTTGCTAAAACAGCGCAAAGCTCATTTCAATTTGATCCATTATAAAGAATTTCAGGTGAGCTCTCTGCACTGTATATCTGAAAATTATCACTCCATAGGATGATAATTACCACTGATGTGGAGAGATAGCTTGATAACGAAATAATGTGCTTTTGCCATTTAGCGATAAGCCTACGGAAAACTCTTCATCCGGCGAGACTTAAAGAGATTAACCTAAATCTGCAGTATATTAAAGATTTCATAATTTTGTTCATGAATTCGGAATACCAATGAAAGGCTCCACCCTCCGACCGGATAGTTTTCCACTGAGATTTCATTAACAGCCGGAAGATGGTATCATATCCACGAACAAAAACCACCACATGAATAGCATAACACATTACTTACTATTCTTCTTCATTACTTATTTTTTTTTTATCTTTCTTATTAACTAACTGAAATTTAAAGTAAATTAACGCTGAAACTTTTAGCATTGATACAAAATAATGATTTTCAGCAAATTCACTACTCAAAGTTAAGATCTTTAGAAAGTTAGACGCAAAAGTGAAGATGTCTAAAAACTAAAGTTAAATTCAAATAGAATAGATATTGTGTAAAATAATTAAAAACGTGCCTTTGTTGACGATCTACTTTCAATATTTTCAGTTATATATATATATATATATATACACAGGCGGACTCCTGGTTAAGAACGAGACACACTCTTGAGAACGTCTTTAGGTCAGATTTGTATGCAACTCGGATCCCTAATGAACAACGCATATACGGTAATAATAATAATAATAATAATAATAATAATAATAACCTTCTCTCTCAAACAGACTACCTCCACCGACACAATCAGGTAGCGTCGATCGTTCATCAACAACTAGCACACAAACATTCACTTATTAAGAGCACAGTCCCGTACTACAAGTACATACCACAAAGTGTATTAGAGTCACCCTCATATAAACTATACTGGGACCGCCCCATTCACACAGACAAAACTATACATCACAACAGACCAGACATCACACTTGTTGATAAGGTCAACAAACAGACCTATCTAATTGATATTGCAGTGCCTATCAGCAAGAACATGCAGAAAACTCACGCAGACAAGATCAGTAAATACACTGATCTAGCACACGAGCTCCAGAAGCAGTGGAGGCAGGATCGAGTACGTGTTGTACCCATCGTTCTGTCTGCCACTGGTCTGGTGCCTCACACATTGCACCACAGTCTCAGCACACTAGGACTTCACAAAATCACTTATGCACAACTGCAGAAGGCTGTGGTACTCAACACTACACGCATAGTTAGGAAATTTATGGACACAAGCACACATCCCTAATCATTCTTGCACACATCTTTACACTTGGCAGTATGTGCTTTGGTCCTTGACCCGCCATATTGTTTTTGCTGGGGAAACCCAAGGTTTGAAACATACAAACATAATAATAATAATAATATGCTTGTACTGTAATAATAAATTGCAGAAACTACTGGGTACTTTCATTTAATTCAAATAAACATAACATAGAAACTAATTCATTCAAAAAGTTTCGATAGGACCGAGGAGAAATTTAAAAAAAAAAAAAAAAACAGTATTAAAAGTTAACACTTACCTAAGAATTACACTTAGGCATGGTCATACGGGTAAATACAGACTCACAAAATCGAATAAAACAGTTTAAGACGAAAATGATGCTGTGTGTACGCGACCGTATAAACAATGAGACAAGCTGTTACAGTAAAGATTCTGAGAACGAACCTCTTACGGGTTTGTTTATTTGCTCGGAAGGAACTAGTTCCCGAATTATAAATTTAATTATTTAATTATAATTTATCCTTTTGAGGAGCCTTGGGATCCAGTTCGTATAAATAAATAATTATTATAAATAAATAAATAATTTTTATCAATATCTTCTACATATTTAACTGAATAAATATTAACAAGTTTGGGACAGCAAATCATCTCATTATATTAATGTTATAATGATGATATTAAAGTTCTAATGGAAAGTAACATAGGCTGTCGATATTATACTTTTTTTTATCTTGGATAAATGATCGCGCAAAGAAACAACAAATTTTGCGGTTTCCACAATGCACACCAATTGACTCCTGTCATGTAGTCGAACGTTTGCTTGACTAGATTCTTTACTTTTAAAATTCATAAGAAACATTCAAATTAAGCAATCTTTCCTTTAAAAAAAATATTTTCCCAAGAGATTCTTGTTGATTTAGAAATATCAAAATAAAAGTTTATCAACCGATTATTTTCATTTAATAGTGTTGCTTGCCTCAGTAAATATAAATTTGAATAAAACATTTTCATTGTTGATGGTATAATGTGATGTAAAAAAATATTGTGTAATGCATGTAGAGGAATAGACCTCTGGTCGCAATGCTTGGCTTTCTTTCCCTCCCATTCACGAAATAAACATAAACAAGCATTTACAATAAAATAATAATTTACAATAAAAAATTTTCTGAAAGTTATTTTTTCATACCATCATGAGATCCATCATCTGCTTCACTGATTTCCTTGAAAGATGAATTCGATCTCCGGTAAATATTCCTTTTGTTTGTTTTTTGCATCATGAGCTACAAATAAATATGTCACACTGACATCACTCACAAATGGCACCTAAAAGCAAATGGCTACCAAAAATGGAGATTTTTTCCCCCAATTCCAACTACGCAACCTAAAGCAATCCCACCAATTAGTATCTAATCAATACTAACTCCTTCCGCCAAACAACGATTACAAAACAACCCACAAAACCACCATGAAATAAAAAACCCAATCATCGACTATATGAACATTCACAAATGACTTCAAAACTTAAGTATCAATCAGATATCTGTGGCACCAAATAGCAATTGTTCTGCCAACGTGGATTTAAACAATATCGTTTTCTCATCACTACGTACGCAGGGTAACATTCTGAATACAGCTGTGAATAAATAGCTTTCGTTGAAGAAGAATCGCATTGTTTTTTTAAAAGAAAAAGATAATACTGGAAAAAAATACGATTTCATTCAACAGTACAATGTAACATTAATGAAATAGTAAATCAAAAAATAATTTTTTTTTGTCGTATTAATTTCGTCCTTCATTTACGAAAAAACTTCAAAATCGACAGATGTGTAAATAGTTCATTATTGCCCTGAAATCAATCTCTCTAGTAAATAAAAAACACTTCCATTTAGTAAACAAAAAAAAAAGGCATTACCTGGTGGTGAGGACCATAAGAATCCCTTTTACGACTGATATCATCCAACGCTGGTGGCGTTGCCTCTTTCTACTCCCATTGGTCGTCGCTTATTTCCCAATAAAACGTCCAAACGTAATTGAAATCCAAAGCCGATAGGAGCCAAGTGGTTTCCCATGAGTCTTCCTTGCTTTCATATCTAAGACGTTTTATACTTTGTTTATGTTTCGTGAGCACAGGAACGCAAACCGGAAGTGGCTTCATTACTCCAATTAAATAGATTTAATTTATTTTATTGAAGTCAATATTTGAAATGATTTCTTATCTGAGGAACAATATTTAATTATTCAATTAATTGTCTTATAGTTGCCAAGCAGCAGAGATGGTTCTGGATTGTTTTGCTTTTGTGTTTTTATGATAATGTAATTTTAAAGTGAAAGGGAATAAATAAATGCTTATTGTGTTCAAAAATAGCTTAAAACAAACTTTAAATTTAAAAAAAAAAAATATTGAAAATTAAAATGAATTTTCAAAGCAAAAAATCCAGTCTACCTTAAATTACCCATAATTTCCTAATTCTATCATTTTCTAATCCAAATTGTTTATTCTTACTACTATCAAGAATGCATTTCAGAATTTATATGGTTTTAATCTAGACATCATAGCTTGTATGAGGTCAGTCCAAAATAAACAAAATGTTTATATCATATGCATTTCAGTCATTAACTATTTTTTTTACGGAACAGAGCGATATTTTGATCAATTCTCTTGCGCCAAAAACTCCAATTACGTCATTGTGTTTTCTGCCTGAATCTTTTACTACTAAAAAAAAGCTGTTAAGCATTAAATGTTTACTGGAATGCAGTAGTGCTCCGGCATTATGATTGATAAACTAAAGAGAAATTTTGAAGTGGAATTCTTAAAATCCTTAAATTCATTATACATACAATAATTGAATAAGACAGTTAAATGAAATCAACTTGTTTATTTGTCATATTCGGGCATATTCGCTTTTACTTTTACTTTTACTGACTGCGAAAGACTAAATTGCATTATCTATTTACTTTCATGTAGCGCTTTGTCGACAATGACAGCCTTACCTTGTTTTGTCGCTGTTTTCCTCTTCTTCAAGTTGTTTTTAATCACATTGTAAGTTTCTTGTAAATTGAGTAAATTTTGCTTGAAATGTTTATCAGTCAAAACTAATTATTTGAACAACTGTTCAGTATATGTTAATTCCGATTCACGACAACAGAATGATGACGAAAAAGATGCAGTAAATTATCTCTTAAAATATTTAAAGTAATACTGTTCTTACATTGTTTCAAAACTAGAAGACTGATCAATATTTATTTCTGACATCGCAGTTCGTATTTGTTTTTAGATTTAGATTTAATGTGGAAAAAGAAAAGAAAGAAAATGAATCCATCTGATATTTCTCTTAAACTCTTACTGACACAGGTTTAACTTTATAGTCAATCGTTTTCATAGTTAATCACAGCTAAATCTTCTTTTATTCTCAGAGATCCACTGAAGAAATTCCTTCCAATGTTTCTCTGAATTCTCGTCAGAGGTCTCTATCTTCCCTACGTCGGGGATTTTGAGACAGTATCTGTTTGCGACAGTGAACGCGAAATGATGATGACACGGGAGACGGATAAAACCGGTGTTCGCCGCCCGGTCGATGGTCCACCCTGGGGAACCCATTGGACGAGCGATTGGCATCGAGATAAGGCAGAAACCCGGCTTCCATTGACATTTTTCAGGGATTCTCTAGTCCATCGTGTATTTGAATCAATAGGAAATGAATAAAATAGAAAACACAGCTCATGGTAAACAGCATCTGATCGAATATGCAGCATAAGAGACAGTAAAATACCGTATCTTCCAGAACGTAAATCATCTTGCTGAAGATTTAGTCCTTCAGAAATGCGTAGGAATACAAACCAATTTTGTAATAAAGTTTCAGATCAAAACAGAGAAAAAAATCTGTGTATTTTAGTGATAAAAGATGTTGTAATTATAATATTTTCCATCGATTGATTCATTACTTCAGAGAGAACTGAAAGTTACTTCAGCCTTCAAAATCAATATCATTAAAATAAAAAAAAACAGAACTACATTGGCATTTGAAAACAAAACTACATAGTGAAAATGAAAGAGAATAGATGGAATAATATTTTATACTGACATAAGAGAAAAGAAAAATTCAAAAATAAAGCATTACCACATTGCAATGTCCAATACTATCTCATGAAATTTACAATATTGAGTTAAAAATGACATTGAGTTAAAAAAAATGGAAATTCAACTACTATCTCATGAAATTACAACATTGAGTTAAAAATGACAAAGAACAAAAATATTTACTTCAATACAATTATGTTAATTTCGGAAAAAGAAGTGTTGCGTTAACATTATTATAATTTAATAATAAAGATAATCGTTTTTGAACTTCAAATTTCATAACAGTAATTTTTGGGCCTTTAAATGAATTATCGCTAAAACGTCAAAACTTTAAAATGGGTTTATAGTTTCCATAGTCGATATTGTGATAAAAAATTGTAAAATTTTTCCTTGTTGTAAAAACTCAGCATGAGGTTTTTGGTTGTGGTAATAATTACAGAATCCGGCGGTCCATTCCCAAAAGATAAATGTCTCCATGTGACATCCTGAATCCTTTCTTCTTCTGTCTTTTAATATTATCCACTTAATATAGAAAACGCCCTCATTCTATTTTCCATTGATATTATGGTAAAACTTTCTTTGATGCAGTGAATAATTTGTTGTGTGCTTTTACAATTCGTCGACTTTTTTTTGCTGTGTTACAGAAATTTGTTGAACTCTTACAGAAATCTTTTGACAATAAGAAACTACGTTTCTTTGCCTCCAATTCAACAATTTAATTTCAAATCATTACTTTTTTTAATGTCATTCTTCAAAATATTGAAATAAGAAATCTTATTCATCATATTAAGTTAAGTCAAAGTGCTTCACTATAGGTCTATGTGGGCTTTGAGGTCACGGGAAGTAAGGCTCCCGGCGTTTCGTGACCAACGGACCTAAGTTGAGATCGTGTGGTCAGTCCGACACCCTCCCGCCTTTAACGCAGGGAAAGAAACTCGATACCCATTCTGTAGAATAGATATTCTATAGATGGCTGGATAGACCCTAGGACCCGTTTGGAGGAGAATGGAGAGTGGAGATCTTCGCCGAGGCCTGGAATAAGACCCGACACCTCCAACTCTCAGCCAAGCGTCCTTATCCTTGGGCCCATTTATTCATCATATTCATTTTCAAAATATGTTTTTTTGTTGTTATTACTTATTCCCCTATCGTAATTTTCTAAGAATTATAATATTAGAATGGAGTACGGACGTAGCAGAAATATTAGGAAAGGCTCATTTCCTTATAAGATTACAAAAGGAACGATTAACATATTATTTTCCAAATTCATAAGAATCCATTATCAGATCTTCCGCTTTTGTTTAACTTCAACAATTTGATCGGAGGAGCGTCAAACAACCCTACTCTTTAAATAATGCCGTCTTTAATGTTAGTATTAATGTCGTCTTGAGACTAGGAGGACTCTTAATTAAATATGAAATTTAAACAGCACGGTCTGCACTATTTGAAACTTATTTCACTAAATAAAATTTATTTTCAACCTAATGCTGTTTAAGAGATGTTTGATATTTTTTTTACTGAAGAATTTGTCATCAGTTTCACCATATCTATGCAGCAATTAAAGATTATTCACTAGAGAGCCAAAAAAAAAAAAAGACCACATTGTAGAATCTACTTTTTTCCCTCCCCCTGCTTTTCCAAGTGGATTAATTTTCGTTTTGAGAAATTGGTGTACTTTTCATTTGGTTAATTCCCGGTTGTGTCTGATGAATGAAATTGCCCTAAAGTTCACCGTTCACGATCGCCAGAGAATCCCTCCAGGAATATACTAATCCTGCTGACATGGGTCTGAAAACTTTCGTCTTCATTTCTGCAGGCGAGAGAGGCAGGCGCTGTTGAATAATTCCTCCATCTTTCGCTGCTCTGTAATAATTCATTGGGGTTCCGTTGCAACTTGATGGATCCCTTTGTCACAAAGGCCTAAATTAAATTACCTCTTGCACGGCTGTGGTGCGTTCTGCTGAGGCCGTAATCACGACTGAAACTCCGGCGATTGCCTTTAAATAGGCGCCGCTGATGACGGCTTCTCCTACAACAATTGCCATCACTGTGTCAGCCTCCTACATAATGAAGCAGCACCATTCGAATGGAAATAGTAGAAGGGAAATAAGTCGCAAACCTTACAAGCAGCCTAAGTCATTTAGCAGATGCAAATAACTTGTCACAGCGCTGCAATAAACTAATCAAGACAACCATCTTCCAGTGGAAATTTAATCCGAAATAACTTCCAAACCGTTAACACAAGCAATGCTTATTAACAAATAACAGAGTCGTAAATACTAACTTGTAAGTAACGGACACAATCTTTAAGGTACGAATGAAATAGCATTTCAACAGAAGCAATGGTAAAGTGATTTGATGCAGAATTGACATCGAAATTCACTTTCCTTTTGGATTTTTGAATAAAAATACATAAGCTCGGGTAGAGATAATTAATTTCGGAATTTAATTTAATATGGAATCTATCCTCTGGCGATCTTTTCGCTGCTGTCTTTTCTTTTGTTTTCTGAATATACAAAATTTTAATCGAATGCTAATATATAGCTAGAAGTCATTTTATGTTAATTTACTCTTGGAAGCGAATTAGTGGAATTTGGCTTTCTGTCGTCGAAGCATGTTTATATTAAATTAAAACTAAAAACATGCGAGAAGGGAAAATGTTGTAACTTCATTTTCAGATAACTTTCAAAAGGCACAACAGACCCATTAGGCTTTTGTAATAAACAATTCACTAAGTTGGGTTTTTTTAATTCTTTTTTTTTGTAATGTCAAGAGAACAATGGAACTCAGGAACTGGATAAAGCCATTACTAATAAAATAATAATGAGTTCAGAATAAGCATAATCTAGATGCTTAAAACATGCTTTAAGTATAGCAAGGAAAATGTAAATAAATTATTGCATCACTGACTATTTCCCTCGTGAAGAGGAAACGCTTTTTTTAACATTCATTTCCCATTCGTGTCTGTTGAGGATTCGATTATCATAGATAACAAGCGTAAGCTTTTCCAGCAGATTATCCGATGTTGCTCCAATTGCTTAGAAAACATTTTTTCCCTTTAAATTTAGTAGCATCTTTGAGAAAATGATGATTTATTTATTAGTCCGAAGAATCGAAAACCGATTTCCACGTAGTGTTCTAGTTTTTATTCTAGCCGGATAAAGGAAATATATTAATATTGACAGATCAAAACATAAAAAGACCAAATTGATAATTCTGAACACCTCATCGGATCCATTTCTTGCTTTTAAAAATTAGGGAAAATTCATTCTAAAGCAGAGAAAAATATTTTATAGCAAAGATGATATCAAAGATTAACTACGATATTAAATTTCTAATTAACTAAGTACATCATCAATAGTTTGAGTATAATTGCGTTGTATATTTAAGTGCTATTTTAAATAACTACAAGTTAGGTTGAGCTGCTACGGATTCAAAATTAGTTTCTAATAAGTTGATCTTTTATAGTTCTATCTAATTTATATTTCAGTAAGGAGCTATTCTACTCAGAATATTAGAAAAATTCAGTATTAAGATATCTGTACGAGGTAAATTCTCTGTAAAAAATTATTAGTTTTTTAGATAATTTTGATTTCTTTACTAATTTTTATATCACACATTAATAAAGTTTTTCACCATTTAACTCTTTTTTCATTAAAGATTTAAACCTCTTATACGTTTCTACGTTGGACTTATATTTAAATCTGCTATCAAAATTGACAAAAGAAAGATCCTGCTAGGGGGTCGTCCATTAATTACGTGAGGTCAAAAGGGGGAGGGGGGGTCCGGCAAAATCTCACCAAATCTCACCAAGGGGGAGGGGGGAGTTAACGAAAATCTCACGTAAACTTTTTCATTCAGAGAAAATATATATTATAGCAAGATTTCCTCTTTTTTTTTGGTTGTTAAAGCAAGATTTCCTTTTTTTTTTTTTTTGGTTGTTAAAATTTTTGAAATCTCACCAAGGGGGAGGGGGGGGTCCAAATTTTTGAAAAAACACCTCAAGTAATTAATGGACGGCCCCTAGGAAAAATTGATGAAAATCATTTGGAAATCCATTATAAACTTTTCTTGAATTTTGTTTACTGTTGATTCAATTTCGATTCTGATTTTTTTTTAAATTTTTCTGTTGTAATATCTCTGTACTTTGAGTGGATGTTTTTAATTAAGAAATGCATTAATGAAGATAATTAAAAACAATCCAATCAATGACGAACTGAAAAAATTATAAAATCCATAAAAACCATAAATAACTATTTGCTTTTAGAATAGTTGAAAACCTTAAAGGAAGTTGTACGAGCACTCAATAATAATATTGGGAACCAGAGATAAGTCTAACATTGTAGAGCCCGATATCATATGCGGATACCCTTATCTATTTGGCTTTTTCTACGCCACTGGTCAGTAGGAACAACTTTTTTTTTTTATAAATGTTAATTCCACTAAAGAAACAACCAATCTCTCAGATTTACATATTCTTGTCAAGACATCATCTCTGAAAACAATTTTCAAAAATAAATGAAAGAAGAAAATCTCATTTTGAACTACGAAGAAACCTTCTTACTATGCAACAGAAAAGTATCGAAAATTTATCGAAAATTATTAATTTTTATCAACTATTGCATAATAAATAGTTTAAAATAACAATTTACTGCAAGATACGTTGATCAACTTTCCACCAATATAACAATGATATAAATCTTTCTGTATGAAGTAATTTATCTGCTTGTTCATATCTCGGATTCTCAATACTTAATGGATCTTACATTAATAGATATAACGGAAACAGGCATGTTACTTCCATTATGAGAGTTCATTTATTTATTTATATCAGCATTAAGTTGATAATATTACTTTTACGGGAAGTACAGGCGTAACGAAACAAAGTTTTTCAAATTAATTTTTAATTGTGGAATCAAATCTTGTAAATGGCAGAGGCCCATTAACAAATAAGTATGTTGAAAAACAAATGCAAGAAATCAATAACTATTAAATTTAATATTATTCTTTTCTAAACTTTCTTTATCTAATTTAGAGGTATTGTTTTAAATTAACTCACAACTTTTTTGCTAATCAAAATCAATAAGTTTCATTGTAGAAACTTCTGTTAAATTTATACGAAATTCAGTCTTGAATATCAGAAGCTAACATAATTCGTAATTTTACGTTAATATATATATATTAAATATATAATAATCTCTTACCGTCTTTAAGAGGTTGGTTGATTTTCATTATGCGAACAGTTACTTTTTTTATTAGACACCCAAAAAAAATGTATGTGTAAATCATTTTTGCGTGTGTTTTTACGGGCGAGTGTTTTATTGAAAGAATGTAAATTTATTAGCCTTGCTATCTTAAAGCAAGTGTTATTCATTCATGTGGGAAATGAGATGTTGAGGCTGGGCTCTTGATTCTTCTTCTCTTGGCTTCGGCGCAGACACGGACTAATAATTTATGGTGTAATGAGAAGGGATTCTCTGCAGCGGACATCTTAAGTGAGACGAGGATATTAGTGCATATCTTCTGAGAGCTTAGGTGGATTAGGAGCTAATAATCGAGTGATATTGAAGAGAAATCTTATCTGTTGAGAGTGGGAAGGGGGTAAGTACTCTTTTCTAATAGGATGGGAGGCTCTCGGGCCATTCTTCTTTTGCTGAATCTGCTTCAATTTCACTCGCGATACTTCTGACCCACTTCAACTGCATTCTGCCTCATCGCCTTCTTTATATGCGTTGCAGATGTTATAAAACACGTGTAAACATTACAGAGGAGGGGGTAGAAGCGAAGAAAGTTGATAGGCTGCCCCCCGTAATCACGCCTTCACGTCGATACTCTCTTGGACATTTGGTTTGGTTGCCTGCACCAGCCATCGTACATGATTAATGCTGACCATCTGCAAAGGACTGGCGAAAGGCCTCCACCCTTCCTAATAAAAGTTTGGATTATTGCCTGATTTTTGCTTTAAGAAAAATAAGAAGGAAACTTCTAACTTTTTATGAAGTTCGAGCTTTTGGAAGTAGAACAGATTAAATTCTTTCTTTAAAGGATAAATGGACTTATCAAGTCACTATTCCTCTTCTGGATTACTTCCTGAAAGATATGGAAGTGTTCATGTTGGATTTAAAAAAAATAGTGCTAGCAATAAAGGAAGTAAGAAAAGGAAATTCTATAATTTCTTAATATCATGTTGTATAGAAATGTTTATACCCATTCAACAAAATAAGTAATATAAAATAGATCGAGGAAATATCTGATACTCGTATTACAAACAATATTAATGCTCCAAATTCGTAGTTATATTGCAAATTGTTAACATTAAATTTTTCTATTGTTTTCCTTCAGATCTTCCAAAGAGGAAGAATGATATATTAATTAAAGATATTTGATTCTTTCGATTCTTTGTAAGATTAAATGAAATATGGTACTTTGATAAAAGAGACCAAGACGAAAGATACTATAAGGTCTACAAAGTAAAGAATCTCGATGAAAAGACGTACAGCTAAAAAATTTCAAATGCTTTCTCGAGTAAAGATTTGTGTAAGATAAGAAAAATGTAAAACTTGTGAGATTCTTCTTAAAAATGCTATCGTACTTATCGAGTTCAAAAATTTGTAAATTAGCTACTCATTTTATTGCATATAACATGATTTTTTAAGATTTAGTAAGTAACTATTCAATTTTTCAAGAAACTTACAAGAAAAAAAATCAACGAACTAAATAATAGTTTAAACTTCTTACAAATAAATAAGATTTAATCAATTGTTAAATGTTTGTAAAGTTTTTGATATTGGTCTCAAGTAATATTTATGTGTAGAAACAATGATTTTCAATAGCCGCAATAAAATAATTTGATTAGTTTCTCTGAAAGTAGAGGATGAAACAAGAACATTATCAAAGAACCAGAACAAGGAAGAGCATCAACGAAGCGGAATTGTTTACTTATTTACTAGGAAACCTGTGATAACGTGATCTTGGGTTCTGAGGTAATTTTCTCACCATCCGTGACCCAAGAACAACCCGAGAACGCGTCTCGGAGACCGTCTCCGAGACCTCATATTTGATCATAAGTCATGTGACTTCCGATTGACCCAAGTAGATAAAAATGAAAATGTGAGCATCCTCAATACTATACTTTATAAATAAATACTATACTATACATTTGCCACCTTATTTGTATTTCTGTGTCTTATGGTTTCGAAGGAGATAGGGCTAAAAAAATCAAATTTTCTTTTATATATGTAGATTTATTTTTTTATTTGTTTGTTTATTTATTTGTGAATTGCAGATGTTTCTGGATTGTCATATAAATTTTACCTTTTGGTTTTCAACCAGTAAAAAACTAAAATTTCAGAAAAATTCAGAGATAAGTTTTTAAGTTTCCATTATAAAATTTCATTTAGGTTTTTTTTTTATATCTACAATTTAATACAAGCAAATACAAGTTTCAAAAAAACAAACAAACGATATTACAACACTAGCTTCTATTCAATCCGTATGTAGATCAGACAAATGATAAGCATTAATAATGTCGTCGAATGCTTCAACATTTTAGTAAATTAATTCTTTAGTGATGGGCTTGTTTCATACTTCTCCACTAAACGGAATTTAGTTTATGAAAATTGAGATTTGTTACAGGGTAAAAAGAGTGAAAAAGTTTTAAAAGAACGACAAGAATTTTTAAATGAAAAAAGATGATGAAAATAATCATCTTCATCCTATATTATATTAGGCCTAGTGGCCTGTTACGGTCTTTTATATGGTCTTCAACAGATCTTCCCTTTAGGTTTCTATTTCAATATGTTTTGAAATCCGAGTCTTCCATTCTCTCAACATGTTCCTACCATTTTATATCTATGACTTAATTAAATGGTAAAGAAAAAATAAGAGGGGGAAAAAAAACTATCAATCAGAAACTAGTAAATCATCTAAGCACTTTCAAAAAAAAAATTAAAAAATCTCAAAATTAGATGTGATACTCATTCTATCTAGAGCTTGAAATTTAAATATTTTGGAATGTGTTAGCAGTTGTCAAATTTGATCATAGATTAAGAAAAAAAATAACACAAGAAAAAAGACGGCAATGGAGATTTTTGCAAAAGTCATGATTTTTGCAATTGGAATGATATCAAAAATTTAAATAATAACTCAAAGATTCAAATCAAAGATTCAAATTGTTAATTAATTATTCTCAAGTAGCAATTTATAATAAAGCATTAATTAACAGAAGTAAAAGATTCCAGAGTTAAGTAGAAGTTTTGATATTATTTTTTTTATATTGAAGTTAAAAATATTTATAATTAGAAACATTGAAGATTACGCCAATTAAACCATTAATATATCGTATGTAATATGCCGAACTATTATTTTAAAATAATTATATAAAGAAATTGTTAAGGAGGAATAGGGTCTTCTGTGCTTTCTGAGTGAAATCAAAATAAACTAAGACACAGGGCGTTGTAATTGCTATCTTAGTTGAATTGCAAAATTAAAAAAAAAAATAATACAATAATCGCAAACCACCTGTCTACAGCAATCTATTACAACAGCCGAAGCATTTGTACCTTCTAGGTACAGTTCGCGTTTGTTATGGTTTCACTTTGGATTTACCAAAACGTCAACTGTCTTCCTAGTGCTTCTGGCTGTCCACACTGTTTCCTCCGTGGTAGTGAAATCTCTCTTGTTGTAAAACCGTTCTATCCTACCACAATGCAAACTATGAAGTTATTTCTTCTTTAACTTTTTTATTATCTTAATAACAAAGAAGCAGAGTATAAGGTTTAGCAGATGTAAATATTGTTGTCAAATTTTTCCTTTACATTTGTTTTTTGGCCCTTCTTTGCTTTGAATCACTGAACTGAAAAGACTCAGATCGAAACAAAGGCAACATTAATAGAAGCAAGTTTTCTAATATTAGATCAGGTGTGCGAGTATTTTAAAATTAAATCTCTTCACCAACACAAATATTTTCATATCAGAATGTTATTGCTACTATGTTTTTGGCAGAATATTTTAATTTCCAGATATTTTAATTTCTTGTAAAATTTATAAAAGAAGTTATAGGAGGATTCTGAAAAATGCAGGTATTTTAGACATATATCTTCATATGTATAAAATCATCACACTTTGATAACGATTATTTTTAGATTTCTCTTATTAAATTCATTAATTTTTCCTAATTTCCAAACAAAATAGTATCACCTAAATCAGAGGAAGGTTTTGATTCGATAGTAAGAAAATTTGTTCAAGTTTTTAAGTTGTAAGGATGCTGATAAGGTCATATTCCTGTTAATTAACGTCTGTTAAAAATTGTTAAATATTGTTTAACTGTTACGTTTCTCAACCAATTAAAAACTGTTTTGTTAAAAGCGTATTACTAGTATTTTAATAAAAATGGCTTTCTCATTACTTACGCCTCATAGTTCATAAGATGCAATTTTATATAGAAGAATATATGACAAATAATTCCTAAGTAATTTAAAAAAAGGGGATGAGTGATTCATTTTCACAGATATATCAATTTAAAACAATTACTACGAGTTTATCAATAAAATCTTTGCTAGCACTAACAAGGAGTTTAATTGTTCTTTTGTTTTTATTCAACTATTATTTTTAGTGAATACAACTTGATATTCTCTTTCGATTTCTAAGGCAATGAATAAAGTCGGTAATTGGCGTTGACTCCGTATTTCATGTCAATCGTATAATATTTCTTAATGTTCGACTGTTCAGCGGTTGTCAAATCGCACAACAAGAGGATGTGAGTGACAAATGATGAGCTTAGAAGAGTTCTTGTTCATCGCTACTGCTTTTAGAAAAAAAGGGAGAAATTGCGGACGAAATGGAGCAGTCTCCCGTCTTCTAGAGTCGTTACAGAAATTGTCAGGAATTAGGGGAAAAGACCTGATGTAGAGGGAAGGTATCATTTTTTTTTCTTTGTTCTTTCGACTGATCCTAAGCCTATCGTACAGATAATCCAGTCGTCAGATCACCGTCAGCAGCCATTTTTATGACTCCTCTTTGGTAAATTTCTTTGCCAATACAAGAAATTGTTTTATTGAGAAGTTAATGATTTTTTTTCAATTTCTGACTTTAGCAAGCAGAAAAATGTATAAATTCAATATCTAATAGAAAGATTGAAAAACTGAATATCTAATATTATTTATCTCAGAATTTACGCTAATTTCACTTTGTTCGAATATTTTTAAACATTCCAGTTTTTGTTAAACTTCATCTTTCAGGTCAAAATAAAAGATTTATCTTTTGAATTTTCTGCAGATATGAAGCTTGAAAAATACATGTTTTTATCAACGTTCACTAAAATAATTTACACTAAACTAATGCGAAAAGCTTCAGAAGACAAAGATGTATGTATGCACACTGAATGGTCAAACAATTAGATACACTGTCGTGTTTACACAAAAATAATAATTGGCTAATGATTATAAATGATTCCACACATTAGTATGTATATTTTTTGTTTTGCTTTAATTTTATTTTATTCTAGCAAGTAATAAGAACTTCCCACTACGTTCTTATTGTTTGCTGGACGAAAACATATCAATTAAAAAAAGGATAATTTATACAAATGAAAAATGAAATTTTTATGTTGGTCTCTAAATTTACAACTAAATCATATCGAGATAAGAAATTTCAAATTAATTAGAGAATATTACCAAAAAATTTACTTTTAGATCTTAAAATTCAAACTATTTAAAATCTTGTCGTATTTAAGCTTCAAAATAAAAGTAAAAACTAATAAAACTTGCCAACTGAAGGAAACCAGAAATGTCTGACTTCTTCTTTAGGATATATAGTTCTTAGTTGAGGAATGGCACATCCATTCTTCATTGAAATAAATGGAAAAAGTTATTCGCTATGAGTGAATAGATATTGTGTTCTGGATTTTAATACAATAAAAACTTTTTAAATTTACGACTGTTCGTGAAATCTGTTTCCGTTAGAAACTGTAAGCTATAACTGGAGGTAATAATCTATAGAACTTTATAGTTCATACGAGCAATAAAATTGATATTTAAATCAAATGTTAATGGAGTTTCCATTCATTCAAAGAGTAGATACAATAAGAAAGACATTAACAAGTTTGGACTTGGCAATTAAAACTTACGAACTAAATGAAAAATGATTTATTTTATACGATTTTCATTACATTTACGAAAGGGAATACAATTTCTACCAAGCCAGTTAAATTTCTTCCTTCTTTGAACACTTTGTAATGTGAATGTGGCTTTATGTCTTGCAGCTAAATTGTAATGCTAATTTACTTTTCTCTAGGCAGCTACAAATTTTCTAAGTTATAAATTTTATATTTAATGCTATTTATTGCAAGATAATTAAAACTTATAGTTAATTCATTACCACGAAAACTAAATAAAATGCAAAGTAGAGCTTACATAATCTAGTTTGTTTTGCCACATTGATTCACTTAAACAAGTATTAGAACATCGGGCATTTTTAGAAAGGTGTTCGTACAAGGTTACGTTAGATTCTAAATGAAATTTATATTATGATTGATTCTAAACAGCAAATAATACAAACTTTTAATGTCCCAGAAAGTTCTTATAATTTGCTTCTCGAAAACATATCAATTAAAAAAGAATAATTTGTTCAAATTAAATGAAAATTTCTAGTTGGTCTAAATTCACAACTAAATCAAATCTAGACAAATTAATTGGATTGAAATTAATTAGAAAATTCTACCAAAACAATTAAATGAACACTTAATTAATGAAATGAATGCACAGCAAAAAATCTATTAAAAGGCAGCATAAACTTTTCATAATCTGTAAAACTTTATTTATTCAATCCGAATGAATTTCAATAGTTCACGACAATTTACAAGAAATCCTTTGTAAAACTCAAAGGAAAGTTATCATCATTGTTCTCGAAATCTTTATTGTAGCTCACAGCTCTTTACAGAACATAAAAAGTAATGTAAAACATTAATACACATTCAAAAACGTTAACCCAACATACGTTATGTGTTCAGATAGGTATTTAATTCATTATAAAAGCTAACAGTAAACAGAACTGTTCCATGATAGAGAAGAGAGAATTTATATAATAGTAAAAATATATTTTTCTTTCTGTTATCATTGAGACTCATTTTTTTGTAGCTCTAATGACATTTCTCTAATTATATAAAATATAAAACTCCTGGTTAAGTCCTTAAGGCGGAGTCTAATTTTAGAAAGGTCGTTATTTCCTAGCTTACAGTCTTAAATAGCTCTTAGTAGAATTTTGTATTGGAAGGAAAAATAATTGCATCGTCAATTATAAAATAAAATAAAAAAGTTAGCGGATCCAATGAAGGTAGCCTTAGGCAAAAAAGTTAAGGAACAATAGTTACACATATTTTTACAAAAGTCAAAGTTCTCCAGTCACATTTTACCAAGGACATTTTTTTATTAGTATTGCTCGTACTCTCAATAACAAGTTTGGTGAAATTAAAATGAAGTTTTAATTTTATTTTACTGATTCTGTCATTCTTTATCATTCTTTGAGATTTAACTAATAATTTTCGTGTCTGAAAAAGTTATCGTCTGGATTTTAGTTTTGTTAAAGAAAATGAAAATTTTAGTTTTTCAAGAAAATTAGTAGCCATAAATATAATTTAAGTAATTATAATTTATAAATTCAATTTCTCAGTTAATAGAAATATTTTGTAAAATGAAGGATAATTCAACACTTTCTAAATTTTAATGTAAAAATTAGGAATAGAAAATTCATTTCACTGATGTTTTTATATTTTATTGTTGAAATAACCTTACCAATCCGTACAAATGTCGCATGAGGAAGTTCATGACCTGGCATCAGTAAACATCAGGGAAATCTTTCCGGTCCCTTTAGCAATTGCATATTAACATTTCCGGATCAGAAGTTCTCCAGATACATTTCCGCAATGCGAGGTAGAAGATGAAATCGTAAATTACACAAGATTACTAACGATTAAGTCTCACACTTATTTAAAAGATAAACCTGTGGTTTCTTGTTTATTTCTAAAAATGAGTTATTTTTAAGTTTCATGGTGTAAACTTTAGAATATTTAAATTTTGTCAGTTTTTTTGATATTTAATATAATTTTTATTTGGATTAATTAAAAATTTTAAGAAAGCTACTCTTTATGAAAACGAAGGCATCAGTTATTGGAATTAGATATCAATTAACTTCTCATTACTACTGTTATTTTAAACAGCAGTTATTTTAACATTTCAACAGACGATTTTATTGTAATATTAAAAAAGTTTTAAATCTGAAGTAACTAACGAAATTTTATTAAATTGGGTTGGTCCAATGACATTTTTCATAGATTTAACAGCAAAATTTGGGGCTTAATTAGAATAATGACGAAAATCTTACATTTAGGTTGTTATTAAAGGTAATAGAACAGCATATTGAAATGTAAGATCCAATCAAAGATTTAATCAAAATAGAAAGCTTACATAATACTGCCCGAAATTTTAAATTAAAAAAATGCCACATATAGAATTTAATACAATAATACTCGTATTGAAGCAATTCACAGCATAACATGATCATTTTATGAAATTAAAAATTCTTTCAACAAAGTTCTTGGTTTGGTTTGGCGTTTGTTTATTAGCACTTTCTAATGAAGAAAAGAAAACAGAAAAAAATAAGAGAAATAACATCTTCTATAAAAATATAGATAATTTAAGTAATTACAATTTATAAATTCAATTTCTCAGTTAATAGAATATTTTGTAATTTGAAGGATAATTAAACACTTTCTAAATTTTAATATAAAAATTTGAATATCAATTCTCATAAGATACTGCTGGATATCATTCACCTTTGTATCATTATGTGAATTGCAAATCCTAATTAGATTAAATATTTTTTAATAGAATAGTTTAAATAATTTCTACAATGGATTCTTACTGCTCTCTAGGTAAGTGAAAATATAATTTGTATTACCTACTGTTATTTCAGTTGGTGCTCGGAACAGTTTACAATCAAAATAAATTGTTGCAACTCAACCAATTTGCAACAGTACAGAGAGATTTGGCTAAATTTGATGCACTTATACTTAATTACCTGCAATACATTTAGTGATTAGTAAAATCTAGAATTAATGTTATTTTGTAAACTGTACTAAACTAAAGCTGCAAATGGGAAATGCATTAATGGAAATTAAATGAGTTTATTTTATAAACTTTAGTGCACATTATTCAGAATTTTATCTGTTGTGATCTGGTTCAAAAGCAAATGTAAAAAACATAACAAACATCTCAATTGTGCCGCGAACATAGAACCAGCGATTTCTGGTCAAATATAATTTAATTTTCTCACTTATCCAAAAGAAATAAAATGAAAATTGCCTAGTTTATATGTTTTAAATGAGTAAATGATTGGCTCTTCTGTAAGTGGTTATTTGGAAATTCAATACCAAGAACCTTGAAATTCATTCTTTTTTATTTCTGCTCGAATAAAATAAAACTATCTAAGTCCATTACATGTGCGCTTCATTTGCATACAATATATTCATTTCGACCAATGATAGGGTTTCCGCGTTGCTGCAAGTGGTGCACATGGTATATATGCTCGGAGGAGTTGTCTCCACCCTGGGTATTTGGCGGAGGTTTATGAGGGAGGTTATAGGTCACAGTGTGGTGTGTCTGGGTCGATGGCTTACGTAGCGATGCGGAAGATGGTCCTGGAATTTAATTAAATCGAGGAAACGGAGCATGCGTGATGTGCGTTTTACCTGTGTCGCCATCTATCCGAGTAACACTGATCAGACATGTGTCGCCTGAAATCAACGACTTGTCTTTCTTATGAATAAAGACAATATTCTTGGTTGACAACACATTATCTTCCCCTAACATTAATAAGCTTAATGAATAGAGATTGAAACTTTTGCAGAAGATGATCTTCCAGATGAAATCTTACAAGAAATTTCGTCTTCATCAGCGGTGAATCTCATCTTAAAGAACACTGCATAGAAAGCAGTTTCATAATTTATATGACTTATTAACTATATTTTCTTTAAATCTATTTCTCTGTTTTTGTTATTTCTTTTTAAATTCAGTAAATTTATTCAAAAAACAGAAAGAAAAACAAAAATTAAAATAACAAAATCTGAAGATAAGTAAATAAATTCAGGCGTAAAGTACGGTAAGAAAAATCTGACAGCAAAATCAAAATCTACCGAACTATCTTTAAACGTCCTCATGAAACCTGCTGAAAATTGTAATAATTACATAACACAAATGTCGTATTTGATTCAAATTCAGTTATTTTATTTTTATAAATCCGAATCCCTCAAATTACAAAATTAAGATAATTTTGTAATAAGGTACAAATATCAGAAGCTCTTATCCACTAGGCCAAGACGTTCTGGATTCAATCTTTTTCGGAATCATGACTTTCCTGCTAGTTGGAATCTCTGAAAAAGAGGTTTTCTTCTCGTGGATTTCAAATCTGCGAACTTTAACCTCATTTAAGGTTCTTGGCCGTCGAACGCCAGAGCCTTTACCTTCTACTGTGTTAATCCTTGAGCATGTTGTTGCGACGAGAGTGATGTTAGCTTAGCCTACATTACATTAATTTACCAGCATTGCCATATTTACATTAAATAAGATTCGGCAGAATTTTAGTGATAATGGAATCTAAATTCAGCTTTACTTTTAACTCAAACATTTATTTGTGTGAACTCATCTTTATCGAACTAAACTTCAGTTATTGTGCGACTATTGCTTTAAAAATAGTATACAGAATCGAAATAAATTATTCATTCCCATTGTTTTTACCATCTAACCACTAAGAATTTAAAAGCTGGTTATGGTAAAAGTTTTGCAAATTTTGATCATTAAACATTTTGTTTTCACCCAGTACAAATTAATTGAAACTACTAAAATATAATGAACGTAAAATTCGATTAAAAATGTTTTGATATTTTTTAGGGATTTTATGATATTTTCTTGCACAAAGAGAGAGAATATTTTAATTATTTACTGTTTAAGCTTATTGAGCTTTTGAATTCCCCTTAAGGCATGAGCTTCGAAAAATATTAAAAGAAAGCTTACTAATTAACTAATTAACTTAAGTATAATTTTTTTTAATCAATTTACTGAATTCTTCTTAAATGATGTTATAAGAAACCTTTGTGAGTGTTTCTTAAGAAACCTTTTGATTTAATTAGTTAATATAGTTTTTTTGTATAATTAAAATAGTAAATTTATCTATAATTATTAAACATAATCAGATACTTCTTAAAATTTGCACCAAAGCTGATATTGTCTGATACTGCTCGTTGTCTGATACTGACTTTATGACTAATGAATTTTTAAGATTCTAATTCATTGTAAAGAATTGGAGAAATAGCTCTTTCGATACATGTTGATCTCTGAGCATAGGGATTGATCTTTAAATTCCATTGCAGAAAAAGTGGCCATATTTACAGAGAACGGTGCTCAATACAATTGATTTTTAGCAAGGATCAAATTAATCAATAATTTTTTTTAATGTGTCTATAAAACTAATGTTTTAATGTCTATCAACTAATCTATAACATCACTAGTTTTAATTTCACCGCTTAAATAACAGTAATAATACGAAAACTTTAGATATATTAAAAATTCTAAAGGAAAAGAGAAACATGCATTTATTAATTGAAAGTAATTCACATTACTCCTTTTGGAATAGTGTAATTAAGTTAATTATTAGCCTGTAAACTTAAAATAACAGTTCAAGTAATTTTAGTATAACTTAAATTACTTTTTTCTCTTTTTAATGTTGACACGAAATTATGAAGCATTCAATTGTCAACACATTAATTCTTTATATTACGTAATTCATAAAATTTCATTAAATGTAGGTAGTTATATATTTAATCCAGATGTATCATATATTTAATTCATTATTTCCAAACATGTTTCGAACATATGTATGGATGCATACGTTCACAAAGAGTAAAACCTTAAGATTAATGATATTAAAGTTTTCATTCTCTGAAAACAAACAAAGAAGACATTGAAGAACTTTTAGAAGCCTTTTTTGTTAGAAAATAATTTACTGATAACCCTGAATAATAAAATTAAGACTTTCAAAATTAAATAAAAATCACATCCAATAACATAAACTAGTTAGTGATGGAGGCAATGGATAGAGGCTTCAGGTTTAGTTTTTCTTGAAGGAAACTTTTCGGTAAATTTTCGGTAAGAAACTTAAGTAATTTGGTAGTTTATTTAATAAATTGCTGTCATTTCAGTAGTAGACGATGTTTCGATGTCAGGTATTCTTACAAGAGCTGCTTACTTAGAATCTTGCCGTCCAAGTGTTCTTTACTGAAGCCCAGTGTCGATTTAGTTGTTAGGGTTCCCTTGTGGACCGTAAAGCAGGGCGATTGTTGGCTGAATGAGATGAAGACAAATCAAGTTCTGATTGAACGAAGGTCGAGGTCGAATGAGGTCAGTAAGTAACAGAAACCATTTCAAATTAACTTTAGGACGGAGAGGAACGCTTGACCTCGGGACCTCTGAAGATGCTTTGTCTCTCACAATTGACCAGTGCTCAGTCCTTCTCATTGGAAGGAAATCCCTGTGTGGACACCAATCACCGTCTGACATATGACGATGGTCGAGCCCATCTCTAAGGATTCTGTCAATAAAGAGAAAGGAAACAAAGGAGTTTTGAAAAATAATGATAAACAAACTAACGTCTTATATAGGTAAAATGTAAAATTTGATTACGGTATTGCAATTGATGGTTCTAAAGAAAGTTATATCATTTATTCACTATCAATTTCTGTTTGTCAGAGCAAAGGCCAGTAGGAAAATAATAACCAATTTAAAAGTCTATCAATTCGACTTTCACCTTATTTCTTTTCTTTTTAAATATTTCTTTTTATACTTTGAAATTATAATAATAGAAAAGGGGCTCGGGAGTAAAAGATCATGACTGACATTTGAATTGAGCATGATTCTCTTTAATTTATAATTTAAAATCGGAAATTTTCAGCAGTTTTCAAAGTTGATTTTATGATAATCTAGAAAATTTATTCTCTATCATCATTCAAAGTTGGATTCACGAAGTCAATTTGAAATCTGGAAAAACATACAGATATAAAATGCATTGAATAGAAATATATGGCTACTTAACAATGTTTTATTCAAACATCATTTATCACATTTTACGGTCGAACCTCTTCAAAATAATTTACGTTTTGCAGTCAACTTACAATATTTGTTCACAATTGCTATATTCAAAAATCAAAATGTATGTCATGAAATAAAATCTACTGAATGTGTTAATCACCGCCAAGCGTACAGATTAAAAATTTAGCTTAAGTAAATTCTCATTCAAGTAAGTTCGTGTTTCTTTTTATAGATCTTTTACTTAAACAACAGAAACGAGAAATAAATGGCATCAAGATAATATAAAGCCAATTTTACATGTAAACATTGCTAAAAATATCTACAGCGAAGTAGGAATTCACTGTTTTTGCAATCATTATGTGGGTCTACAAATAAATTGGAGCTAAATCCGATGATATTTTAGCACATAAAATCATTAAAAAATGATTAAGGAGAAACAACTTTGAGTACCATGTAAAGATCTTCAGTATTGATAAATGATTAGACGCCGGATTGCTATAAAAAATTTATCGTTTAAACGGATATATAAATTGCAATGTTCGAAATTTATTGCAAAACCTCTGAACAAATTGGTCTTTATCAATCCCATTAATCCTAAGAAAACAACCTTCTTACTCATAAAAGAATTATACTTTTCTCAATATTTTTCAATTTTCTCAATAATTAATATACTTAGTTTAGAAAATCGTATGTTTAATCATAATATAGTCGCTGTTTTCCAGCATTTATTTTAAAAACAATAACAAAGAAGTTTATTACATTATTTAGTAGAGTAGGGTAGAATAGTTAAATCTCTTTGATCCGGATGGCTCAAGGACCACCAAGGAGATAATGTGCTGACATTTCGAAGATTATTGGGGACTAGGAAATCTTTCAATTTCTTCCTCAGCTATAATATCAAACCTGCTACTTCAACCCACAGACATGCAATGTCACCGATTGCCTATTTAGTGTAATATCTAACATTATATTGAATTGAATATTTCAATTATAAAATGTCTGAAAACACATTTGAGTTAAATAAATATATTGAATACTATCACTATTAATATCTATTAATTGGAAGTTAATAATACTTTGTATAATAATAAGATAGCCTCCTCATCAATAAATTGATGTAAACAGGAAAAGTCAGACTACATCAACGAAATGTCAGTATCAGGCAGCTGCTTCAAATCCAAAGTGGTGAATTGGTGAAAGAAGCTTTAGGTTATGGCGAATAAGAATTATAATAAGGAAAGTGTTACCAATAATTAAGTGTAAACCAGGAAAACCTGTTGCTGTAAAAAATGTGGATCCATAGGCAGCATCAGCAATAAAGAAAGGGACTTCATAGTATTCAAAAGCTTGGAGGGCTGTAAAATATAAACCTAAGATTACAGTTAAAGTTAAGCCTTGATTTGTTTGTGAAAAATTAATTACTCTGTTAGGATCTACCGGTCCTAGTATATCCTTAATTTTAGTATCTATACTTATTATTGGTCAAATTGCTCTGCTCATTCTTGAATCAGCAGTTGTCCTTATTCAATCTTATGTTTTCGTCACACTTTCAGTACTTTACTCTTCAGAAGTTTACTAATGTCAGCCCAAATTATCATCCTTTCCATATTGTAGATAAAAGACTTTGACCATTAACAGGAGCTCTGAGAGCTTTTATATTAACTTCAGGTATAACTGTATGATTTCACTCTAATAATACAAACCTTTATATACTAGGACTCATTACTACTATTCTAACCATATATCAATGATGACGAGATATTTCCCGAGAAGGAACTCTTCAAGGGGCTCATACTTCAGTAGTAATAACAGGATTAAAATGAGGAGTAATCTTATTTATTGTTTCTGAAATTTTCTTTTTTGTGTCATTCTTTTGAGCTTTTTTTTCAAGGAAGACTAGCACCAACTATTGAACTTGATATAAAATGGCCCCCTGTTAGTATTATCCCATTTAATCCATTCCAAATTTCTCTCCTTAATATCGCTATTCTTTTAGCCTCAGGAGTAACAGCTACATGAGCTCATCATAGCCATTGTTAATAAAAATTTGCTAAAAATTTTAGACTTAGAGGTTATTCGATAAGAGTAACTATATCTTAGAATAAATATATTTTCTAGAGTGCTAAGATAGGATTTCTTCTAATATGTTGAAAATGTACAAGTTCTGAAACTGGGCCTATTGATCCAGTGATTTAGGCGATAGCTTTATAGGTAAATGAAGACTTGATGTTGTTATAGTTGTGAATCCCTATAGCCTGTACCTATATATAGACCTGCAAGTTGTTTTTAAATGTAAATGAGAGAGAATATCTAGCTTATATATTTTAATATTTGAAATAATAATAAAAATATTGTAAGTTATTTCAATATTCTCAGATTTACATTCGATTCTGAAATTTCGTTATTGCCAATGTATCATCATTTGATCAAACTATCGAATCATTATTGTAATGCAAAGAAAATTATATATTGCGTTCAATTTATTTTCTGATGAAGTGTTAAAATTTATACAAGAACTATTAAAATCTACTTAATGGAATTACAGTACAGAAGAAGACCTAAACGAAAGCAGATAAATTACTGCAGAGAACTAGAAAAAATGTTACCAGGAAGTAGACTAAGAGATTATTATTTTTGTTGTAATGTCAATTCTTACTCCGGATAGTGATTGAAACTTCTGAGCCTATATTTTCGGCGACCCATGAGCCAGTAAGACTCGAATCAGAAATTCCTATCTATCTACTGACGTACTAGTAATTCCTAGATAATAGAGACTGAACAATATACTTTAATACTATTACCGCTATTGCACCCTTACTACTATGGAATTGTGAGATCTATACTAATTAGGCTTTCTTTCAGAAATATAAGAGGTCCTTGAGTCTACTTCTTGATTCATGATAAGTAAATTCAATAATAGCCTCTAATTATTAATGCAGAAGCAGGATATGATTTCATAGACACTCCAGCTAATATTCGTCAATTAATTAATGCTTGAATTCATTTAATAAATTACGAAGAAATTAATGTAAATAATAGATGATGAAGAAATGAAATAATTTGTCAAATTACTATAAAAAAGTCTATGTTAATGAAAAGACTTCCTACTGGCCCCAGTACTTTCTGAGATTATACATATAAAGATTTAAAATTCTCACTACATAAGTTAATCTTTGAGACAGTTTTATTTGGAGCTCCTATGTTTGCAATCAGGTCGTCCCTATCTTCCTTGACACAAGGGACTGTTCGCAGTTGTTGGTCGCCATCTTGAAGAGCGATGGACGAGCTCCCTGGTGTCCCCTGCGGTAACTTGAGCGGAGAGTGAACATAGTCTCAACGGGACAGTTGGGCTCTTCATCTTCCGAAGGTCACTGAATCCGCTTCTGCCTCCAAGAATTGTCTGAATCGAATGTAACTTCCACTCCGAGGCCATATTATTCTTTTGATAGACACTAAATAAACGCAGACGGATGGCAGACCAAAGAATGAATGGATTCTGTAAACAATTCCTCAAAACGGTCTGGAAGTTATTTGAGAAGAACAAAAGAAATAATAACAAGAATTCTACAGAGGATCCTTATCAAAAAAAAATCATTCTTTATGATGAAGAAGCGAATGATTCACTGGTTTTCATATACGAAAATATAAATATCACAAAATTTTAAAGTAAACAAATTAAAATGGCTTAAGATACCAGATGAAAGATACACTGAATAATATTAATTATTAAAAAGAACTTCATAAAAGAACTTGAAGCTTACTTTCCTTAAAATTCTGCCCTTTTTTTCTCTTTTATTATTTTTCGTTGTAAAATCAATGCAAACAAAATGTTTGTACTTAAAATATCAACCAAACAGTAGATATTTTTTCATTATCTGAAAAAAAAAATAATTAAACTGAATGAAATACTTAAGTTGTCTGAGACATTAAAAAATTACTAATTTAATTTCATCGATAGTGCATCGATAGAATCCATTGCTTTTCTTGGGGATGTTTTTCAATTTTCTACAGCTAATTTCTTGATAAGGATCCATAGAGAAATAAAATATGTGCAAGCCAAGTTTCAAGAAGATTAATCCAGAGGTTCAAAAGTATGCAGAGGTAGGAACACAAGGATACAGACGGACTTTTCTAGGAAAGTAGACTGCTAAAAGAAATTTAAAAAGAAAAATAATTATTAATAAAACCAAGCTTAGCCGTGCTGGCGTGGTCTTGCTGTTTAGCCGGCGGGCTGCCATTGTGGCCGATGCGCCAGTACCCGGGTTCGAATCCCGGTGGTGGCATGGCTGTTTCTTTCTTCTTCTGTGTTTCGTCCGTTTCCCACCTGGGACTTACTATCTCAGGGTTATCCTGGACGGGGTATAATTCTCGTCCCCCCCTTTCTTGAATTTCACTAGCCTCGCCCTGACGTCAGGTTGAGCTAGTTACGTGGTCCCTAGTTGGCCAAATTCGATAAAAGGAAGGAAAACCAAGCTTACTTACTATCTCAGGGTTATTCTGGATGGGATGTGAATCTCGTCCCTGTTCTTGAATTTCCTAGCCTCACCCTGTACGTTGGCAGATAGGGCTAGCCCGTGGCCCATAGTTGGCCAAAGTCGATGAAAGGAAGGAAAACCAAGCTTATTCATTTCAGTAATCTAGAACATTCTTAACCATGGATAATCACTGTCAGACCAGTGTAGACCATTATCAAAGAAAAAATAATAAGTCACATAAAAATAAATGACAAAATAAAAGATAGTTTAATTCTAATTTCGATAAGATTTATTATTTTTAAATTATAACGTTGCATAATAAATATACCAATATTCATTATGTATCATTAAGGCTCTTTTAGTTATATAAAATCCAGTAACTAACTCATTTTTATTACCAGAATCTTTGAAGAAACACCAGTTTAACCTCTTAAAAACTATTTCTCAACATCTTAATATATAAAAAAGAATGTTTCTTTGTTGTTTGTCCCGTACGCGTTCCTATATTATTCATCAGATTGCGATAAACTTTGGTGTTGTTGTGCGCACGTCCGCGAAAGTATTAGTAGAATTAGTAGAAGCATTTTACAATATCTGGTGCACGAGTTGTTGCAACAAATAAGTGTATTTCCGGTGCATCTCGCATTTGCGATGACCATCAACAAAGCATAAGGACAACACATGGATAGTTGTATGTGGTCTGCTCACGCGTCGGAAAACCTTCTATTTATTTGTGTATGCACCAGACGGAAAAACAAAAAATACTGTATATCCAAAAGCACTTCAATAAATAGAATTAAAACACAAACACTGTCTTTCTTTGAGTGGCATTGCAACGCATGCCGGGTACAGCTAGTTAAATATAAAGAAACATATTTTAGCTCAATTTATAAAATAAAGGTTTTAATTAATTACTGAACTAAGTCCAATACTTTTTAACTCATTGCAATTATTCTGTTTAAGATAATTATTTACAGATACCTTAATAGCCAGTAAAATTCATTATGATTTGTAGTTCAAATGAAACATTGAAATTCACTTACAGACGATTTGAAAGAGCAGCATTGCAAAGAAATGTTTGTTATTTCACATGATTTTTTCCATGAACAGTTTGGAAAACTAGAATAGCAATAAAAGTGAATTCGAGGAAATAACTATATCTGACTTCAGTATCAGTCTCCAAAACATTTTATTTTTCCTTGTTCCTTTATTTATGTCTCAGTCAAAATACCTGGAAACTTGAATTATTGGAAATGAAACCATGTCATTTTGAAAGGTTTATGTAACTGCCAGAGCATCTCAGCTTAATAGATGTTTAGAAGCTCTGGCAACGATCACATGATAAGAAAACTTTGAGAAAAATTTTTGAAAATAAAAAAATTTGTACTTAAAATTTTAAAATCATTTCCAGTTAAATAAAAAAATAAAAATAAATTACGCCAAGAAGGTAAACGTTAAAAGGAAATAAAAAATAAGGCATTGTACAGTTAATTATTATTATTGTTATTAAAATCCAGAACTTCCAATAGATGTTCCTTCGTACCTTCGTACCTTCGTACATGAGAATTCTGTAGGTTTTAGCGATACCATTCAGTAATGTATTAAGTTATCACGAAATTATATAAAAATTCATATTTTTTCATTTGCATTTCGTATATTAGGTTTTTTCATTAAAAATCTTTCTGCAACAAAACAAAGTAAACTTGTTTGAAGCAGACATTTCTAAATGTTGATGAAAATGGTATTAAAGCAAAGACTTTAAGAAAAATAATGGATCAAACAATCTATTTCGATAAAATTAAAGAAAATTATGAAGTTAAACTTATTGAATTAAATTAAAACTCTTGAAAGAAATATGGAATGATTACTTTTTGTCGAATTTCTACTGCAAAATAAACGCTTCAATGGGGAGGATCATGAAGTTAACGCCTCGTAGTGGCGTTTATTAAATTTACCTTACGATAAATCATTTTGCAACGTAATTTTACTTTTTGTTGTTTTTATCTCTTTGAATCTCTGGACAGGTGAATAATTTAATAACATCAATAATTTAAATGCATTGGAGTCGCTTATTGCCTCTAATTAAATTTCTAATCAACTTTGTTCGGATTGTCCACAATGAAAATAACCTTTGGGCGAATACCAGATGCGCCTTACAAAAACCACACTGCTGTGTGGGTTGCAAGTGTTTGCTCAGAGTTCCCGAGCAGATGTCCTCATATAAAAGAAGGAAATTTAAGCAGAAACGTAAAAACTTAATAAACCTTTCCAATTTGTGATTTTTTTTTTAATTTTCAAAACTCAAAGGTGCTTGAAACTATTTCCCAAATGCATTTAATTCTTTTTCTTAGAATTAATTTCGAGCAATCGTCATTTTTCATCAGTGTTATTCCTTAGAAAGTAGAGAATTAACTGCAGACAATTGCTATAATTAATGTTGTAAAAATTATCATTTATTTCTAGTGTAAGCACCGTATTCTATTTTCAGTATGCAGGCCATTAAATATTATGATATTAATAATGAAAAACTTTATAAGAAAATACAAAGAAAAAAAATCTTGCTTTCAATTTTATAATATTTGCTGATAACAAGCTGATGATTATAATTTTTCAGCAACCCATTTGGGAGCTATGGTGATAGCGACCAAAAAGGTAGCTATTGCGTTTATCCTGTCCGTCTGTCATCCGTGTCCGTCCGTGTCTAACAACTTCTGAAGGGAATGTCGAATCGACAAACGGATTTCACCATCGTGTTCACAGGCCCAAACACAGTGAAAATCGGATATTTTTCAGGGTTCAACGCCATCCCATGTTCGAGATATTTGGCATTGTTGTCATTATATTTAAAAACTCCCGAACGAAAGATCGGAACGACAAACGAATTTCACAAACGTTTTCAGTGGCCCAAACAACTTAGGAACGGGGTATTTTCAGGCCCTCCTCCCCTCCTATGCTCGAGATATTTGGCTTTGTTTTCATTGGTTTACCGCTATTAGCTTAAATGGTAGAAACGCAACAATCTCATTTCAGTTGTCAGATAAAGAGAAATGCTTAAGGTATCGCACTCATACACTGAAGTTTGCCGGTTCGAATCCGTAAATCTACTTTGGTTTTTTTTTCTTCAATGTCGGCGTGATATTTTTATTTTGTTTTGTTTTGTTTTTTGTTCTTCTTAATGTTATGTTTTACTTTTTTCCTAACTTTTTTCTATTTTTCCTTGTGTTAAAGTAGTTCCTTTTTTTTATTATTATTTTTAATTTTTTTGGTAGAAATAAATTTAGGTCGCCTTTAAATTTATGCTTTAGCACAAATTTATATTCACTTGTTTACTGAATTTATTGTTATTGAAAACAAACAACAACCATCTTTGTCTAATTGCTTCCTGTCATAGATCTTTATCACCATACGGGGACAATCGGAAGGATTGAAATTGTGGCTTGACTTTGAAACCACAGTTCTAGAAAAATTATTCTCATCGAATTATTAGAAATTGGTATTAGACTCTGTCAGCTAAATTCAGCAAAATCACAATGCTTCCGTTTTTGTGAAAATAAAATTTTATTCACATTTAAAGTAAATTATAGTCATATACATCATATACTTAATGGTCATTTTATTTTAGTTTATAGGTTGATAAGTTCTGTAAGAAAACATTTGATAACAAATTCCTTTTAAAGTTTCGTTTTCAGATCACAAGTAATAAAAATTCGTTTTCAGATCTTTTTAATTTACTTCTGTTGTTTCCAATGAAATTAGCCTTTTAAGTAAAGTTTAAAAGCTGAATATGTAACTTTTTTGTTTAAAATTAACGAAAATTTTTGGAACATCTCTTAAAGAGGAAATCATGGTTTGTTTCTTGAACGCAGCGACCTAAGATACACCACAGCATCGACCCGTGACTTGCCACTTGGCAAACCAAAAGAGATCTCTAATTAAAAACACAAAAATGTCTCAATTTGCCGAATTCCTTTGGCATTCAGATCGACGTCTCATCTGCTTCACTTTCGGGACTATTCCAAAAAACCCTGCAAATTTACCATGCAAGAGAGTTCTCCTTTTTTCTCCTATGCTTTTTAATTTCCCGTTTGTGGCCAAGGAATTGTGAAGGCTTTTATTTATTATGGAAAAGTGGATGCTAAGCGTTCATAAGTCTTCTCTTCAACAAACGGCGAACAATAGCTCACAGGAAAATAAAAACCATTTTTAGATATTTTTTCCCTCGAATAAAAGTCGTTCTTCGCCAACAACAATGTTTGGTGATTTTTTTTTTCCTTGACGTTTTTCTCGCCTTTCTGCTGTATGGAATCTCAAAGACATGGAAATAGAGAAAGATGGCATATGTTCAGAAAAAAAATATACAAAATGGAAATTCCGTAAAGGTTGTCGTAAATAACTTAAGAGAAGACTAGTCAAGCTACATATTGGTCCCACACTGCTAGGTATGAAAGTTTAATCGATTCTGTCTTTTGAAGAGCCTTCATTTCTGTTTATAATTTTACTTTTAACCCAAACTCAAAAAAGGGAAAAATATTCAATTGTAGAAAAAGTCAACAACTCGAAAATCTATCTCCTGTTAGATTACTTTGCTTATTTTCTTATTTTTAACTGACTGTAATTTGTTTTAAGGAAGTGCTCTTGGGGGGAAATTATTAATTTATTAATTTTTTAATATTTTTCAGTACATTTAAAAAGTAGAATATACAAATTGTTTTCTTAAAAATAACAAAAATTTGTAGAACATCCTTTAAAGAGATAACTTTCATGAATGCAGCAATCAATAAAGCCATTCTATATATTAATAAAAACAACAACAACAACAATAATAATAATACAGTTGTTTATAATTAAACTTTTCTGAAGAAAGTAACGTACTTCTTGTTACTTATAAATGGGCATGAATTGAGTCCTTAAGCAATACAAGAATTTGCAATCGAATCAACAGCTTATTTTAATAAGCCTTATAAAAACAATGTAATGGCTCAGATCTAAATGATTGTTTTCATTAAAAGCATAGAAATGGGTTAATAATTTCTCAATGTTATCAAGAACTCAATACTGAGGCTCTTGCCACAGGGATTCATGTATTTTCAATATTTAGTTTTCGTTAGAAACTGCAATGGGGTTCCACGCTTTGCAGAAGCCATTATTGGATTTCAAATGGGGAGTTTTTATGGGTTGTAAAAACTACCGGGTGTTATGATGAATTTCGCTTGTTTTATGATCAGACGATAGCACTCGCAAATCCTACACGTTCAGGTTAATAAAGTTTAATATATAAGGACCAGTATTTGCATTAATGGTTCGAATCCATTTAGATTCCTTTCAACAAAACTACAAAAAAAAAATAATGTGAAAAACTTAATAGGTGTTTCCCATTAATCTCATTTTTATAACAAACTGGCTTTTTTTTTTCATTTAAAATTTTAAATAATTTAGAATGTAGCAATATCCTTTTAACAATATATCTTTCACTGGCTATTTAAATTTAAACTTTGCAAAAATAACAATGATTTCTCTATACTTTGGATTTTTGTTTTCTGAAGCCCTTATTCAATATTTTAATGGTCACTTAAATATATATTAATAGAAGTTAAACTGTTGAGTTTTCATCTTATACAAATAAGGGTATAAAACAAATAGAGTTTCGATTTTTATTTATTTAACTAATTTAAATTAAAGACTATCATAAATCGAAGGTATTTATAATTATAAATCATTTGACTATAGAAATAATAATTATTAAGATAGCTAATGAGCTTTATTAAAAGTTTGACACTTGAAGCACTGTTTATTTCCTGTATAAGAATTATGTGATAGAGAAACTACAATTGACTTTTTAATAAATTTATTCTTAATTTAATTGTGTGAAAATTGCAGTAAATTTTGATTGGAAGAAATAAACAGTATCTTCGGTATTACAGGTTGATGATACGGAATAGTTTATCTTATTTCCTCAATTAACTTGAGTAATAGTTACATTATTATTACTATAATGCAGACCTATTAAAACGGCAGCAGAGTTGACTTTAAAATTCTACTTTTTAATTGTTTTTAATTTACTTGTCTTAGTATTTCTAGAAACAATATTGTAAAATCGTTCGTTTTCATGTTCAAAACTAAATTGTATGTTTTTTATAATGGCTTTTATAAATATCATTATTTTCATTAAATATTTAGACAGTAAAGATTTACAATTAAAACTTTTTTTTCTTCTTTGAAAAAGTTGCCAAATTGAATGATATTAATTTAAATGAAAAGCCGTTCCGGCATGGCCTAGTGGATTACGTGGCAGCGGCCTCCCACAAGGGCATCAGAAACTGGGTACGAATCCCGGTGTGTATTTGTCTGTGTTTTGTCTGCTTCTTCTCCTTTTCTTCTTCCACTGTCTTTGGCACTGACAAATACTCCAAATTTCTAGATTTTTACGATAGATCTTTCAAGGATAATAGTACTCGTCGGGTGTTCTCACGGCCCTACTCAAAGTGAAAGACAATAAGAACTTGGAGAGTTGATGAACATACTGAGAATATCTAAATAATAATGAAAAAAAAACAATTGACAGAAAAAGGTCGTCCATTTAAAAGGATTACTGGATGTTAAAATTCAAAGTCGCAATGGATTTCTGCATTGTCAATTAAGGTACACAAAATGTAATCATTGAAAGATTTGATTCTTCACTGCCTAATCGAAATTCAAATTGCTAGATATATTTATCACTTTTGTTTTATCAACACTAATCTTCTTAAAATGTGAAAATATTTCACCAAGTTAAAAATGAAAAAAAAAGCTATATAAATTATAGTAAACTATAAATATCGTAGTTAGTAAATTTGTATAAAATACAATTCACAGTTCAATTAAATCATTTAAAGATAAAGTTCAAAGTTCAAGTCGACACACCTGTTTAAACTATTATTTTAAATTAAACCGAACTAATTTTTAAATTTTTTTTAAAAACTTTGTTAAAATTAAAGCTTTATAGAATTAAAAATTAACAATTTAAAATATAAATTTTTTTACACGACCATGGTTTCGCGATTATATTAAAAGACGACGCTTCCTCAACGCATGTTAAAAATTCATTATAATTATAATTTAAAGATATTTCCTGCATTTATTGAAATCTGTAATTAATTTAAATAAATACCAAAATTATGCGTAAGTTAAATAAGAAAGGTTTATAATGTAATGTTGATGCTATTTTAAGCAATTGTGATTATTTCATTTCGTTTTTTTAAATTTCTGTAAAGAAATCAACAAAACTAAAAAAAAAAATTCAAAAAGGAAGTCAAATCGGTCATCCTCAATTCTCACTTTACCTTGCGAATTTAACTACTAAAGTACTTAAAATGACAAATTGATAATCTTAATTTTTAAAAAATAGAAAACATAGAAAAAAATGATAAATTTAAAATTGGTTAATACAATAATTATTATTGAAAAAATAATAACTTATTTAAAATATTAAAAAAATTATCAAAAAAGTAATTAATTATATATCTTAATTTTGGGAAAATTAAAGGAACCTAAATAAGCAAAAAGATTTAGTTTAGAAAGATAAGCCAACATAAAGTAATAAATCAGAAAATAAGGAATACAAGAACGATTTGATGAAGATAAAATTCTGAAACCAAAAGAATAAAATAATATATAAATAGAAATCTTCAAGAAGTAAGATGTAAGACAGTAAGAATTAAACAATGTATTAAATACGAATGACATTGAATTTGAAAAAGATCTATACTACCAAGAGACTGATAAAGGATTAAGAAATAGCTTTCAGAAACTTTACTTCTAATATGTTTTTTTTTTCTAAATAGTATAAATATAAGATATATGGTAATACTTGACAGTATGCAATGGTAACCATTTTAATCTTATAGTTTTATAATTCAAAATATTTTTTTTCCTATACTTTTTCTGTTTAGAATTTTAACAGATGTTTTAGTAAGGCGAATATTTATTTTTAGAACGTAACTAGCAAACCTGGGATTACGAGATCTTGGATTCTGAGATAATTTTCCCACCACCCGTGATCGCGATTCATTCTCACAATCCGCGAGGGCGTCTGGAAGACCGTCTCGGAGATCTCATGTTGGATCGTGAGTCACATGACGTCCGGTTGACCCACGTAGATAAAAATAAAAATATGAGCATCCTCAATACCATACCTAAAATTTGCCACCTTATTTGTATTTCTGTGTCTTATGGTTTCGGAGGAGATAGGGCCAGAAAAAAATCAATTTTTCTTTAGGTAGGTTGCCCAAATAAGGCCCACCTAACGTTTAAAGATTTTTTACATTTCTACTGCAAGAGTGAAAATTCTGAAACTGTCTTGAAAGGTAGTTTAAGGTGTCCTGTTATGAAAAAGTGAATTTGGAATTAGTGGCATTTGAAATTCTTTCTTTAATAATACAGTCTGATCAGGAAGAGAAAAAGAAACTGGTTGGGTCACTGGCTGAGAAGAAACTCCCTAATGAAGGATGCACTGGAAGGAATGGTGAACGGTAAAAAAGTTCGAGGCAGAAGAAGATTTCAGATGATCGACAACATTAAGGTGAATGGATCTTATGTGGAGACGAAGAGGAAGGCAGAAAATAGGAAAGATTGGAGAATGCTGGGTTTGCAGTGAAGGACCTGCCCTTGGCAGAGAACTTTGTATCTATCTATAATAATACAGTTTTGAAAATATAACTGAAGGGCCTTATTAGAAGCCGCTGTTCCAAATAAGGCCCACTACTAGTCATACGCAAACTCGCCCGCAGGGACAAGAGCTTGGCAGCGAAAACAGTAAATTTCCAACATTTAGTTCGACTAAATATTAAGCTACAAATTAATAATTAATTAGTAATTAATTTATAAAATTGTAAATTTAAAACTAGCTTTGATGATTTTTGTTATATTTTTTTCTTCATTATATATAATTACTTTGTTATAGAATGGAGGGCCTTATTTGGAACCTCCTGTTATCCACGCTTTCATGCATTGTTTTACTAAAAAGTATTTAAATGCACGTCAACTGGAAAATATCAAATACAGTATCTTATTCTACTCATTACACACTTTAAAATGACATAAAACATGTTTATGTATATTAAGTTGCTAAAAAATGTAGACGATTTATCAAATTAAGTTGAAATTGTAACGACAAAAGCTTCGGGAGACTTTTACTGTTCAACTGAAACAAACATGGTGAAATTATCCACTTCAACGGACCTAATTTTTGGTGTAGCCGCTAGAAGCCAGGACGTGTCTGAAACATAACTAATCTTGGTAAATTGTCAACGTTCTATTAATAAAACGAAGTATGGGCCTTATTTGAAACCGGACCTTATTTGGGCAACCTACCTTATAGATAGATAATCCTGTAAAGAAATTATGATAATGTGATACATAGATTATTGATATGTTTTCTTATAGAAAAATACTGTCAATAAATAAATTTTCTTTACCAATTTTATTTAATTTTGTATGATAATTTAACGTGTGCTAAAAACTTTGATATATTATTATAAGTCTTTTTTTAAATTTATCTTTTTTTTTAAAGATAATTTGTGTGTCTGGCCTCAATGACTTTTAATAATTTATTTAGATTTTTTTTGTTTATTTTCAGAGAGATAACTGATAAGATTACCTTAAAGATAGTCCACGATGGGAATTGAATTTATTTTTAAGTGACTTTCTAAACTCAATCAAAGTATATTTAATTAATACCTGTATTGTTACTGGGTGAAAACTATTAGAATACAGGGTTCGTCAAATTAACTTCATATCTCAGATAGAGCAACTGAAATGAAACTTGACAATAACTACTACAATCTCTTTTGATGTCAGTTTCGTATTTGTTTGGTTGTTTTCTTTTAGGTAGTTCTTAATACTAAATGATTAAAATTGATGGCTTGGATTCTCCATCAAAGAAGAATAGCAAAAAAATTGGGTTTTACTTTTCCATTTTGGTTTCAGCTGTCAAATAAAAAAAGATTATTAATAAAATATTCAATAGATGGAGAACACTTATTTTTGAAACTGTCAGAGAGTTTGTTTTGAACGTATGGTCGGAGAAAAATGAAAAAGCAAATGCTACACAAATCACTTTTTAAGGAAACTTTTTAAAGATTTGGATTAGTAAAGAACAAGCTGCCAAGAAATTTGCAGAAAAAGGGTAACTGGGATAAACATCATTTTTTTTTAAAGTATGGATGCCGATTGGAATAAGATGTATTCGTTCTGATCCGATTATCTTTGACGGAGGCGTGAATAAATCACCTACTACAGTCGATGCTCATCCAATACAGAAAAGAGACAATCTCTTCTTTAGTATTGGGTCCATCGACTGCTTACAACGTTGGTGATATCAGCTGCTTTTTAATGAATTCGTGATATCCTTACTCTTTCGTACTATTTTTGATCAAAAGAAGATCAAAAACAAAGCAAAGAAATAAAAACAAAATTCCAATGAGGAGTAAGCATACTATATTTTTTTAAGAATGTTGGAGAATGTTGAAGGTTGTAGTAAACCTGCATCTGTTTCATATCTGATTTTAGAAAAAGTCGGAAACGTTTGACAATTCTTTCATTTAATTTTTTTTCAATATATTTCAAATAACTCAAATTAATTAAGAGCCACGTATTTTCATTATTTCAAATTAATGCTACTTAGCAAGCATATGAGTAAAATAAAGCAAATTTAAACGGTCTCCCAAATTTCTGGGTGTTAAGAAAATATACAAGACAGTGAAAATACTATTGATTATCAGTAGAAACTATATCAGAATTTTTTTTTTCATTTTGATATTTTATTTCCAACTTAATAAAAGCTGTGAGAACTTACTACTCGAAATTTAACTTCTTCGTAATTGTAAGTTGTAAATTTGAATTAAAAAATGAATAAAGTAAAATTTCTTTTATAAGTCATCTCTGAATCAAAATGATGTTAATCTAAACTAAGTTGCTATTTCAATTTTGTCATTTTCTTCAAAGTAAGAACGAATTTAAAATAAGAACTTAAAAAATTATAGTGTCTAAAAATTTATAATATGTTTTTAGAAATAGCTTCAATTTTATTAATCTGTCTTTCTTTTACTTCTCTTTGATCCTAAATTATTTTTGTGCTGAGTTTTAAAAAAGCAAAAGGAAGTTTTATCCAAGCCGACATTTTTTTCTACCTTTAAAGACATCAGCTCTATAAACTTTCAAATTATTAATCAGCTTTGAGCTATGTTATGCCTGAATTTAATAAAGATTTTTTTTTTCAGAAATAAAAAAAAATCACTAGAATTATTTTTAAAAATAAAAGAAAATATTTTTTTTAAAAATTAATTTAATATTAAAATAAAAAGTCGATGTATTGTAAGGGTTGCATTAAAATGAAAATCCTACTTCTTTTTGTCTGAATAAATTTATTCAAATTTGGATTAGCAAAGAAGAAGCTGCCAAAAATTTTACAGAGAAAGGGTAAAAACATAATAAACATTTTTTTTTAAAGTGTGGATGCCAATTGGTACAAGATATATCGTTCTGATCCGATTATCTTTGACGGAGGCGTGAATAAATCATCTAGTACAGTCGATGTTAGGTGAGAGAATAAGTTTGGGGCTCATCCAAAACAAAAAAGAGGCAATCTCTTCTTTAGTATTGGGTCCATCGTCTACTTACAACGTTGGTGATATCAGCACTCTTTAATGAATTCTTGACGTCCTTACTCTGGCTGGCTATTCAGATCAAAAACAAAGAAAAGAAATAAAAAAATTTCCAATGTGGAATGAGTGAAATTCGATGTCGTTAACCTGCCGTTTCGGTTTTATTTGGAGACCGTCTATCTCTCTTGTCACTGTAGATAGAATCTACTGTTACGTTCACATTGGAAAGCTATTTAACTGCTAATCAAACCACAAACATTCACTTTTCAAAGAACGTTTTTACAGCTACTGATGTTTGTCTAGTTGCTTGTTTTTTGCAATATTTTCAGTTATCTGAAAATGTTTGAGCATTCAAAAATCAGTGAATATCTTCAACGGAATTTTTATTTTTTTACTCAAACTTCTAAGCTTATTAAAAAGCAATGATGTATGTTTTGTTTTCTAAGCTTCAAAGGGATCTTTGGAAAAGCAAATTACTTTGTTCATAAATTTTGTATTTTATTTAGCTTTAAGAAATTTTCATCTCTATAGCAGTTAATTTTGCAACGGAGATCCAGAAACATTATTTTTGTCTGGAAAAGAGTTACATTTTTCCAATCACTCTTCTTCGTGGAACAATGATGACAGATAACGCATTCATAAAAGGTAATACTCTAACTTGTAATAGAAAGTGACAATCAAATTCAGTTGCATTCATCAATGATTGCAATCTGAAGTGATTCACTGATAATTCTTGAGAGGCAGCTTTTAAATTAGAAAAGTATGACGAATAAAGCATTCAGGAAGAATAGAACATCTAAAAGAATACAGCATTCAGACTAATGATTCTTTATTCTTTTTCACTTTTTTCTTTATTATTCTTAAAAAAAAGGATCGAAATTATAAAGTGATTGAGAGTTGCTACGACCAATGTTTGATAGATTTATGATAGTTTTATGGAATCGTTAATATCTATAATGCAATTGGTATATCAATCTTAATTAAGAATTTTATATAGTGTAAAATTTTATATATGTAGTATGTTTGTATGTGTGTGTTTGTGTGTGTACATACTATAAATTCTCAAAAATTAAATATTTATTCTTAAGTTTCTTCACATTTTTTCCCCTTTACGGAGTATTCATGGAATTTAAACATGAGTCTTGTTAAATATTTTTTTTGTTGCATTTTTATTATTTTATTTAGAAAATCTGTTTTTGTTTGTGAATCCTCAAGAACAATTTATTTTGAAATTATGAACTTATTTCCAACCTTTCTGGCAAACATCTTAGTATATTGGAGAAAATCTTCGTAGAGTAAAAGCCACAAAATGCCATGCTCAGACAAGCGAGGTCGATTGGGTGGAAAGTTTTTCAAAGATGACGCTGTAAATCTGCATACTGCCCCTCCTTCCAACATCATCTCTTTTCGTGAGTGTGTGGGGGAAGGTACTTTAAAGAAATTATGTCGTGGAAATCTGAAAGTTGGGTCAGATCGTAAACGATGATCAGAGATCTCTTTGGGCTTTGATAAAAATCTAAGTAAAAATCTGTGAAGCTGTGAAAGAAAAGTTGGAAAAAATTTAAGTTTAGAAATAGAAAAAAGCTGTAATGTAATCATGAATTTAATAGTTTTCGTTATTAAAATTACCATATGTTTCTTCGAGTTAGTCAGATTGACTTCAACGAAACTTATATTTACGTTCATACATTTAATTGATATGAATAGTAAAGGAGAATGATCTGCACACCCCTGTATAGCGATGAGATATATACGTGAGGAAAGATCTCCATAAATAGAACATTCTTATTATTACGATTTGTCTCAATTATTAGTTTGTTCGGAGTTATATAATTCTAGATATGACTTACATTATATGGTGAGTGTGGGTTGCAGGAAAGCCGAGCACCGCGACCGATGATACGACTTACCTAGTTGACATCTTAATTCCAGGATGTATTAATTAATTATCATTTAATAATTATTTTCAGTAACAGTACATATTATTTTCATTTATTACATGTAAATAATTATTATTTACTTGAAATAAATATAATATTAATCAATAAACGTATAATAATTATTAAAAGTTAATTAAATAATAATTTCAAGAAGTATATAACTCCGAACGGACTAATAACAGAGACGAGTCGTAATAATAAAATATGTTCTATTTAAAATCTTTCTATAGGTATATATTATCACTGTACAGGATGTGGCATCTTCCCGTAGAGTTTTGCCCATTGTCCTTTAAACATTTCATAAATATTTCTCTTAATATTCGTAAAAATTAGTTTGTGCCTTAAATGCTTTATTATAGTTAGAAAAAGAATTCCAATTCGTATCTGTCAGATTTCAGATCAATAAGAAAATTAAGAAAAATGTAGACTTGAATTGATTGACTGACTGACTGAACTTTTTATACTACTCGTATATACTAAAATGTTGTTAAAGAGAGTTCTTAATAAATTTTAGGTTTTTTTATTTCTTATTAATTGAATAAATCATCAGCATAAATAAATTAGAGCTAATGTTGAAGTATGGTCAGGAAGAATATCAAAAAATCTAAAAAATGTAGTTTCGAAAACATATTTACATTATAAGAAATTGAATGTGTGATTCTCCAATGTAATACTCCCGGCAAAGCTTCAGAGTTCTGCAGACAAGCTGATCTCTGTGAGGAGTTTCATTTTCGTAATTTTTTTCCAGTTCTTTTTTTCCTTAATGGTTTACAACCGTAACTCATTCTAAAGTCGATGTTTTTTATACATGATTGTTAAAAAAATTAAATTAAAAAATCAAAGCAAGCGTGACGTCTTAAGCTCCGTGACAACACAAAACTTAGATAACAGATAGAAACTGAATATAAGTTAACAAAGGATTTGTTTTTGAGAATGCTAATGAAGGCTTCATTTACTAAGTAAGTATGTTCTGAAATAAAGTTAATTGGGAGCAATTCTAAGTAAATTCTCATTTGTTACTGAAACGTTTTAGCAAATTAGAGAGTAGTTAAGTTTCCTATAATTAATAGTTTTCGACTTTCTTTTGTTTCCTATACCTAAAACAAGTTACTTCAATGGTATCCAATAGAATTTGAGGTAATTCTCATGTACAACACGTAAGTTGGTGGTGGCGCTATTGTAAAAATGTCTTCCATCAAATGTCCTAGGAGGTTTAGGAACGGAGAACGAGCAAAGGGAAAGGTTCATGCAAATGCAGACTATCGATTGCTCATAAAATGTTTTCCATGGTACGTATGTGTAACTCTGAGTAAGCTCCATCTAGCGGCAACAGAGGGAATAGTGGCAGACAGGTTTTAGTGGTTCAGTTGTTTAAAATTCGAGTGTTATTATTTGATTTATGAATTATGTTTTTACATAAATTTAAGGATGAAACAAGAAGATACGGGCCACTAACTCGTAACTATTTTTATAGTTCCTTTAAGAAATATTCGTAGTCGTTTTGCCTCTTGGAAATCCACTTGAATGGAAACAGTTTACAGTCAGTAACAGTTCAACATCTCTGGTACTTACGATAACTCTCGGTCGCTTATAAATGGAGACGAAGTTTTTTGTAAATTCGTATATTTACTATCTCTCCATATCCCTGACAAGAAAACACTGAAGAGAGGAGATTGCATTTATTTACGAAATCTATAAATTCCAACATGAGCGGAGATTATTGACAGAGTGTATTTGAAATGGAACTTTTTTCTTTGATCATTGCAGTAGATCATCCGATGAGACAAATTGTATTTCCATACTTCTTTATTTATTAAGAAAATAAAAGCAGGCTTTTTTTTTTATTTTCCTAGCAATGTCCTTCAAATTATTGAATTCTTGCTTCATGACAGTGAAATTTTATTTTGTATTCTAATTTTAAATAAATGAAATTCATTCAAATTATCTGTTTCTTATGTATTTCGGAAAAATATCTCAAAATCATGAAATCTTTTTCTCAAATTTTTTTATCCAATTTTTTTCCCAATTTTTTCTTGTGCTGTTTCAAAAATTTTAAACTTTTTTTTTTATTATGAAAATTTAATATAAAATAAATTACTTCTAATCCAATCCAATTATGTTACGTTTCATATAAAATCTGCTTAATTGATGCGATGACGTGTAAGGAAAAAATAGGAAAACATGAATGATCAGAAAATTTCGAAAATAGAATAGATTTCAGATATTAAACATTATTTATTAAAATGTTATTTAAAAAAAAATGGCTAATCTATATTTTGCAAGATAGCGTTTAAAGAATGGGTAGCCTTTACTTAATAAATTCATTTGTAAATCTCCATTATATTTTCTTTTAAAAAAATTAATCTTAAAGACTTTTATCTCATTACGATGAATTATCAAAGAAGTCTATCTTAAAGCTTAAAGATAAAAAATATTCATCCATAAAACAGATTTTACAAACTGTTTCGTACAAACTTTGAAAAAATTTAATTCAAAACATGTAAGAAAAAATATAAAACAGTTAATTAAATTCATTAATCTATGGTTTTATTATAGCTTGTATTATTTGAATAAGGAGCTTAGTAAAGTCTTTAATGAAATATTTTTTTTTTGAAATATAAATCTTGGATGTTTTTCCTGAAAAATGTTAATCCTAAACCCATCTTTTTTTATTAATGTTTTGAAGGGAATTCTTTTTTTGAATTGTCTTTTTTCTTCTCTATTTGATGGACGAACTTATCAAGTGCGTTGTCTTTCTATTCTTTGGCTTTTTTAAATTATGGAATGTTTTATTGGGACAGACATTGTCACTTTCAATTTCTTCAATCTTGATTCAGGTAGAAAAGAAAAGGAACAAAAGTAAAGTTTCAACTGTTGTAGCTGCAAGCTCCTGTAATTTTCTCTTCGAAGAGCAGAAATTTATCTTGGGTTTCCTTTTTTTTATGTGTTTTACTTCGATGTTGTTACCCTTTTGACTTCAAAATATCATAAGAAGAAAAGAAGAACTGGAGTTGTATAATTACTGAGCATGAGAACGGCTGTGTTTGGATGATAAACTAGTAATCTCATTCGCTTTCTCTCCAGGGACTGAGCTCATATTTTGGAAAGAAATAAAGAATAAAACTTCTTTAATAAACACGTTCCTGATAACTCTAAGCCATAATAAAAAGATTGTAAATTAGAATTTCTGTAGCCAAATAATTTTCATAATCGCTCTTTCAGATAACGTGAATTCAGTGCAAGGGTAAAATACCTAGCGAGGAATTTCGTGCGATTTATCAAGCGATGTTTACTCCTCTAAAGAACTTACTAAGATTTACGTTAATGTGAACTTTGTGTCGCTAGAAAGCCCTTCCGCCAATGTATTTGTAAACTTATGGAGACCAGCTGTGGGTGATAATAATGTTAGCAGCCTATCCCTCACTCACTTTTGGAATTCGAGAACCCCTTTCTCTGCCACCCACTCTCAAGATTTAAAGCGCCTCTGGAATGACAAACAGACGCCTACCACTTGCGGTTGCACGATTTATGCACTTAGCACATCAGTGAAGTTAGCAGCAGAATGATTATTAAATTACTCGATGGTGGTTGGCCGTAATTCTAGGCAAAGAAATCATCTCTCAGTGAGTATCATTTCAACCGCTTCGTTTCTCTATAAATTTTATGCATTAGGAACAGGAAGACGAAAACGAATAGCGGAATGTGATTGACGCTTGCTTTCCACCAGGTGAAAAAAAAATATTTTTTTATTTTTATTTATTCAGTAGCTAAATCACTCAATTAACTACTGAAACTGCAACTGTTATAAATTTCATAAACTTATTAGAATAAAGCAATATTTATGTTTATATATATAAGTAGCAACTCAGATGAATATTTTGAATTCCCCACATTTAACTTCTTGGGAAGACGAAATTAGAAATTTATATATTAGTTTCCATAGAATAATAGTGCTGTTTGAAATAAGCTTTATTTGATATTTGTTTTTTTTTCAAATCGACTGGATTTTTTTTTATAAAATTCTTAGTTAATTTCTAAATGGAAGCTAAATAAAATAATTGTACTATTGATTAACATTAATTCAATGAAGAATTTTTGAAATTATAATATTTTGAATGTAAATTAAATGCTACAAATAACTTATTTTTTGTTTTATCATCTTTTCCCACGCGAAAATACAATTCAGTTTGATGAATAAGCTAATTTTTTCTTTATCTAAGTTATGTCGTTCAATGAATCTCCGTTCTTACTCAATTCTTTTTCTTTGGAATATAGTGTTAGTTTCTTTAGAATTTAAGTATTTTATAATTTTGTAACAACACATTTACAATGAAAATTATATCTGAAAATCGAGCAAACATATGTAACTCGGCTAATAGCTGTCTTTTAGGGGGTTAAATCGTTTGGAGTTATCCCATTTCTTGAAACTGAGTTTTCCTTTGCAATATAAATCGTTCTGTATTTTATTAGATGATATCAACATTTTTGTTGAACGTCTGAAATAGCGAACCTATAACCTCAAACTTCATATTTCCATCATTGCAGGATCTCTTTTTCATCTCCATTTTCCTGCTTCATTTCCTTCCTAATTTTTCATTACATTCTCATTATCTGAGGCTATAATATGTCAGAAGGTAGGTGAATCAAAGCCGTTTCCTTTAGCATCTCACACAACTACTTCCCTAACATAGTTAGTAGAAAACAGTTGCAGCGACAGAAGTGCGAGAAGAATACTAAGTCTTCCTCGAGATCTTATATGAAAACATGTTCCCGTTTCTTTTTAAAAGATAAACGCCAGATGCATATTTATTGTATTTTCATTCTCTTTTCTTCATATAAACATTGAAGAAAATTTAAGTATTGGAGGTTTTTAAGGAAGTGTTAAGGTTCAGCTATTAGCTAAACTAAACGAATACACAGTTGGAAAAACTCTTATTAAAACAATATCATATTAATGCGTCGAATTACAAAATAAGAACACGTTACGGTTATTATCCTTCTGTTTATCAGTTTCATTGAATTTTCTTTTTAAAATTACCTGCTGTTAGTTTGTTACTAATAAATTCTTAGTTTAATTAGTTAAAGATTCTTAAAAATATTACATATTAGTTAAATTTAGGTTTGATAAAATATGTTAAGTCAAAGATGAAATGTACGTTATAGTACTAGCAGTATTATGGACAGTATATTTCTTATGTTTAAAGGTCAAAAAGCACAGGATTTTAATTATTAATAATGCATTTATGTACATTTGAATTTAAAGCAAACTTTGTTTTTAATTTCTCAGCCAATTTGTATTCTCAAGGGCTTAGTTATATTTGTGGGAATTTGAATTTGAAATAACTCGTTAAAATTTAAAGTAGAAAAGTTTATGAAAAATTGGAAATCAGCAGTCTTTGAAGGTGAAAGAGATTATTCAATCTCAAACATATTTTAGGTATCAAGTAAATTAAACAGAAAAATTTGAGTCAAACAATGAATTAATTGGATTAGTATTTCAAATGTCATTGAGTGGGCTGATAAACCTGATTAGGCGAAAACTCGATGCTTTTCCGTGCCACTCGCTATTTTAAAGATGAAAATAGCGCGATAGTACGCAAAAGGGATCTAAAACAACGCCCTCTTCCGACGGTGGCTTTTGGTTATTGTTGTTTTGGATATTTATCGTTCGATGACGACTGCGCTACCATGTAAGCAATGATCATTAGCGCAATTAAGACCTCGACGAACACAGCTCTGGGTCCGGGCAATGTCACAGCGAGCATCGGCCGACGTGCAGAGTCGTAACTGCATCAAAATAAGGTCTGCACCTACCATCCCCCTTTTCGTGCTGTTTATGGTTTCCTTTTGTCGACTTCGGGGGTGTAAATGAAGTCGCCCTCCTCGTTCTGTTGTAATGCTTTACGATGCTCTTCCACAACAGTGCAAAAGCCACTTGGAACAGTCACAACATGCATCAGAGTTGAAAGGAAAGGTATACAGCAAATGGATCAAGTTTTACACCGAGTTCGTTTATGGCAGAAATTATATACCCAACTCCGTATATTTCCTTCCTAAGGCTCTTATACCTGGATCCATAATTGTTTGGATGTGTAATATCCGTGGTCACATTTATAATATTATTATAGTGGTTTCCCTTCCTCGGTGCAATGACCACAAAGAAAAATACCTTTTTTAATACACTCGGAACATGGAAAAACTTTCTTAAAATAACTCAAAACAAAGATGAGAAAGAAACAAAAACAGTAAAAAAAAAAAGACTTATTGAATTAACTTTTTAACTTTGAACAAAATATTTCTTTAATAATGAAGAAGTTTAAAAGACTTTGAAGGTGAAAAGATTTATATTATTTAGACAGCATATTTCTTCAGGTGCATGACTCTAAACCAAAGTATTGATCTAGTAATTTACACTCATTGACAAAAAAATTTGCTCACCACAAAGGCAGAGTTGGATTGAAATGAAATTGTATTAGTGTAATGGTAGAGACAATGGATGGGAGTGTTACAATATTACAGACGCAGATTTGCCCACAGTTCTTGCAGCTTACGCTCCAAATCACGAACAGTGCTACACGGCAATAGTTGGCGTCCCATCTGGTCCCAGATTTGCTCGATTGGCGACAAATCAGGCGAGCGGGCAGGCCATCGAAGTGTCGCAACATGACGTAGACAGAGCTGCGAAAACCCTAGCTGTGTGAGGACGAGCGTTATCTTTTGGAAAATTGCTCCTGGGCCCGCTGGGATGTCAATGTCCCTCGTAGCACTACTACTGACGAACGACTATCATTTGCGATGGTACCCTCGATCAACACGCCTGCAGTAGGGGCTATATGCTGCTGTAAAGTGAGGTTGGGATTGCAGCGCTCACCTGAGGTCCTCCAGATCCTGACACGGTGATCATCCGTTCCCAAAAAAAAAAGCAGAATTCGTCACGAAAGACGATAGGTCGCCAGTCCGTGGCATCCCACATTGCTCTCTGCTAGCACCACTGCAAACGCAGCCGACGATCAGGTATTAAAGACATACAACGTAAAGATGTCTAGAATGCAGATTCACCTCTTCTAGGCGTCTGGAAATGGTTCTGGTAGAGACAGGGTTCCCTTGTTATCCTTCCACGTGTCACTGAATAGTGGACAAGGAAGCCATTGGATGTGTTCGTGTCTCTTTAACGATCAAACGATCCTCTCTCCTGGTGGTCTATCCTGTCTGGGCTATCCTGAGCCGGTCCGCCGTGTAGAGGTATCTTAACGTGTCCATTGCTTCCCAACACGATCTGACTGTAAGTCAGAAGGGTCAAAATGGAGGGCAATTCGTCACGCCGCCCAGCCCGCCTATAGCAACCTGATGATACGGTCTCTCTCAAACTCTGTGAGTTGTTCGTACTCACGTGTAAGGGGTCTTCGTGGCATGTTGATCTCTCACAGATCTCAGCTGATCACCTTACATGTGGACTCCACTGTGCCTTTTAAGTTCCACGGCTTGCGATTGCAGCGCCACCGTAAGACGAGCGGCCATGCGCAATCGCACCGAATTATTATTGTTATTCGTTTCCATATCTGCCTTCGCAGTAGCTATTTACTTACGTTCGCGTTTAGAAAGATAGAATGATTTTTTTTTTCTTGGTGCGCAAATTTTTATGTCAATGAGTGTATAAATGCTAAATTTACTTTGTTGAAATTAATTTAATTTTGAATAAAAAAATCGTGTAGATATAACGGTAAGAAGCATAATTTCCGAAAAAAAAACTGAATCATTTAAGAAAAGTTAAATCTCCGACTAAAAGTTAACCTTTTGTGTCAGACTCCTTGTTTTACTAACAATTACTACCAATTATAATTATTCCTTGTTTCCTGTAAAAAGAGATTCTAAACATTATATTAAGATACTCTAAAATTTTAATACAAAATTTAATCACAGAATCTAATTTTATTCCTGAATATATAATCACCTATTGGATTTTACAATAGTTTTGTAGTGTTATTGAAAATTAAAACTGCTGTTTGAACAATTGAGAATTTATTGCACAATTTAAAGATCAAATACTTTTCATACTTCATAGTTTTTTTGTAGATTGGAAATAATAAGTAGTGTAATTTTTGTTTATTTTAAAGAGGATCATTATTATTTTTGTTTAAACATAACAAGTTTGAGAGATGACTGCAGATTTCACCGAGGAAGGGAAATCCCGATAATAATACTACAAATGCAACGATGGATATTAACCGAAAAGCCTTAGGAAGGAAATATATAAGTTCTTACATAAATGAATTCGGTGTAAAACTAGATCATATAGATTCTGATTTTTTTTCCAATGTAAACATTAAATTTTAACGAATCAAACATACAATTGGCCATTTTTAAAAAAATTAATGCACTTATTTCTAAACAGTTTTAAGGATGTTTCATGACAAATAGAGGAAGCAATCATTTCTGAATATTGTTACTCAGATTAAATTAAGAAATCGTATAACACAATAAACCAACAAAAATAAACTTAAGATTTTTTAAAAATTAAATGAAAATAGCATTTTCTTCTTAAATACAATAATACAAACTAGAAATGAAAGAGAGATAGAAGGACAAAGAGCGATAGAAAGTGATAGTAATTTTATTGTTTTTTTCTCCAACGCCCTGGCTCTTGGCACTTGTCTTTTGGCCACGACAAGGGGCGATAATTGTGAGCTATTAATCCGAAGAAACGTTGCCCAGGATATACCGTAGGAGACCGCTCACAATATACCTGCAGAAACAAACGAAAACACAGGAGAGAATAAATATCCATACCGACGCTGGGATTCAAACCCAGATTTCGACATATTTACATCATGGAAGGCCGTTGCCTTGACCACAAGCTGTGCCAAACGGCCAGTCGCAAAATATTAATTCATTAAATTCACGAACGGAATAAATTTATTATTAGATGTTTTGCTATCAAACTATCTAATGCTGTATATCTCAAAGTTTGTATTTTCAAATTAAATCGTATTTGCTTTTTATTTGTTGTTGCGATTCCATTTTCTTTGTGGCTGATAATAAAAACAAAACAAAAAACAAACTACCCTATTAGCTGGGTCTTCATCACTTGTTGGTCTGATGTTTAACCAAAGTCAAAGCGGTGTTTTGCTTTATCCTTTTCCTATGAATTTTTAGACCTAGATAAAAGCAAAGCAAACAAAGATCGAAGAACTCCTGAATAAAACATACCTGTTTCAAAGAAATCTTTCGTCGTTTCCTGAATATGAATCAAAAAAGAGTTTGGAAACAAAAACATATATTTAAGAACATGCAGAACGAAAGGGATATTTCAGCATCTCATGCATATTCGAAAATTGCTTTCAGATATTTTTCAAACAAAATTGAAAATCCGATAAAAATAGAAGAAGCAAACAAAAAAAATGCTGCCATAAAATCGAAAAAACATTTACAGTAAAAGGATAACATCTAGGGAAAGGCAGTTAGAAATCGAAACTAACATAATCAGAAAACTTAAGTAGGAATAAGTTGTGAAGAAGGATGATTTTAACAATAAACAGTATCAGCTTCACTGTGGTCTGACGTTATTCACACAGGATATAATCTTATACTGAAGTTCTTTGTGGTTCCATCTCTGCAGTGAAATAAAAATGACCTGTATAAACGATTTTCTTGTTGTGAATGTTCACGAAACGGGATATCAATTTTTAAACACTTTCACAGTAGCCTAACTACTCATTTTTATAATAAACTCAATGCTCACAATTAGAGAATGTTTTAGAAATAGGCAACGTATCTAGAATCTCACAGCCCAAAAATTCATAGTTTTTTTATTGTTTTTTTTTTCGGTTGGACCATTGATTTTAAGGCTGAATTTATTAAGTAGCAAGGTCTCGTAAATCCACGGCTGCATAGGACCTAAAACCTAAAACCTCTCTATAGACAATATTCAGAAAATTCCCGACCGAACTGCCCACTTTCTTGTTGGCCACAACATAAACATTTATTATAAACATCTTTCATAAAGAACAGCAAGACTAATTAAGAATAACATTGCTAATGTTGTCATTCCTGAAATAAGAACTTCAATAAAAAAAAAGAAAATACAACCTTTATATGAAAAACACAGCAATGCATAATTATTTTTTTATTAATTTCTATGGTTTCTGAGATTGAAATGTATCGTAATTTATAATTGATTTTCAACAAGATTTACAATCTTGTAAAAAATTAAGCTTTATTCAACCAAAAAATTATTGAATTACAACGTTTCATCGTTAATTTACTAAATTACAATCAAATTTGTAAGATACCTTAATAGTTCGCCTTTTCCAATTTGCAAAATGATATCATGAAAGCGTAGTTAGCTATAATTTTTCGTTATTTTTGAACTGAAATGATTATTTATTTACTTAAATCACTTTAACCTCCTCTTTGGCCTTAACTAACTTTTGCATTTTTGCCATTGATGAAAAATTGAATGAATCAGTGCTTTTCAGTGCTTTTAAAAACATAAAAATGGGATTAAAAATATATTAAAGATAAAATGAATGTAGATGGAACAAAAGAAAATTATGTACATTTTAATCTTTAATAAGTAAATAAATAAATAAATGAAAATAACAATTTCAGAGCATCTTTGGTTTTTATACTAGTTTTTTGGTTTTTATCTTAGTTAATTTATATCTTTTATTCTTTCTTTATCGTATTTATATCTATCATTCTTTTAATTCATTTATATCTTTCATGTTTTCTTATCAATTTTCAATTTTCAATGTTTTTATTATTATTGAAAAGAGTCCCTTATTATTTCTTAAAGATTAAGTTTATAATTTCTCAATGGCGGAAAAAATTATAAAAGTTATTTAGATCAATTCAGTCATTTCTAAATGATTCTGAAGTCATTTCTTCAGTCATGAAAATTATGTAGAATTGATGGAAATTCTTTTTTTTAAATTGATTTTCAGTTTTTCCATTGCTTTAATTTAGTTAAAGATTAAGTCAGATCTGACAAAATATCTCAATGCCATTAATTGACAGAAATTGAAGGCGTAATAGTCAAACGGAAGCAGATGAACCATTGCCATTATAATAGTTCGTCTACGTAGGAGGGTCGAAGTAACAATCTGTGGTTAGAAAGATGATATAATCCTATTAACCACAGCAAAATTATGGATAGTGTTTGAAAGCAGACTGAACAATGAAATCGATGCTAACATAGTTTAAATTCCAAGCTTTGATCTACTGAGTATTTCATTCTCCCATGGAAATACGCCACCACTGTTTTGTTTCAGTGTGTTTTGAAGGAATACAATAATCCATAATGGACATGTCTAATATTGATTACAAAGTTATTTGTTCTTCTGTCTCAAAACTTCGAAATTGTATTGTTGGATTCCATTGGAAAGCATGAACTTTGTTCATCAATCATTTTTACTGTTTCTGAATCTTAAAATCGATAACTTTTATCGTAAAAATATATAGCGGAATTGCGAATTTCGTAATTCTGAATGTACTACCTACCACTTTTCCAAGCAATACACGATGTAAAAACACGATATTAAAGCTGTCAATGAATTCATTACTATTGGAATACCTTATCCGAGTTTGCTATCACGAATGCTACGATCAGATAGATGTAGTTGAAAATTTGTTCCGAAGCAATAGCAATTACAAGTCATTTTTATTATAGAGCAAAAACTATCGGATTTAGCCGTCCAAAAGCAAATTTTGGACATATTTGGACTCCAGGAATGTTTGAATACTTCCTTTCTTATTTCTGAGGCTTTCTCTTTTTAAGGTATATGATATATGACAATTATGCAAAATGGTTTCAATTAGACTGAAATTGTTAAGCCAAACGTATTTCCAAACGATATTTTTTAAGTATATCTACATTTGACTATTAAAAACAAGAAATAAACACGCGGTCTTCAAATGCAGAACAAAGCTCAATCGTAATTGAAGGACAAGAGCCATTAATAAAGTTTAGTTCATCTTGAACTAATTTTTTAGGATCAAATTAATCAGTTTATGGTTTATTGATATAGTTTCCAGTTCTAATTTGACAATCTGCTTTTGAGACACCTATAAAATCTAAATTTCTTTCTAATAGAATTAGACTTTATACGTCGAATGGGCCATTATGTGAAAACGAAATTCACTGTTTCCTAAAATAAATATAAAGGATCTGCATTTAAATAAATGAACGTTCAAAAAAAAGCACAGTTATGCAAAAATCACATAAACCAATACTATGTTTCCTCATCGACTAAAAACATTTCAAGTTTACTATCGGAAAAGAGACTGTTATTTTAAACAGAAAATCAATACATTCCAAAACTATACCGATTCAGTGAATAGTCGACGTAGTGCAATGAATGCTTACAAATGGTATTTCATGGAAACAGTGTATTCAGAATTCCTCACCACCAGTAAACTATATATTATAATAGTTTCAATGTAAGAATATAGGTTGTTTTTTCTGATTAGTGTTACTGCTTTCGACAGTTTTTGGAAGGTAATTTTGGAATGTTTATAAAGAAAACTAATTGAAACTTTAAAAGAATATATATGATATGGTAATTTCTAAGTTTAATATAAACACTGAATGCCTACAATTTTTTACTGTTTAAATCCAAAAATTGTATAAAAAAATAAATAAATTTGATGAAAAAAAGTTAATTAAGTAATATCAAGAAGAACTACAAAATTATTACCAAAGAACTTACAAGAAGTATTCAAAATGTATTTCATAGAATTCAAAAACTGTAATCAAAACAGACTTATACACCTGTGAAATATATATAACTTAATTAAAAACCAATGCTATTGAACTTAATTTGCATTAACTTCGAACATAGGTTATTAGTAATTTTAAAATTTCTTTTCTGTTTAACTTTCACCAAATTCATACAAAATTCTGAGTTTCATTAGTACTATGGATAGTGACTCCAATTATTTGGAGACAAGTCAAGTCATTTCCAGCACACTTCGTAATATTTGGAGCTTGTTGTTGTGCTGGCATTAGAATCAAAGAAGTACTTCACTATGTAGGTTGAAAAACTGAAAAACGTTTTTATTGCTTATTGTATTTATTTATAATAATTATCTATTTCTTAAATATCTTTAAGTTTCGATTACAAATAAATAAATATTCGTAAAATTATTATCAAAGTAAAACTTAAAAAGTAACTCAGTTAAAATCATCAGCTAACTCTTCATCTTTTTAATTATTACAGAATTTCTCAGTTTGTAATATTTTAACCATTTTTTTTAATTTGTTGCTTGAATTAAACTCTAAACATTGTGTTAAAGCTGTGACACTAATGTGTTGATATTCTGTTGTTATTTCAGGATCGCTGCAGGGGCCCCATGAAAGACGTCTCCTGAATGACCTGCTTGGGAATTACAACACACTGGAGCGGCCGGTAGCAAACGAATCAGAAGCTCTTATCCTCAGCTTCGGCTTAACTTTGCAGCAAATCATAGACGTGGTAACGTAATTCTTTTACTTCTATTGTTTAATGCATGTCATCAGCATGTGAATCCTGTAGATTGCAACTATGCTTTATAGAAATAGATCTGCAAAAAAAAAATACTAGAAAAGAATGAACTAATTTATAAGTAACATTAACTGAATGAAAAGAACTTCTTGAGATTGGTTTTAAAATTGAAATATACATTTAACTTTGTTGAGTAAACTTAATTAAGCTTAAGGAAATATTAGTAAATAATACAAAAACAAAAACTTTAACAAAAATTAGTAAAGATAAGAAATATTTTAACAGTAAAAATATATCTACTTACTTATCTTGTCTATAAGATTAATTGATAATTATTAAAATTTTAGTTATGATACACATTATCTAAAATATATTCTTATTATGTTGACTATATATATTTATGTTGATTACAATTAAGTTAACTTTTCAGTAAATTATGCCAACATTTGCTTTGGTATCGCAATGCATTCGTAACAACTGTAGCGATTCAGAGCCAATTGGATGACATCTCATGCGAAGAATCTCAATTGAAAGAAATCGTTCTAAAATTAATCAAAGTCTATGTCAAAGTCAAAGTCAATATTAATAACATTTCCTTCTATATTTAGTTTCTAAATATAGTTTCTACAAATAAAGATAATTTTATTTCCATCGAAACAGTCTAAAACCTTAGTTCTTTGATTTTTTTCACTAACATGTTGGCTAGTTATATTTTAAGTTAAATGTTTAGATGAAAGACATAAAGTGTTATTTCAGATTTCATTTTGCAGTATATTGAGTATTGAGGATATACAGATTAATTATGCCCAAGGATTTAGAAAAAAAACAATATAGTTCTAATTATTTGTTGGAAATAACGGTGATACTTTCTTCTCTTTATCTACATGTTGCTTTCAATTTCCACTTTTTTCGTTGATATGATCATAATTTCCTCGGAATTTGTCTGTCTTGTCTTTCGGGCTGAAATAAAGTTTACTTTCTAGGCTTATATCAATAGTTAACTACGGCTCTTGCAAGTAATATAGTACAAAAAAATTAGAAAAAAGTTTCTTATTTATCTTGTTTAATCATAATCTGTATGATTAAATAAACTTTAAATAAACTATTTAAAGAAACATAATATGCTATTTCTGTTTCTGAACATTTCTCTTTAAGATTGTTAAATTGTGTTTTCCAAATCCGAAATATTTTATCATATTTTATTCTGAGCAATTTTGTTCTTTTTATGATAGCTTTCTAAAAACAAAATTTATTTTCTAAAATCAAAATAGTTTAAATAATCAGTAAAAAGCAATATGCTGAAGTCTTCTCTTGCTCCATTTTATATTTATTGTCTTTTAATTAATTTACTTTCTGTCATTTATGACAATTAATTTGGAAATTGATTAATAGCTTTGATTAACACCTTTTCGTTATCGATTTTGAGGTTATTTTATATATTTTTAAGATAATTGCCTATTTATTAGGTTTTAATTTACCGGTATATTGAAAATGCTAATAAGTTTTCAGATTATCAAGAGATATAAATTTCTTTATAAATCTTCACCTTTTTCTATTTGTGTCTTTTATATACTATTTAAATTGACATGACAAAAATTAAAAGCATTAATTTTAATGGAGGAAGACAACACGTTATATTCAGTATTCATGTTTTAGATTTTCAGGGCTTAGAATGTGATTAAGAATAATTAAAAGTCTCAAGTTCTTCATTTATGGCTTTCTATTTTGAAGCACATTCATGTCTTAATTAAAAAATTGTGAAAAATTGAATAACATCAGCACTATCCATGTAAATTTGAACACTATCCATGTAAATCTGTAATAAAACACACAAACTATTAATATTTCCTTATTCTAATCGGAATTAGGAATTTGGCATTATTTATCATGCTTTTCAGCTTCTACCAACTAATCTACATAATATCGAAAAAGATGGCAAAATATAGAAAATGGAATCACTTAAGAGTGTGTGTTTATATTATAGTTCAAAAATATCCATTGCCTTTTGAAAATAACACTTGAGTAAATTATTTTGAAAATGATTTCAAAATAATCAATTTCCTGTCAAAACGGTTGTGTAAAATATCGGTTCCACGCTTATTTTCAATAACGTGTAGAACGAAAGTAAATACAACTTTAGCGTTGGGATATAATCACGTATTATTTGCTTTTATAAAAAATGCAATAGGGATATTACATCCATTTTAAAACAGTTCTAACAACCTAAAACTATTCTCATTTATTCAATGTCCAGTAATGTGGTAAATGCCCATTGCAATGAAATTAAAACTTATTCAATGATTGGATGGATAGCAAATTTCAAACATGAAAATCCTGACTAAATTAACTAAAGAATTAAGGATTGTAACATTTACTGAATCCATGATAATTGAATACTTCATGAGTTTTAGTAATGAAGTAGTAAAATCAATCAATAGCTGTTAATTAAATTGGTCATTTGTAATTAGTGATTGAATTTGGAACATTATTCCCCATTCTGTGAAACGAATTGATTCCTGATTAATTTTCAATAAATAAATGAATAAATCAATCAAAGTGATCGTTATTCGCCAAAATCTTTATTAGTTCAGTTATTCTTATTGTTTACTATTCTAGAACATACGTCTCTCAAATTAATCAAATTTAATGTATATCAGTTATAATGATCATTCGAATTTAGAATGTAAGATTGAATTGAAATTATATTAATAGTTCTTGCTAATATACTTCAAAACGTTTCGTGGTATCATAAATATAAAGATCTGGACGCCATCCTATGCCTGTAAATCAATGTCAAGAAAAATGCTTAAAGGAAAATAGAGAAAAATAAATCAAACAAACGTGAAATTACAACAAACTCCGTTTCTTGGAAAAGTAAATATTGAATTTAAATTTAGAAAAGGAATCAGAATGTTCGATAATCTCAAGGAAGTAAGAGAGTCGAGAACAATCTTCATTTCTGATTAATTAACGTTGATAATATTAACTTGTTGCTAATAAGTTAGAAAAAAAATTCTGTCAAATAACAATACTATATTCATCGCTGTACATTGAAATCCACTGAGATCTGGTGATCATAGCGGCCAGCAATGTCGATCTCGCAGAAAGTTTCAGTATGTGAGCCTTTAAATAGTTACGGTCTTCATAAATTCTTTTCAGAGCTAAATATGATGAAATTTATTGTTATCACCATAGCTTTATATAAAAAATATAGGCAATATTTGTAAACTTATACATGGCAAATGCACTATCAATAATATGAATACAGGAGACAACCTCTTAATCCTTCAGCTTGGGACTGGCCCCTAGACCGTTTAGTAAAATCGCCATTTAAACAAAAAATACGAGTATATTTAAATAGCTGAATTGAAGCACTTCTACTGTTTCATTATATAAAAACGGTCAATAAAAGAAACAAAGATTATATAATTTTACAGAATAAAAGTGTATATACTTACAGAATGTACAAGTTACAGTATACACTCATATGCTTGTTGTCACATACACATATCACAATAACCAACAACAAAACTTTTTTTTCGTTCTAGATTTAAATTTATGAAAGTGACATTTGCTAAAGTAATAAAATAAAACTGTACAGTACATTTAAGGAGAAACAATTACTTAAAGAAACCTGTGATTGTTTTTTGCTTCTTAATTTGCATGTTTTTTTTAAAAGCGAAGTCACTGTACAGCAGATGAGTGGCCGGTTAAACCGACGGCCGGTTGATCCGAGCCCGGTTAAGAGGGAGTCTACTATATATTCAGTAAGTCCAGTAATATCAACTCAAGCATATTAATATTTCCATCACTTCGAGCAACTTGTGATTTAAATTTTATTTATAGAGACAATGAAGAAAAAGAATTCATAGATAATCAGAAACAACATAATTTCGACTGAAAACTAAAGGATCGCGCTCGTATTTTAAGTTTATGTTCCAGCTTGGTGGAAGGAGTCAACTATTTTAACATTTGTATCTCTTGGTTTGAAAGGTTTTCATTATCAAATAAACAAACAAAATAAAAAAGCTTAGAGAAATTGTAATTGTAAATTTAGTTTACCTTAGTAAGTTATTTGGCATATCTGAATGTCTACAACTATAGGTTCAAAAATTCTACAACTATAGATTCGATAGATGTAACGAAAAATCATGATAATAAATATGAGTACATAATATTTTGGTTTATTAGATAGATTTTGGCTGAATTCAACATATTTGCTACGACTTAGTTTCTGGAACATTTCAGAAACTTTTTGTAAGCAGACATATACTTTACTTTACTCAAGTTCATGGAAATCAACGTAATTGAATTACTTTCTTTTTGGGAAGATATGAAAATAATCTTTTCAATAATATAAAAGGAAAAGTAAATTGTTGATCCAGTATTTCTTCTACTATATTAAATCAATTTTCCTTAACTTTTGAATTAAATAAGCTGTGGAGACTGTTTTCGTGTTTTCGTCTTTCTTTTTATATATGGTGAAACAGTAATTTAGTCTTTCAGTGCCATTTCGTTAGATTGCACTCGATTTTATCTTTTATTCTTTATTTGCGAGCTTTAAATGGCTACAATTTCAGTCGAGCATTTACTAGCAAGGCGAGAAGGAGACTGATGCAGTGGAAACTCTATTTCTTCCAAATAAACCTTCAAGATTTAGTTTCTTTGTTTGCGAGATTGAGAGCTGCTATAAACTTGCTTTGAAGCCATTCCGAAATTCGGCATTTAAGTTTTCTATGTATTAATCAAATATTCTTTTGCAACAAGCACCTGACTTTTCCTCTTAGCATCTTTAAAGGATCCAAATGCACGTGTCTTAGGAGTTCTAAAGCTCTAAAAAAGGTCTGAAAAAAGTCCTTGCCATTGTAAAGAAAGAAAAAAAAATATTGAGGCAATCTAATATCCTATTTGAAATTCATCCTTCTCTTCTCTTTTTATATGGCTCACATGCCATCGTTCATTCCACATCATTGCAGTCTTTAATGAAAGTAGGAGGACTTAAAAAGCAATTAGAGTAGAAGATTTATTTCGAATGAAATGTTATTTCTTTTAAAAATTAATTATCAGTGCTTTGCCTACTATCATCTTCTCATTCGTCTTCCAAAAGAATTTTTTTGCTAAAGGTTTTTAGCTAATCCAAGTTTATAAGAGATTTAAAATAATAGTTGTACTTCCTCCTTCACAGTTTTTTTCTTTCTTACATTAAAAACACTGTTATTCATATGAATACATTCGTTTAGTCTGAATAATAATTGATTTTCACTTTCTTTTATATAATTAATAAATGTACAGTGATGTACATTTTTTGTTAGTACATTTCTATATTCCTCTACAATAAGAAAAAATCACAATAAGAAATTATGTTCATAAATTATTTAAAATAAAAAATGAAGTTATAAGGTAATTCGATAATCTTTTTTAAATATAATTTGCTGTCTACCTTTTAACAAAATCTATAACTTTTTTTTTATCTCTGTAAAGAAATCTACATGAACTAAACATAAATTAGACAGCAAATACAGCAATTGCTGCACATGATCTGCTTTCGTGCATTGAGCTATCATCGACGGGAATCTGGGTCGGCCGTTTCACCTTTATTAGGAATTATCACCCAGATTTACCGTCGAAGATAAGCTCAGACTGCGCGAAAGGTAAGGGATCCGTATCCCCACACCCGGGAGTGGTACCCCAACAAAACAAACAACAATAGAAAATAAATTGTAACAAATACAGAATGTAAACTTTAATTAATTTAAACTTTATTTCTTATTAAATCTAATAAGAATCTGATCTTTTAAAAGCTGAAATAAAATTTAAGATCACAATATTCTAAAAATTCTTTTTCTCTTTGGAAAGTACTTTTACATTTCACATAAAGAAGCAACTAAGGTTGTAAAAAGCTTCATAAATCTTCAGAGCTTTTTATTGCAGGAAATAAAAAAAAAATGCACTAATCAACGAAAAAAAATGAAATAAAATGTAAGTGAATATGTAAGTGAATATCAAATAAACAATTAGTATTTTTCATGCTAATCATTAAATTCAATTAGTAAATAACAATAAATTTAGCACATTTTATTATTTTTTTATTACCTCAAATAATACCGACATTAGTTAGACTCTAATGATCAGCTGCGATTCTTCTGGGACACCGAAACTTTAAAAAACATTGATTTTAATAATATCTGCTTTATTTGAGAAATGAATCCAGAACTGTATGGTAATTGCTCTACATATTATTACTTTGTGATTTGTAAGGAGCAATCTGGACCCAGATCTGCCTTCGGAATTGTCAAAGTAAATAGAGCGGTCTTGACTCTGCAGCTGTTAACATTCAGCTGATGAAGTTTGCGAAGAATCGTCATGCAAAACAGATGATGGAAGGAAATCAGCGAGGGAATATGCATAAATTTCCTGACATTGAATCTAAAGCCAGCTTTTGGAGATGATTGAATCCTGGTGCCATTATCCGAGGCTAGGTAATTAGACAGTGGTACCCAAACGTATTCAATTACGACCATTAGCTGTTCCCATTGATGCATTAGGAAAATGGATTGTCAGTGGAGTTGTTCACCTCCAGACGTGGCTGCATTGCAAATGCCGGCGCAGAATGGAAACATAATCAACCGCATTAGCGTAACGGATGCGCCTTTCAGCTTTTGATATTCAACCATTCATTCTATGATGTAAAAGCATAGTGGAAAGCGATTGAAAATATCGATACTGCACTCAAAGCGATATAAAATTTGACTAACATTAGAATGATATTTTTTTTAAAAAAAAAACTTCTTTCAGGAAGTTCGGATGGATCAAGTTAACAAATTTTAACAAGTTAACAGTATTTTAAGACTATTTATTGCTTTTTTTTATTTTATACAAGTAGAAAAGTAAACATACTTAAATATAAACATATTAAATTATTAAAAAACTGTTAGAAGTTCCATGTTTCGGCCTTACCTTACAAAGACCTTCCTCGGACTAAGAATAAAGGAGCAATAACAATGTTAAACCAAACCTTTAACACATGAAACAAATAACATATTGTAACCCAATAGACAATAAAGATGAAAAATTGGAAATGCAAACCATACTTAGTATGGTACTGAGTCAACTGATATTTCAGTAGTAAACGACTAAGAATAACAGTGTTAACGTTACAACAGTGAAAAGCCCAATAACTTTTAATGATTAATCAATAAACTTAATATAATCTAACTCTATTATAGGTTTGTAACTAGCTAAATTACGGATTTAAAGTAGGATAACCAGAAGGTAACTTTCAGTCTTAACTAATTTAATGTCTTGACACATTAGGAAAACACAAAATACTTTCTCTAACAAGAATGATACGGGAATATAAAACCCATTGAAACATTGGAATAAATTACTATGAAATAAATTGCTTGCGTTATTTAAAATAAAATCAAAGGATTTGCAAAATGGGCAAACAATACATAACACAATATGTAATAGTTAATACATAAACTAGTACGACAATAGTATCTCATTTCAAGGCAAAAATTCCTCTTCAGTATTTAAACAAACGAAACATTTGTTCATCTTCTTAAACGAAACATCAAAAAATTTCCGATTCACAATTTTATATTTGAAAACTGCCAATTTGGGCATTCAGTTTTATTAATATTATTAATAATAAGAAAAGAATAGTGCGTAGTTGTTGGAAGTAAAAAGGGACGGCTTCTAATTTTAATGCTAAAACGATAGAAATAATTAGGGAATTTAAGTCTTCAAGGATTATAATTACTCCAAAAAGTTAATAATTGCTCAAAAATATATTCAGTAAGCTAATGATTGAACTAAAAAATATTTAAGAGTAGCTTCTTTAGATTGTTGATTTAGAAAGTTGGAGATTAGTGAAATAAATGCTAGAAGATTAATCTTTAATCCTATCCAAATAGAAATTCCAAATTTAGCAGAAATGGCAGAAAAAGTTCCTATGAAAATTGAAAATCAAAAACAATTAGTTTTATGTTTGTTTATTTGCAAAGAGATTTTTCTGTTGTAATAAAAAAATGAAGTGATGATTAAGCAGAAAAATATTAAATGAAATGGGAAGTTTCTGAGATTCAATTATCCTAAATTATACAACCATCTCTATATCTTCATTTATCTATATACGAAAACTCATAATCAAAAACCAACTTCATCAAATGAAACTTCAATATTTCGTCTTTTATTTCAAGAAGATTTTTCTCCTTTCTTTATATTTATTTTTTAGTTATTTTAATTGTAAATAGAGATCTTGATGAAGCCTTCGAAATAAAAGACGAAATATTGAAGTTTCATTTGATGAAGTTGGTTTTTGATTATGAGTTTTCGTATATCCTAAATTATAGTTTAAATATTTCCAATATAACATTAAGCAGTATAAAATTCTTACAAAAACCTTAAAGACAAGACTAGATACCGTATAAGTGCATATGGTGGTTTTTATGTCAACGTTTTGTGTGGGATATTTATATTCATTATATGTAGGAAGTCACAGCTAAAGCTACTTCTCTAAATGAAACAAATAAATCAGAGACTAATTTTTCTGATTAATTTTCGGTTTTGATCACAATGTCTTATCCAACCACATGTTTATTTTAATTCATAGAAAGAAAGACTCCTTCTAATAAAGAAAACTGAAATATTTTCAACGTTATGAGACTGAATATACAAGAGAGACAAAAGACGAAACTGAAGCAGAGAATTCCTACAACTGAACGAAAGAACTAACCACAGATGAGAGTCGTTGATGAGGGAGGGGAAGAAGGAAATTCCTTCAAATCATCTGGGCAGCCAACTTATGATACTACGGCCGCGTAATTAGAAGGCAGAGATAATTTGAAGAAAATTATTCTCCTGGGAAGACCTTAGTACAAAGGGAGTAGAGGAAGACCTTTGATGAGAGAAACTGACCGAATTAAGAAAACCCAATGGAAGACACTACAATCCTGGTCAAGGGGAGAAATCTATGGAGGATCATCTCCTAAGAGGTCACAAGTACTAAATACTTATTTTCTTTTCTTTAATAGGATTTTCCAATTCTCTCTTTCTTGCTTCTCAGTTCTTCTCTATTTCACTACAATTTCATTATTCTTTTTATTCTTCCTTATTGTCTAATAAAGAATGAATTAAATTATTGCAGCTGATATTAAAAATTGGAAAGGGTAACTGTACATTCATAGTTCAATCCAAGATATGTTTTATCTGTTTAGTCATTCCGTTTTCCACCATCAAATATCTGTCTGGAGTATATCAAAACTGCTGTAATAAAATACAGATTACGAACTTTACAGAAAAATTTATTTCTAAATAATTTTAATAAGAAAAAAAGAATTTACTCATATATGTAAAAGAAATAGAAAATAAGTTTTTGGTCAATGTGAAACTTTAGCAATAGGAATCGTATGCTTTATCGTTGTTTCTAAAATAATTATAACATCTTTCCTTGATAAATTCATAATCCTTCATTTCTTTTGGCAGTTAGAATCATTTTTGAATCATAAATAACTTTTAAATAACTGTTTTGTAGGACATTTTTCTAAGGAAACTTAGAGTGAAAAAATCACTGCAGTTGTGAGTGGGAGTACTACTCTAATAACATGTATGAATGTATGAAATTTTATCTATTTTTAACAATTTTTATCAAATTTTTGTTAATATACAAACTAGTTTGTTTTTAGAATAATGTAATTTATCAAAGATGAAAAACCACAGGAATACAACATTTACAAAACGTTAATTTCATATTATTTCTTCAGAAAAAATGAAAAGTATGGAATTAAAATGATATGTTTATTTTTTGACTTGATCCTTTTCCATAAAAAGAAAAAAGGAATTCCGAAATAATTTAGAATCTACAAAACTCTTCCTTATTCTTTAATTGTCACTATGGACATTCTGAAAAAGAGCTGTTCAGTTTTTCTTATGTTAAACTTCAAGTATTTCCTTTTTCAATATAATAGAGAAAAAGTCATTGGTGTCTGGAATATTCAATTGAAGAAAATAATTTTTCGTTCGGTGCTCAATTTATCTTTGGAAGAAGCAAAATATAAAAAAGGTAAAGCTCTGGAACACGAAAAGCGTGGCTTCGGAGTTTGCGTTTCATCTCGTTGACTGCTTTCGTCAGTTCGTGAGATACTTCTTGAGCTGATGTTTCCAATTCGATTTCCGCTTGAAACTGAATTTTGACATTTACAAAATTCTTTCTCGGTTACTTCAAAGTTCTAGACCAGGCACTCATCGCAAAAGCTTTTGTTCTAGAGTTTATTTTTCATTTCCCAAAGCAAATTAAAAAGCTGTAGTAAATAAATAAGGAAATTCCATTTTTAAAGTTTAAAGTTTCTGAGAAAGGTAAATCTTAAATTTAATTGTTGGTTGCTATTCGCAAAAATAAAAATTGAGAGACATTGACCAGATATAATTTGAATCTTTTATTGTTCTCAACTGGAGTTGGCTTTCTTGGTTAGCCTAAGTAATCACGTTCAATCTATAATTTCTAATGTCTTCAGATGAAATTGTTGATTTGTACTGAAGTTCATAAAAGCTGAAGATGTCTCAGATTATCTTTTGTAGATACGCAAAAGTTTAGCTTTTAATTTTCTCAGTTTTAAAGATTCACTATTTCGTATGTAATAACAGAGCCTATGAATATTTGTTTTTGAATGTTAATCTTTAGAAAATAATGTAGATTGAAATATTTCAATAAAAAAAGTAAATATTTTCTTTTTTGTTTTACTACAGTTTTGAGCTTCTTGATAATTGTTCTGATCTTTCTAAAAATTAGAATAGGTGAAATTTCATTTCGTATTTCTGTTAGTAACATCATTTTATTAATTTGTTCTTCATTGTTTGGGCGGATTTGGTTATTTACAAATGTGATAGAAACTTTTGAATTACATAGAATCAAAGAACTTGGATTTATTTAAATAAATAAAAGGTGTTCCTAGAAATGAAGTGGAAAGAAAAGGGGAAGAAACTGGGAACCAACATCCGACAAGCGGGGGGTTTGGCATCGTTGAGGTTGTTCCACCTTAGGTTTCCAGAGAAAAATTAAATTCCTACAATTCGCGATAAATCATCAGTTATGGCTGTGTCCTGAGGTACCCCGAACGAAGGTGGAATCCATCCTGGGTTCAGCCGAGGGAGGAACAGGACTAAAGCAGCTATTTTTACGAGTGCAGACAGTACCAATTAAAGCAAAAGAAGAGTTGTGGTTATGGTATGTTACGATCGGTCCTACATGGTCGTGGACCCGCATTCTAATTCCCAAGTGGCGCCGTCCAAACTGTCCCTTCCTGCCGATATGAAAGTTAATAACACGGAAGACGCTGCCCATACGTCACCAACGCAGCCTCGTCTCTTGTCAGGATTGGAGGAAAAAAAAATTAAGGAAGTATCAAAGCGTCCATGAGAAAGTCTCAGTCGAAGAGCAGACTGGAAGCAAACTTAATTAAATTCGTGGTTTTGAAGAATGACATGAACGAAGCATTTTCCGATTCCAGGAAGTAGAAAAAAAATATTTCCGAGTGGTCGGCAACATTCTTAAAAATTCTGAGAGGTCAGAAATGGAACTTTTTTTCCTTTTACAACGTTCTACTTCAATTTGGAACTTACCTAAAGATATTTCTACGATGTTTCTTTTACAGAATTGAAATCTCGAATGCTTTCCAAAGCGACTCGGATATTTAATTACTCTTTTTTTCAGGTATTAATCAGAAAAATTTGATATTTCAATGATAAAGCTCAAGAACCGCCAATGTACAATAAAAACAAGAACTATACCCATTTTAATAATTTAGTTTTGTTGGTTTTTTTCTTACTTAGCATAGTTTTTTTTTCTTACCTAGTTTCTAGGTAAGATTTTTATCTCGTTTTCTTTCGAGAAATTCATGGATTTTCAAAAGTTGATTATCAGCAACGATAATAGCATAATTTGTTTACTAAAACAGCTCTTCTAACAATTGATAAAAATAATAATGTAAACTGTAACTTAACGCTACTTAGTAGCAAAATGTTAAAGTAGTAAGTCAACTATTTAAGTCACATAAGAATGCCTTTTTGAGTCGAGCTGATACTCTGGGACGGCCGTTTCGAGCTTGTTGGGCTCTCCTCAGCCAGAGCTAATCAGCTAGTGCAAGACTCAAAAGGCGTACGAGGGGAGGTATTGAGAATACAAGACGGAAACAGTGACCCCTCAATAACTAAAAGTAAGAAAATAAAAAAACAAGAATCAAATGTGGAATTCAAATCCTTGGATAGCGCTCAGGCTACCACAAAAGGAATTTGACCACAAAGAAAAGAAAAGAAAAAAATAATAAAGAAATAAAAACAAACCCTCTAACGGGTAAATATAGTTCAATTTAAATTACATTTAATTTCTGAACTAGAATTTACTTGTCCTTTTACACTATTTACTTAAGAAAAAAGAATCGTACGCTAACATTTTCTATCCCAAAATACACATTACGTGCGACAACATCTCTTTATTGTAACATTCAGATAGAATCATTACAATCAACAAGCACAGATTGAGGTATTTGTGACAGTAATTTTAATTGAATCTCCAAATTTATAATTTCAAATAATCATTAAATAAACTCAATATTAAGCATAAGTGATCTCTTTTAATTCATGACATCTTACATTCAGATTTTTTTTTCCAATTAATGATTTTAAATCTTCCTCTTTCTTTAAGACTTTTCTACAAAAAGGAATGCTCCATCAGTCTGTGAGAGATGACCAGTTTCTAGCCCAGATCTCTTATTACAATCTATTTTATAACATGCTGCAATCCAATTCCCTGTCTCAAATTTTCATTACTAATCCTATCAAAGATCCTATTCATTACTAATCCTATCATGTCAAATAGTTTTGACGTGAATAGCTCTTTGAATTTTCTTTGCGATTATTAGACAATTTTAATAATTTTCTTCAATAGTTTTGGATTGTAAATTTTTTACATTTCAGACTATATACAACATTTTATTTAATATAGTCTCATTAATGTCCTTCTTCTGTTTCAACAATTTGTTACCTTTATAAAAAAACTAATCGTTTGTTTTACAAACATCTCTAATATTCTTGTTTACTTTAAATTCAAATTACCGTTTTCTTCTTTCTTTAGTTTCTGTTGTTTCACTTTTTTTCTTTCTAGTCTTTGAAGTCTGATCGTTTAAATATCAATTTTTAGGATCTTCTATGAATAATATAGACGCATGAAACTTCTCAAAATATTATACAACGCAGCTGATAAAAAGAGATGTGAATAAAACTACTAAAATCGTAGCTGAACTTCTGTTGGAAATAACCCAGCTCTGACCAAACAAGAAGATTTTTTTTTCAATCTCTTGGTTAAGAGTTTGGCAAAGGGTCAATATTCCTTCCCAGGAAGAATACGTAATATCTTTACATAACTTTACGTTTACTTTGATAATAATTACTGATTATTACTGATATTACTGAAAATCTGATTACTGATTTTCAATGCGTCCAGAAACTATAACACTAAAAATAATACAGGAAACAGATGGTAAATAACAGTATTGGATACAAACGATGAAGTAATTAAAATAAATAAATTATAGTTAGACTGTAAAACATTTAGACTATACAAAAATTTACTTTAAAATATATTTTTTATGGCCATTACAACATTAGTCAGTTATCTTAAAATACCTGATGAATATGAAAAGAACGAATGAATTTTAAGTACCAAAAAAAAATATAATTACCGTTTTGTTCGGCGTATAAGACGACTGGGCGTATAAGACGACCCCCAATTTTTCCAATTAAAATATAGAGTTTGGGATATACTCGCCGTATAAGACTACCCCTCTTCCAATGCACACCAAATAAAAATTTAAAAAATATCAGATTTGATTTCAATATGGTAATTTTAATTCAAATGCTTATGACATGCAGATACTTAGCAGGGAAACTGTCATTTATGAACATAACGCTGTTTGTCATCAAACGTGTAAACATAAAACAGTGCAAGTGGATTAACCTTTTCCTTTAAAAGCGATGTACCTTACCGGCGATTGGCTGGTTGTTGTATAATCCAAACCTGCTTGGATTGGTCAGGTCTCCCTGTCTCCAAGTAACTGTAGCTTTGTTTATTCTGGTGCATTATTTTAATGCTATATTTTTTTAGAATTTCACTAAAATCTTAGTATTTCTTAACTGTAGCCTTGTTTATTCTGTCCCCGCTCTATCTCTTTTTTCCATACCCAGGGCGTCCCGGACGCCTACAGCTTGCTCCGCCCTTCACTTACACCTTCCCGGTGAGGCACCCCCTCACCTCATCATCGGGACCACGTTAAGTCACTTCTTTACACGAATCCTGGTGAGTGGATTTTCTTCTACCGTACTTGTACAGCGCCTTGTTGCTTTCATACGGTTGCCGCTTACGGCGGAGATGCGGCCGCGGCCGTTTTTTGAGCTCCCCCCACCATATGCGGCGACCACAGATTCTCCAGTCCGGCTCGGATGTTTCAGCACCCGGCGTATAAGACGACCCCCGACTTTTGAGAAGATTTTCCTGGTTTAAAAAGTCGTCTTATACGCCGGACAATACGGTAATGAAACATAAATATAATGTTATTTGGACATTAAATAACTTGCTTCTTTTAACAATTTTTGCTTATTAAGTTGGAAACAAATCAAGACGAGCCCTGACCCTTAGAGATAGAGAGAGCAACAATGTTAACGAGTTAAAAAAATAAAAAGACAAAAATAAAATTTTATTTTATTTTTTTTTATCAGCGAAAAGCGATGGTGACTGTCGTTAGTTCCATTGACTTTAATGTCTCCAATATTGGCTAGACTTGATAAATAATATTTAAATATATCGTGTTTAAATACATTTAAAAAAAATAATATATTTAACAGTTAGATCAAACAGAATACATTTATTATTCTGACTGCATATTTCTAAAATAAATTCTAATTTTTCACTCTGACTTACTAAAAGGTAAAACAAATTTATTTTAATATTATATGTTTAAACATTGTCAATGTCTTCAACTAATGACTTAATTTATTAAATTTATAGTATTACTAGTCAATATAAGAATAGTTTTTTTTTTATATATATATTTTTTTTTTTTGTATCTTATCTAAATTTGCTGAAAGGCTTTCAGTTTATTTATTCTAACAACGTTTTCAGCAACATATTCTTCACAGCCGATAAACTAAAGTTTTTTTTTTTCTTTTTTGTGGCCCTTTCTTTTGAGAGAAGCAAAAGAATATCAGAAAAAATTACTATATATTTTTCCCAAGGCAGTTAAGGCGGAATAAAGTTCACTGGTTTACTTCTTTCCTTCTTACTTTGCCGGTGAAGCAATTTAATTTCCATTCTCTCCATCTTCATCTTTCTCATAAAGAGAATTTTTATTGTACAATTTTGATGTTTTATTCAAAGAATTGTGGCCTTAGGCCTAAGATCAGAATGAAGAGAAAAGTGTAATCAACTTGGCTTCCTTATTTTTTTTTTCCTTCTCCATCTCCATTATCGTATTGGCCTTCCGGGTTTTTCCCGGGCGACACATCACCATGTCATTGAAAGATCCTATTCTGTTTCCGTCATTTGAACGATCTCAAAACACTAACTATATAAATAATAGTCAATTAACGATAATTTCATTGTAAACTCTGCATCATTTTATTTTAGATCACAAATTAGTCCTTTTCTTATTAGATCATAAAACTCGAAACAAATTAAAAAAATTAAACCAAAAATTATATCTGAGATGAGTGTTTTTTTGTCATTAACAGAATTCGCTTTCATAAATTTTATGTTAATTAATTGGAAACAACTTCATCTAAACCCATGAAAGTCTGTTTTGTCCAACATCCAAATATTTATTTCCATAATTTCGTATTTCTTTTGACGATTTGTTCCTGATAACTATATGAATCTTGAGAAATTTCTGTGAGCATGAAATGTTTTTTTCTACAAAAGATATTTTTCAGAGATAACTTATCATGCTCTTTTTAACTAAACTTTTCTCTGATTGGAAACTAAAAATATATTACAGTCTTTTTATTATAATTACGAAAAAGACAGTAAAGAACACAATTTACTGCAATTACTCTTTCCATAATCAGTTAATCTCAATTCGTCAGCTAACGTAATTTAGAGAGTATTTTTTTTTGTATGTTTCTGTTTTGATTTGATTTTTTTTTTTTTTGATGTGGCATCATGCAAGTTTCATCAAATCTCCACGACAGTATACTGTTGTATATATAAATGAAGGGGGTATTGTAAAAATTCTTTTTTTTAGTCTGAAAGTATTTTAACAAGTCTAGACGTTTCTTTACTAGCTTTCATTTTAAATACAATTCAACATTTTGACAAAGCTTTCTGTTATATATCAATCAAGAGGCATTTTCGAAAATTTATAAAACTCCGTGACTTGCTATTGAAAATATCGGCCCAAACAACAAAAAACAATGCATAATTTTTGATTAATTGCTTAACGAAAAGAGAATCAATGAAAACCAACATTGGATAAGTTGTTTAATAAAGTTTTGACTCCTAATTCATTTTAAAAATATATCCAGTGATAAGTTTGGTTTTTTTTTTCTTTAGCATTATGCAGAAAATTATTCATATTTTAATTTGACCTGCTTGGAAGGCTTCATTATTTTTTTAAGTGATTTATTTTCGTCCGTTCCTTCTTCCTCCTCTCAAATAAAAATCTTATTTTAAATTCTCTTTCATATTGAAGTATTAAGTAAAATGCTTATAAATATTTCTTGTAGGCATGCTGAATAGATAAATATCAAATAACAAACTTTAATCCATAAAAATATCAAACTTTCAATGGTTCACAGTTCATAATTCTTGAGAATAATTTTGATTTTCCACAATAAATATTATCTCAATTTCTATAATAAGAAATTAATTAACTATTTTTCAAAATTGCTGAATACTTAGATTCACTGAAATGATGGCTATGAAATTCATGATCCAATACTGAAACATGAAGACCAATATGGCTTCATCTTTTCCTCATGACAGAAACTGCTGAAACTCCATTTTGTTTTTCAGTTATATAAGAATTCCTTCGCCCAAAACTCTCTCTTTCTCGTACAAGTCTCGTTTTCTGCGTGACACGAACGTGTTCCACGTGCAAGGAACGACTTAATCGCCACAATGCGAAGAGGAAGGGGGAGTTATGATAATGCGCATGCTCTCTGCACGAACGCAGGAGACTGATCAATATTGGAAGCAATAGCTCGCGAGATGCAGCTTCTCTTAGTGATAACTGTTGCTAGGCGACGGTTACCTTCGTAATTCCAGGAAAACACTTTGGTTTGGATGTGATCGCGCACAAAAAAAAGACGGCATCTGGCTAACCTTTGCTCTCTTGGCTGAATGAGAGCAAAAGCGATGAAGTAGAAGGTAGAAAATAGAAGATCCTTCTTTTTTTAAATAAATTTTGCTGACAGAAATGGCTGCCCAACTAAGCTCAGTACCATGATTGAGACAATGAGTCATAGGTTTCTGGTATCAATCTTCTCGATCCATGAAATTATTCGTAATAGAGAAATATATTGTATTGTACGAGTCATGAAAATATGGAATAATATGTTTGAAACGTATTTTTTTGAATGTTATTAAAAAAATAGTTTTCAAATCGATTATTTACAATTCTTCTAAATTCTCAGCAAAGGAACTCTATTAATCTTTTTTTTTCAAAAAAGAGACTAAACAAAGTGTACAATTCAAATTCAGAAATTAAATTTGATTTACATTAAATTTGAAATGTTTAAACGTTAAAGAAAAATAGCTAAAAATAAGAAAAGCTGTATCACTTTATTTCAGTTTATAAACCAAATATTAAATTTAATTTCAAAAAAGGTAACTAAGTTTAAGTAAACATTTAAAAATGGCAGTACAGATAGCCATTGAATTCCTTTATAATTATTATATTCCCGGAAATTATTCGATATTAATTTGAAAGAGGATAAGTAAATCCAATGTTCGACTGAAGAAAAATAATTACTGAAAACCTTGAGTCGTCCGGGTAATCAAAGTGGTCCCATCCAAATTCTTAAATACTTGAGCTATAGAACACAAAACCATCCTCTTTAAAAACCATAACCAAAAAACCATAAAAAAAAGATGAAAGCATCATTTTTTTAAAAGCTAAAATTCACAATGATATATGGTTTCCATCATTGCAGTACTGACTGGGGATGGGTTGGTAGGAGTTGTGACCCGCCCTCCACTGAATCCGAAAAAGAAAAAAAATCTAGGATTTTTGGACTTATTTTTTGGTTGGAAAGTTTATCTCTTTTTGAGAACTCCTCTTCCCATCTGCATAAGAATACAACGTTGTTTTTTTTCGGTTGGACGGCTACGAGATCTTAACCCTTCCCATTCCAAATTTTGGTACCCAGGAGGTTTAGGCTCCAACAATACTCGATTAATTGTACTTGTGAGGTCGGATGATCATTTACGTGTCTTCTTTAATTATTTCCTTACATGATTTCAATAAGAAATCCTAAACTGACTAAAGTAAAAAATACTTTTAACGTGTGCGAAAATAACTTAAGTGAAAAATAATTAGAAACACTACTACATAAGAAAATTTTAAAAGAAATTTACAAAAACATTAAAATACTTATTAAGCCTTTCAAGTTCCTCTACGGAACTCCTCTTCAACACCCTTGACTAAAGTAAAGTAATAAAATTGACATTTTAAGAAAATACTGATTTTTCAGCCTAAGATAATAACAAAAGATTAAAATTTTGTTATAAATCTGAATTAGATTTTTTTAATATAATATTTCAATATATATTCTTTTGGCTTCCTTTCTTAAAATTGATTAAAAATTTTGTTTGTGCAAACAAAACAGCCATTACCATCTCATAAGATTTTTCCCAGTTTCATGAATATTTCATTATGAGATCATTACGTTTTGTTTGCTTATATTTTAATGTTATTGAAGACATTTGCCTCATTTGTGAGTTAGAAATTTCATATATTCTGAATAATTTTAAATCTCTAGATAGAAAACTGTTTAAAAAACTTATAAGTGCACCTCTTCTCTACATCTACACTTACAAATATTTATAAACAAGTAGAATCCGTAGAAATTCTACGGTTGAAAATATATTTCTCTTAATCATAATTAAGTGAAAATTGAGATTAAATGAGATCTTTTAACCACATTTAAGCTAAAATTAAGTAAAAAAAAAGTAAGACGCAAAAAAAAAAAAAAAAGAAAAAAAAACCCTATTAAGTGAGCAGCCCCCATTTAGACTTCGATGAGAACGGATTCAACCACTTTCTAGTTGTAGAAGACGCAATAACAAGGATCCACAAGGCATTAATTTTTTCTTAAATGTTTTATTAAAATTACTTTTAACAAAAATCAACTTGCTCATGCACTCTTACTCATCGGGACCTTCCATTTGGTTCCCGAGAAAAGGGTTTACAGACTCAAATTTTTATACATATGATAGCAATGAATATAAATTAATATATGGAGGTATATATATCAAAGAATGCCTCCTTGTCCGCCAGATCATTTAAGCAAACCATGAGCTTGAAACTAAAACTCACAAGACAAAAAACAGGAGCAAACAGAACAGCATAGTCAGCTTTAGTGGAAAATTTCAATTCTCCCTCTACATCTTCACTGTAATATATCTAAACAGTTTTCAAATGTACCGAAGTCCCCTGTCAAATCAGCATTATTAATTATTATATATTAAACCAAATTAACAAAAATTTAATATTTAAAGTTTGTCAAAATTTTACAGGAAAATTATGTAAATATCAGTTAAGCTTCTAATATGACCAGACAGCTGAAATGACCTACCTGAAGGCAAGGAGCAAGCTTAGTTTGCAGCCTACAATTAACAGACTTATTTATATGCTTAAAAATGCTAAATGGAAAAATTCATTAAATGATAACGCTTCATTAAAATGTCCAAAATTAGAGTAAATTCAAAGTGAAAGATGCATCTATATTATTCTATATCTTCAATAAGTACAGTAGATATTAAATAAGATTTATAAATTATGTCGATCATTAGGAATTTAAAAATAAATTTCTATAAAAATGATGCAATAACTAAAATAAAGCCGATGAATTAAATAATAGTTTTCATCTAGGAAAAAATACACAAACCGCAGCATATTTAACACGGCGTCTCTATTCGAAGTGGTTTCCCGAATTTAAAAATCAGCAAATTTATAGAAAATAGTGAATTTCCATCAAAATCAATGGCATTTTTTTTTGCTTGAAGTTATGGTAATAGTAAAAGTATGTAAAGAAGTAGTCTATGTATAGTATTTCTCCTTTAAATTTTGCCTTAAAATTATTGAGAAATTTTTGTTCTGTGATGCAAAGAAAAGAAATGTTGCTACAAGAGGCAACAGATTAGAATAGTCTATCACCTGGATTTTTCAAATTATAAAATTCATGTAGTTTCTTTCTAACTTGCAATTAAACTTTAAATTATATACAGGCCCCCCCCCCCATCAAATTCCGGGCCCAGTTACGGTAAAGACAGTAACGGATCCTCTCCCATGTTAATGGTTAAAATCGTAGATTCTTTGCCAAAACTATCGCGAAAACGCCACACGATTTCATATTTCTTCCTTTTAAACATGCTACACATTTAAATAGTAGCTTTATTTTTAACGTAAATTAATTTAACACCAACATCTACCTGTTCCAGCTCCAAAAGTTTAGAAATAAAGTTCAGAAAAAAGTTTAGAAAAAAAATCGCTTCAATGCAATTATTGTAATACAGACTAGCCCTGTGCAGAAGGTTAAAGTAGAAAAGTACTTTATGTAAAATGTAGACTTATGTAAAATGTAGACTTAAATATAAAAAGAAGGTCTAGATGTGATAGGCTGATTCATATAATATTTTGTCCTGTCAAGACCTCAGCTCGGGCCCATTTGACGGCAGGGCCCCGTTGCTCAGGGACCAACTTCCCGCCCTCTCTTGTGGAAGGCCTGATTATATATAGAGTTTATGTATAATTTTTAGTTTGATTTTTTTTTATTAATTTTGTTTTTGTGTTTGTTTTTTACATTTTAAAAATTACTGGGAGCGTACATGATTAAACTATCTAAACTAATAGCCTTCGTTGCCATAATGTTTAGAAAGACGCAATGAAAAAGGTTTTATATTGCGAAGGACTGTAAAATGCCGTGTAATTATATTAAATAAAAAAATATTTTCCTTCACAATACACATACATTAATTGTGAATTTGTGGTTATTAATTACAGTAACAGAGTTACTGAATGGAGATGTTGTTTCTCTCAGAAGATAATAGGTGGCAGTAAAGCATTGGCCCAAACAGAATAAAGAGATCGGATTTTTGCTGGGACGATAACAGATGTTCAGTACAAAGTCTGGTAGCATTAGATTAGATGAACGCATTCAGAATAAAACAAGTTATTTTATTGAGAAGACAGCAGATGGCAGCATCGCCTATGAAGTTACATATGTGGGAACTCATGCCTTGGAAGACTTTCATCCAATGCAGAGGTTGAATGTGGCCGAGATTTATTTCGAGTGTAAATAATTTAAAGCATAGTTACAATTCAATATTAGGATAAATGATTAACCTTTCTTTGGGAGGTCTTCGGAAAAAAGCAGATTTCAAGATATATTGCTAATATTAGAAAAAGCACGAAAAATGTGTAAAGAGCCAAGGATTAGAAAAAAAGAAATAGGACTTTGCATTGACTAATTAATTTAATGGATGTATATGTTTAGTTATTTACAAAAAAAATATAAAAGAATTCATTTACGTAAAATGTAGCCAAAAAATAATCCAAATTTAAAATAAATAATTACTTTAAATTATCGTTTTAATATAAAAATTAGTTCCAAAAATATCTTAAAAATTATCAAATTATATTTAACTATAATACGTTACAGTTAAAATTTATAGACTAATCGATTATAAATTAGAAGAGTGAAAACATTTTCTAATAACGCTTAGAAAAACTTAATGTAAAACCATCAATAATCCTATTATATTTTAAAAATATTTCATTGTACATTTTGCTTCTATAGCACATTGCAACTTTTTTCTCCACAGAACAGTCTGGGCGATTTTAAAGTTTTAATATTTTTATAAAAGAAAATTCCATTTTTACTATGTTCAATTTATGTCTATATTTTACGTACAAATTTACAACCATTTAAAACATAGAAACAATATTTTAATTTTAGTGATGTTTTTTAATTGAATGTTAAGTCTTTCTACGACTACATTTTTTGCTATTGTTTTTGATTTCTATGGATTAGTTTTTTAATAATAGAAATAATAATAATATTTTTATTAAAATTAAAATTACTTTTCAGTTTAGATTAAGAGCTAGTGGAATAACACGATAACGTAACCCATGCCTTTAAGTGTGATATATTTACTTGTATACATTCATATTCTACAGTTAAGCCATTCATGGTGCCGCACCATTAAACTCCCAGTCACCCAATCAATCAATTCATGTCAAAGCATGACTGGAGACTACGGAACGCTGTAAATATGCGAGAAACATCCCCTCTTGAAATTCCACTGCATCGTCATTGATAAGAGCTGCTAACAACTCGAAAATTGAAACTAAAAACTAAATATTCAAAATCGTATCATTTCATACAAAGATAGAAAAGAAAAGAGAAGATATGAACAACTATAATTTAAAAAATAAATAAATGCGTAATGATGAATGAATATATGTTGACTTAATGTTAATTATGTATTAAATTGATGTGTAATGCGATAAAAATCCCTTACTAGTTTCTAAAGAAATTCACATAAAAATGTTTTATTTTTCACTTTGTCGTTACACTTTAGTGATATATGTGTAGGCCTACTTCAAAAAAGTTAATTCTTGTGAACAACATGACATTTATTATTCAGAAATCCTATTCAGTAGTAATTGCTAATTGATTTTGAAAAGAAAGTGGTATTAATGTTCGCTACATCTAGTTGAAATTTAGGATTGGGAGGTAACATTCGTGTTTGTGCTGCACATTAAGTTTTCGGAAAATCGGTCCAGCGGAAGTCGAGTTGCTACATGGGATTGAATAGAAGAAGCAAGAATATCTTGCGCTTATACGAAATTAGTGAAATAAGTTAAATCTAAAGTTATCTCTTTTTTTAGTATCTGTTTTTCTGTTATTTATTTTATTTTCTTACATTTTCTTGAGTGAAGCTAGTTGAGTGAAGCTATACATCTCATACAAATTTTAGGGGAAAATGTTATCTTCCTTTAAAAAAATGATCTCCTTTTCAGCATTGATAACAGGATACTTTTAACTAAATGAAATTAGCTAAATAGCCAATGCAAGCGAAGGACATTGATATAATTGAAGATGTTTTTGCTGACTTAGTTATACGATTCGGGTAAATGATGAAACCTTATCATTTGATAGATGATTTCACACGTTTATTCGGCAATTAAAAAGAACGTGATGATTTTCAAAAAGATTTATTCACTCGTTCCAAAGTCATGTGGAAAATACATTATGATTTTCAGAATGATTTTTATAGTCCATCCATTTCTTCAGAAACAAGGGGAAAAAAGGAGTTAAATAGTGCTCTATCGCCTTCAAACTTGTTACAGACTGATTTACATCTTGAAGTTCATCTATTGGAATTCGTTCAATGACTGTTCGTTAATATAAATTAATTGGTTTATTTTTTAGAGCTTGTAACACTCTTTGAGTAATCGTAACTCATATTTCGAAGTAATAAATTATTAATAAACTGCTTTCCCATAAGCTTTTGGACATGGTTGTTACCAAGGCCTTATTAATTATAGGTTGATACATTATATAGAGAGGAAACCAATGAAATGACAGTCGCAATCAATTCAGTTTATTTAAATGGAAAGGAAAAAATGCGATTGGCTTGGATGTTAATTGCACTGTTGCCTAAATCAATCTTCGATATTTTCAGCGTGAATTGCCATTAAAGGGAATCGTTTAAATTGCGATGTGAATTCAATTTAGATGTCGTCATTTTTCTCTTTTATTGACATCTATCCAAAGATCTGCGAACAGCCTTCTAACTTATATGTTAAAGAAAAATTGACAAATGAATGTTTCTTGGAATTCAACAAGTTACATCTTACAAAGAGATCAGGAAAAGAAAAAAAAAATAAGACTAAAGTAAGCGATGTTTTGCCTTCGAAATATTTGCATAACCTTTTCACCCAGACTTCATTAGAATAAATGAGAAATGAAAATTTAAAGCAGAGCTAATCGACTAAAAGCCTCGAGCTTCTCCAGCTGAGATTAGATTGCGAAGCAATACAGAAATTGCATTTGTAGGTTTTGACGTTTTTAATTCTTCTCTCAATCCGGAGCTAAGCCTTATAATTTTATTTTCTTCAAATTACTGCAATGCGAGTTTTAAGTGAATTTACGTTAAAAAATACGGAAACTGAACTTTCACTTTTTTAATATGTCAACTTTTTTTTAACTTTCTTTTTAAGAATTTTTGCTTTATGATTGTAGGTCTGAATTTTTTTTTAACTAAATTTCTCAAATTATCTCATTATGTGTCCAATAACTTTACGCTATTTTATACAAATTTCATAAATTCATTAAAACAGCTGGCAAACACAAGCAAAATTAAATTGAAAGAAATAATATATTATTAATCATTTCTTTTAAAAACCTATCCATATTTTATGTCCACATTTCTTTTCTTAGGCTTACTTTTTTAACCTTATATTAATAATAAAAGTACATGTATTTTATGAATGTATATTTAATCACTAAATCTATTCTTTTTCCAGACGAAACGATCAATAATGATGGTAGAGTCGTAGCTTCCAATTCTAAAGCCTGCACTTTTAGTAGGGATCTGATTAGGACCTCTCAACCTGAGGAGGAAACTATAGCATTCATTAAATAAAAAATAGGAGAAGGACAATCTTTTAGATATAGTTCAGCATATTTTGGAGAAGTTGTTTTGGATAAAAGAACGATTTCCTTTACATTGACGATTATCTTCTCCTTCACGTTTGTAAATTTTCTTCTAAAGGTGAACGTAATCCGTTCTCGTCACCTGCGGAAGCTCATGACTTTCAGGAAATCACTGGCCATTTTCATTAGTGTCCTGAACATTGTTGTGGTCTGCGAACTCCCTTCTACCGCGTCTCGTTCATAATGGTCCCGTCCTTTGGTTGTTGCTATTGATCGCCGACGAGAGAAGAAAAATCTCTAACAACCCTTGCAGGATTAGTCAGCATCTTCCGCTGAGAAATAAGCAGATCAGATGATAAATGAAAATAATTTTTGTTACCATCAAGGAAAGGAAATTGAGCATAAAATCCTAGACAATCATGGAAGACAGAAACAAAAGAAGAGGAATTTCCAAATTTTACACTTTATCAGTTTCGGTTACTCATCCGGAATTTAGTACAAAGTACCGCTTCTTTGGAGTCGGAGCTTCCTGTATTTCTAAGAGGAGTCGTTAATGTTCTGTGATGTTTCATTAGCAGATATAAACTCTATGTCTTCTACTTTAATCCCAATGAATAACATCGTTTAAAAAAAAGGTACTCTAAACCAATGAACCAAATTAAAAAAAATCTGAACCTCAATAAGAAAAAGTTTTAAGAAAATATTAATTTAATGACAGATTCTTGTTCGGAAAGCTGTCTTCTTTTATTAATCCATCTATTTTCAATGTTATACTCTATACTGTGCTCCTTTTCTTATGCAAATATCTCACGTTTTAAAATAACAAACATTGAATCAATTTCATCAAAGTTCCTTTTATGGCAAATCATTTGACTAAGTTTAATCAAAACATAAATACGGATCTGCAGTAAAAGATAAGTTTATTTTTACTTAATATAGAATTAATTAAAAAATACATGATTTCAATGTATTTTTCTTTCTTGTTAGTTTATACACTCATTGCCAAAAAATTAGCGCACCCAGAACGAATGATCAGGAAACCACAAAACTCGGTATACGGCACCATCAATGATAGCTGTGGCACTGATTGCAGCTGGGCTGCGATCCCAGATGAGAACTGCTATCAGTAGGCGTTAGTATTCCTACCGGCTGTGGTCACATGAACGGCCGTCATATGATTGTTGTGTGCTTTATAATCAGTGTAGTGGTGAAGTGCAGGTCTGTGAGTCCTCAGCATACCTCGACGACGGCATTCGACGCAGTTTCGAACAACCGAAAGAGTTTGAGATAAGTCGTATTGTTGGACTGCAGGAAGCAGGCTGATCATTTCGTCGAATTGGCCACCACTTGGACCGTTCCGACTGTACTGTGCTGAATGGTGGAGCAGTGGTGACGTCAGGAACACATACACACACAGGGAAGGTACTGGCAGACCTAAGAAGACTATCAGAAAAGAGAATCATGAAATCGTCCTACTGGCGCGAACTGAAACAAGGGTGTCCCCTGTCCACTATCCAGAGATACATAGCGACATCACTAAAAACCCCTCGGTCTATCAGTACGATACCAGGGAGGCGACTTGCAGAATGAGTCTTGCATTTTCGGCGCCGCTTCTGCTTTCCGCCATGATTACAACGGTCACTTTCCAACAAGATAATGCCCGCCCACATACAGCGGGTTTTCCTGAACTGCCTCCTCCGTGCTATCCACACCTTTCCTTGGACGTCAGGTCTCCCATTGAAGATGTGTGGGACCAGCTGGAACGGCAGCTTCGGTCAGCAACGGTATGAGCAATCTGGAGTAACAGCTATTGCAGTATCTTCCGCATAATAGTTTAGATAAATCTTGACTACTAAACAGTAACGCCACACGTATTATGCTAGGGGCGTTAAGACGCAATATTAAAATTATTATTGACCTGTAGCATTTTTCTGTAATTGATTATATTCAGATAAAATGCGCCGTTAGCAAATGGGTGTGCTACTTTTTTTTGGCAATGAGTGTAAAAAAATCTTGCAAAAATCGACTAAACAAATTTTTATATTAAAATTTAAATTACTTATTTGTGATTAAAAATTCAAAAATAAAATGTTCCGGATTATATAATACTTCCTTATTAAAAACGTTGGTCGTCTTACGATTGGTAAGATGATCAACTTGAAGAAGTATTCTTGTTTTTAGTTTAAAAAAGGAGTTGTGATATTGTATGAAGATCTCAGATTTTGATTGAGTTGTGAAATTATTCTTAGATTGGTCTTAGATAGGATTTTTGGGTTTCGCTACCAATCCACATATATCAATGGACAACAAGTTCTTTGGAAAGGTTTAGGGATAATTTTCCTTTCATTAATTACATACCCTACTAGGAGTTTTGGAAAACTTTACTCTCCGAAAAATTAGCGAGTCAGTACTAGGGAAGATATTACAAACTAGAATGTGAAATAGAAAACTAAGGCTCTTTCTTAATCCATTGTAATGGTTGTTAAGTTTCCTATCTTTGCCCATAATTTCTGTTCAGTGTGTTAAAATATTGTAAATTAAATTATTTTTTTTATTTACTAATTATTTTATCTTAACATTTGCTATAAATTATACCGAAAGTATAAGTTTCCTATTGAAACTATGAAAAAAATGTTTCATTGATTCTAATTCCTCGGTTTTTAAGCAATGAAAAGTTGCACAACACATATTTCTCTTCCACTATCATAAAAGTTGTTTCTTGATCTTCTACTTGTCTTGTATTGGGATTCTCTGAATAGGATCTATCCAGGCATTGCTTGGATTTTTAATATCTGTCTTAAAGCGCTTTTAAAGCAGTCAGAAGGAATTGAGTGAAACTTTGTTCCCCAAATTTCCTTTTGCCTCGAGTCTACTGCGGTGAGTTGTTATCGGATTTTTGCTTGAATTTGAAGGTGAAATAGCAGAGATCAAGTTTACTTTTCTAGCAAAATGTATAAACTGAGAAGTAGAGTAGTCGCGGAGAAGAAAAATGAAAACGTTGACAGTGAGATTTAAAGTATCTGCTCTCTAAATAATCGTCGTAGTTAACAATTTGTTGTAATTAGAAGTTTAAAAGTCAGAATCAATGGTAATGCAATCAATGCTGATGCATTTCGAAAAGTATTTTCAGGTTAAGAACCAACAAAACAAAATTTTAGATGAGAGATTTCATGATTCTTTGATGTTTATTTTCATCATTTAATCTAAAACTGCCAGAATTGCCAGGTATTCTTTGTTATTTATTCTTTGTTTATTCTTTGTATCAGCAATCATCGGTAATCACCATAAGTAATTTCGATTAAGTAATT